>CM017442.1:46194100-46208368 GCA_007726485.1 Eragrostis curvula | reverse complement strand
GCTACTAAGACTCTTGTAACTATTAGGCCCCCTTTGGAACGCAGGATTTTCACAGGAATTGTACAGGAATTTCACAGGAATCAGTTGACTGTCACAGGAAAAACGCAGAAATAGAAAAAAATCCCGCATTCCAAAGGGGGCCTTAGTCTACTTTCTTTTTCGCTCATTAAAGAACACTCACAGCAACGCGCACATACACTCATCTAGTATCTTATATATTTTATTTTCATTTTCTCTAGAATAATGTGGTGCTTTTGATAGTTATTCCACACACTTACCATAGAGATGACAAGCACCACCCCTGCTATCTTCCTCTGCACCCGATAGTGGAACTTGAGGGTGCGTGGTAGGGGCCATGTGTCCCCCCTCCCCCTTCTCCTCTTTCTTCTCTTAGGCCCACCTCGGCAGGTTTCTCGAATGTAGATACGACAGTTTGGTTTGTTGCATGCGTTATGACGTCAAGTCTCACAGATGTAAAATGTAGTTTTGAGTTTGGTTCGCTGTAAAGGTAATAGACTTGCGTATTTCGCAAGCCTGGCCGGACGCAACCAAGCCCAACTCATTCTGGTTGAGCGATGCGAGACGGACCGAAAGGATTCAACTATTTAATCATGCCTTTGCTGACTGTTATATACTTACATGTAGAAATTTTTCTCTGCATATGGAACGATTTATTTCATCAATAGAAGGTAGAAGAAGACGAAGATGGATTTGAACTACGCTACTTTCACTTAGGCCGCTACTGGGCTGGTGCCCGCGCGGCTTGCTAGTTGCTATTCCCTTATATTTGTGATTTTAGCTTTGTAAATTTTTGCCAAAATATTTGTGATTCTCGATAATGTAGTTTTATCATTTCTTCTTATTTTCTGTACACAAAAGTAGAATTACAAGTATTGTGAAATAGAGAGAGCTAGCACCCATGAATTGTATGAGTCTTTGAAAACATCGCACCAAGGCTTTGAATTAAGCCGCCATCGAGAGAATCGCCATAGCTGAGTGCCCAATCGGCCGAGGCTGCGCCCCGTGGTCCATGTGGCACCAACCTCTGCTCCCGGCCGACGACAACCTCCGTCCAAGGAAACAAATAGCGTTTGTAGCGGCCGCTATTGCGGCCGCAATTGCGGTAGCGGACCTCTAACGCTACCACATCAAGGTAGCATCTCGAAAGTAGCAGGTTGTAACTTTGCGGCCGCAATTGCGTTTAGCGCCCCGCAATTTCGTTGTATCAAGCCGCAATAGCATTGTGTCACGCCGTAATATCAGTTCGCTCCATCGATCCATACAAGCCTGTACGAACCATCGATCCATGGCCACCGTCATGACAGTTTGAGGTGCTGCTTGCTGGCATTAGGATCCACTAACGGTGTGGGTGCTCTCCTTCAGAGTCTCACAGCTTTGAATTGGACATAATGTCTTTGAAAGATGGTTTATAAACCCAAAATTGTGAGGGTAATATGAATTTCGCCATTGGAACTTTGCGTCCGCAATAGCGACCGCTATCCGCAATCCGCTACCAAAACAACAATCCGCTACCAACCCGCGATCCGCTATTTGTTACCTTGCCTCCAGTCGCGTGGAGTCTGAGGCCGGTCCCTGCCTCGCCGATGCGAACCGGGAACCAAAACCTAGACCTAGAGCTACAACCTACACCACCAGCCAGTAGATCCGCGAACTTCCTCACCTCCCGACGGCCCGAAGACCGTCGGATACTCGTTGTTGCGGCCTGATACTCGTTGCGGCAAATTGTGGTAGTGAAGGTCAGTGTTATAGCTTATAGAAGTGATCGTATTTGGTTGGTAGGAACAGCTTGTTCAGATAGGGAGGTGCATTCGGAACAGATGACGAGATGGACTTTTCAGCCAGAGTAATAAAAAGAGAAAAAACTGGGGAGGGATAAATCTCAGTTCTTTTTTTTTTCGACGCAAAGATAAATCTCATTTCTGACACAGCACAATTGCACAGATTCTATCAAGGATTGGTGAACCGTAAACAAAGACACATTCTATCAAAGTATTGCGCATTTCTCAAGTCTGAACTCTGAACCATAGCTTGCACCTCTTGCAGCATCCCCTTCCGACATGTCAGTTAGCTTTCAGCGTCCTCATCCTTCAGCATCTTGTCCTGAAAATACCTGCGCATTTTCAGGGCCGAGTGATTCGGAAGAACCGCAACCGCACGCCTGAGGGCACCCTCGGCAGCCAAAATAGCTTTGACGTGCTCGACGGTGGCTGCGTGAGCTCAGGAGGCGAGAGATGGAGGACGACGCGCTGGGCCAAAAGCGTTGTTGATTCGGATCCAAACCGCGCGCGCGGTGTATGCTGTTCCTTGGATCCGTGAGATTATCAGATTACTGGGTTTTTTTTTATGAGGAGACCGTGAGATTACTGGTTGGATCAGTAATCATTTTGTGGCTGTCTAATGGGCCAACGATAGGGTTGTGAGCTAATGGGCTACCTACGTTGGTGAACCCAGATGATCTGATTTCGGCCCATGTGCTCGCCACCGGTGGGCCGTCCGACTGGAGTGCTTTTTTCGCACGGGAGCTGGCCCTGGCCCCTTCGTCTCCAAAACGAGGCGGTGCGTTAAATCTAAGCTACTATACGAGCGTTTGCTGTATAAATACGGAGGGCCCACCCTTCATTGAGGGAGAAACGCGCATCGAAACCACATCGCGTCGCCTCGACGCTGTTCTGTTCCGTCCCGCCTCTGCCTCCGCAACCGCAAGAGTGAGGAGGGCCGCCGCCGCCGGTGATCGAGGAGGCGCTGGTCTTCCCTTCCCTTGTCGTTCGTCGCCGGCTGCTTCCTATCGCGAATAGATAGGAACAGCAGCAGCCATGTTCGGCTCCACCAGCCGTAAGCACCCCCGCCCCCTCTTCTCCCCGCTCTGATTCTTTCTCTACCTGTCGATTCCATGGACTTGCTGCGATCTTGCACATCCTCTATTCTCTTATCTACGAATTAATTGTTGTTGCGCCTGTGTCCTCGTTCGTTTTGGTTGTGTATCTAGTTTATGGATGCGTGCGCACGCTAGAATCCGTTGTAGTCTGGTTTCGCGATTTCGATCAAATAATTAGCTAGGTTTGATTCGTTCTCTCTATTTCGAGTTTGTTTCTGTTTACTGATTCCGGTTGGACAAAACAATGCTGCAATGCTGTCTTTGTGTTAGGTTTCCAAATTCTGTTGTTGTTTTTTTTTTTAAAAAAAGATTGCTCGCACAACACAACACAACACCTTATTACAGTATATAGATTGTGATTTTTCTTTCTTATAATTCAGTTTCACTCGCTGCAACCCTTACTTCACTGCTCATAACTCTTTATAATTTCGTGCATTGCAGCATTCGGGCAATCATCCACGAGCCCGTTCGGCCAGACTTCATTTGGCGCCCAGCAGCAGGGATTCGGCCAGGCTTCTACCAACAATCCCTTCGGACAAAAACCATTTGGCAGCCAAACAACCCCTTTCGGGGCACAGACTGGAAGCTCGCTTTTTGGCAATACATCTACTGGTGCATTTGGGCAGCAGCAATCCACCCCAACGTTTGGCACCCCGTCCCCCTCTCCGTTTGGGAGCTCCACCCCAGCTTTCGGCGCATCTCCCACCCTGCCTTTGGTGCCACATCCTCCACCTTCGGCTCAGGTACGGTTTTGAGTTTCTTTTCTCCTTGTATGTTTGTTCCTTTCTTGCTGTGTTGCAAGTGCTGCCTCTGAGCTTTGATGTTGATTAGTAATGATTATCATGGATTGTCAAGAGTGCCTGAAAAAATATATGCGGAAGCCACTTCATGGATTATCTTAGTTCAGCTGACTGCTCTTTATTCCAATACCAATGTTGTATATACGTATGGCATGACACTCTACTTTGCATATGTTAGGATCTGTATTTGGACAAAAGACAAGTTTTGGGGCATTTGGATCATCTCCTAGCCAATCAAGTCCTTTTGGTAGCACGTTCCAGCAGACTCAGCCAGCATTTGGCAGCAATGCCTTCGGTGCGACAAGTACTCCAGGCTTCGGCACAACAACTACGCCAGCCTTCGGTGCCACAACTGCACAAGGCTTTGGCACCACAACTACACCAGGCTTTGGCGCCTCAACCACCCCGACATTTGGTTCAACATCAACATCTCTATTTGGTACCACCAGCGCCCCGACATTTGGTTCTACAGCCTTTGGTTCATCCACTCCTGGTACTGGCTTTGGAACTTCAGGAACCACAACATTTGGTGTTAGTAGTGGACCAGGTTTTGGAGTTTCGAGCACACCTACATTTGGTTTTGGCTCTTCTCCGTCTGTTGGACAAACATCAACTTCATTCGGTACCTCTCTCTTTGGAGCAAACACCTCACCTTTCGGTGCACAGACTTCAACATTTGGTAGGTTTTCCCTTTGGATAGTACATTATCCTCAGCTGCATAGAGTAGTCGTCATCACAGATTATTTTGTTCATTCTTACTTCAGCAATACAACGTTATCCATATGTTCTTATTTATTTATTTTTCTTGAAAACTTACATGCTCACTTTTTCTTTGTTCTCTTTGAGTTTCAGGCTCACAGCCAGCAACAACACCTTTTGGGCAAGCACCATTCGGTAACCAAGCTGGAGGAAGCAGAATAAAACCTTATGCTCAAACACTAGACGCTGACAGTGCTACAAGTGGTGCTCCTGCTGCTAAACTTGATTCCATATCTGCCATGCCTGAATACAAAGATAAGAGTCATGACGAATTGAGGTGGGAAGATTACCAGCGTGGAGACAAAGGTGAGGAAAACCATTTGGGTGTCGAGTACTATGCTTGATTTGTGACCCTTCATTCAAATTGTTTGTTTAGTTTTGCGTATATTTTGACATGCTCACTTATGAATGTTCTGGGGGGTAACAAGAGGAACATTTGTGTCTTAAGCTTATTGTATAGATTGAGTGTTTTTCTGAGATACCAGACACCAATAAAATACTATTTGATGCCCCTACTAATCATGTACTATCATATCATTGGATGTATTTTCTCCTTTGAACTGATTCATAATATTTGTATTTGCAGGTGGACCAAACTCTTTTGGAACTCCAGCAGCGGCACCACAACCGAATCCACAACCAAATCTTTTCGCTGCTCAAACTGGCCAAGTTAATCCAAATCCATTTTCATCGACACCAACAAACAATCCATTTGCTGCTAAGACCTCAACTGGCTTTGGTTCCACTAGCACATTCAGCACTTTATTTAATAGTTCATCAGCTGCAAGTTCAAACCCATTCACATCGTCCACTAATACCACACAGTTTGGGCAAACAGGTGGTTCTTTATTTCCAGCAAGTTCACCATCTTTGTTTTCGAATACAATCCTACTTTTGCGTCATCATCAAATCCAAGCCCATTCAACACTGGCAGTCAATTCACCCCACCCAGCACTCAATCAGCTGGATTATTTCAAACTTCCCCAGCATTTGCGCAACAATCGTTAAGTGCACCGGCTTTCTCCTCTTCTGGAATATTCAGCACACCCAGTCTTTTTGCCAGTGGGTCTTCTCCGTTTTCAACAGTAAGCCCCTTACCGTTTCATTATATAATTTTTATAGCAAAAATAATTCCTACCATGTTACAGTTTTAATTGTAGTACCTGTCTTTTTTTATCGTTTTTCTTTGCAAAGTTTATTTTTGACGAGTTGGTTTTTGCTCCTAATAATTAACTCAACATTCCAGCAATCTACCCCAGCTCAGACATCAAACATGTTCTCCTTCCAACCTACAACTCAACCGGGTCAGTATTTTTTTTTCATGTCTCCAAATCATTCTGCTGCTTATATTTGTCTTTGAAAACTAATCTGGACTTAACTTTCACACACATGCGTTGCTGCAGCTATAGGTGGATTCACTGGTTTTTCCAACACTACAAGTCAGGCACCGATTGGACAGCTGTATGATCTTGCTTCTTCTCAATCATGCATGATTACTTTTTTTTCCCCTTATTCAATGCTTTCCTTTTATGTATTAAAACGCGGAGTAGCTATGTCAAGGAGAAGGAAAACATTATCCCTGCATTAAGTACATGACTTTGATTTAAATAATATTTATCCTCGTAATTTAAAATCACTCTAGGAAACACGTATGACTGTATTTTTTTAATATATGTATATATTGTCCCTTCTAATGTGAAATGTCCATGTTGCATATTTGACACAGAACTCCTAGCCAGTCCAATATGGTCATGCAGCCTGCACCTGTTTCGCATCCATATGGGACACTTCCTGCAATGCCTCAGATGTCCATTGGGAATGTGGGGTCTTCTCCTTCGGTTCAGTATGGAATATCAAGTTTGCCGGTTCGTTTTTTTTTTTCCTTGTTGGTATTTCAAATTTATTTATAGAATGGGTGGACAATGGAGGTAGCGAGACAACTGCGATTCCGTAAGGAAAGGTTGTTTGATTAATTGCAAAATATTTCTGATCTGCAGGTTGCTGAGAAGCCTCTTCCAAGCAGAACATTATCCATGGTGGTTCCTAGGCATTTGTCACAGAGAAGGATAAAACTGCACCCAAGAAAATATAATCCGATATCTGATGGCAAGGTAATGAGCCGTAAGCATACATGAATTTTGTGTGCAAGGTTCTGTTTTATGAATCTTCTTGGACCTAATCTTCTTGGACCTTGTGAAAGCTTTAAGAAAACATTGAATTTGACTCATCTTCTTTTCCCTTCTTGTAGGTTCCATTCTTTGCTGATGATGAAGAATCTCCTGCAACACCAAAAGCGGATGCATTTTTTCGTTCCTAGAGAGAACCCCAGAAATTTGATAATCCGTCCGATTGATCAGTGGCCTTCACGGAGTGGAATTGACAGGCGATCGGTTATCAAGGATTCAGCTGATTTGGAAAAGTATAAAGGTAAGTTGTTGACACCAGAATTTGGCACATTCATTAAGAAATTCTGTTGTCAAAAATTCTGTTGTCACATAAGTACTGGGATTTCTTCTTTCCCCCGTTGAATGATGCCATAATCTATGATGTCGAAGCAAACTTTTTATGTAGCTGTTTCTTTTGACTCAACTTCCATGGTGTGTGAACCCTCGGGTTGTGATTTGTGCAGGAGCTTCCGTAGAAAATGAGCGTAGTAAGGCTTCCATGTCACCGAGCGGGTCTTCTCCAGTGGAAAATGGCAGTTATGAGCGTGAGGATGTAACTCGGCATGGAAATGGTGCTTCCGTTGGGAGCCTGATGCCTAAGCTCCCAGATGCAGATTACTCACAGAGCCTAGCCTGGAGGAGCTTGCTGCTAAGGAACGTGCCGAGCCTGGCTACTGCAGCCATGTGAGGGACTTCATTGTTGGGCATCACGGTTATGGCAGCATCAAGTTCCTGGGGGGAGACAGATGTGAGGGGCCTGGATCTGGAGTCGATTCTGGAGTTCAATAACCGTGAGGTGATTGTGTACAAGGACGATAGCAAGAAGCCACAGTAGGGAAGGGGCTGAATAAAGCTGCAGAGGTGACTCTTCTAAACATCAAATGCATGAACAAGAAGACCGGTGAGCAGTACCGCGAGGGTTCGAGGGTGGACAAGTACAAGGAGATGCTGGTAAAGAAGGCGGAGGAGCAGGGAGCAGAGTTTGTGTCTTTGACGCTGCAAGGAAGAGTGGAAGTTAGGGTGAAGCACTTCAGCGCCTATGGGTTTTGGTGAAGGGTGTTTTTTTTTTTAGTTGTTGACTTTGGAATTTGCACTCTCTGTCAATGTAATGCTAGTGCTTTCATTTCACAAGCGTTCTCCCGCTGTTTCCCCCCTTTTTATTTCTGAGATGACAGTATAAGAGCTGCCACAATCGGATTAGAGCCATCACGTCATTCGGCATGTAGCGGCGGTGCTTTTCTCTCTGTCTCCTCTTCCCCCCAGTCTAGCCCAGTTTTCTTTTTCAGTTCTTTCTGCTTCACATAGTCATATCAAGCGGTCAGAGTAGGATTGTTAATATTTTTTAAGTAGATTCCATCTCCATGTTTGATTGAAAACATGACATGAATAAAATACATGGAGATTGCACATTCTATCAAGGATTGCCCGCATTTCTCAAGTCTGAACTCTGAAGATTGCACCTTGCAGCATCCCCTTTTTTTTTCTTACTGTCAGGGGGGGGGGGGGGGGGGGGGACGAGTCCCCACCTGATTTTCCATTAAATTAATGGCAGCCAAACCGGTTCGTTACATGTTTGATTGTTTGGGATTGAGTAGCAGAAAAGCTACATATTTTACACAAAACAGTCCACACCAAGTATCTGAGACATGAGAGTCCGCCGGTGGTAGACGACAGCGCCAAAGAAAAGCTTCTTCCTTGCATGCATTAAAGCAGTCAGCGAAGTGACGGTTCTTGGGATTGGAACACGACCTCGTTGCGGTGTTTCCACACCTGCCAGCAACAAAGGTGCAGGAAGCTGTTGGAGTGCAAAGGTGGCACTCCACTTGGACGTTGTAGTTCCCACAGAGATAGAGCCGAGGTTATGCCATCGATCATGAAGCCCCGCTCGCTGCCAGAATTGTTGTGCCACAGAACAGTGGAAGAGGAGGTGATCTTGGGTTTCTATTGCCCGGTTGCAGAGCTCACAGGTGTCAGCATCGACAATGTTCTTCATGTATAGGTTTGATTTACACTGTATTCTGCCTGCACCATTAGCCAAGCAAAGAACTGAACCTTTGGTGGTGTCTTGTTCTTCCAGACAAAGTCAGCGAAAGCACATTCAGGTTCAGTACCAGTGAGCAGCAGACGGTACAAAGGCGGTGCAGTGTGGAAGCGATTTTCAGAGTCAAGGAGAGAGCTGTTCCGTTTGTCAGGTTGTCCGGTTAACTGAATATCAGTCAGCAGGTCCTGTACTTCTTGGAATTCTGCCTGTGCAATCCTTGTGAGCCCGTGGCACCCAGAAAATGGCCTAGTCCCACGATCTTGACTTGCCGGACAGAGATGTGCTCCTCGGTCGCGTGACTGAGAAGTGCTGCATGAGTTTCTGATAGCCTGCCTTGGGGATGCCATAGATCATGCCAGAACGATGTTGCGCTTGCCATCGCCAAGTGTGACGGTAGTCAGTTCTCTGTAGGCTGGTAGCAACTGCTTCATGGCGTCCCAATGATCCCCAGATAAATCACCAGTTAATGAAACAATATCAGAATTTGCGTGCACCCACCGTGCCCAAGAGGATTCATCACTGGAGTGCAAGCGTTGAAGGAGCTTCAGCAGCAAGCATCGGTTCTGGATGTTCAGGTCTTTTATGCAAAGCCCTCCATGTGAGGTTGGTAGCATGACTTGATCCCAAGCCACTAGACATTGAGCTCCACTGACAGTATCCTCACCGTTCCATAAAAAAGCTCGGCGCTTAGCATCCAAGTTTTTGTTGATTCCTGGGGGTAGCAGCATGGCCATCATGATGAAGGTTGGGACGCTATCTAGGACTGAGTTGATCAGAGTTGCACGGGCCTTGTAGTTGAGCAATGCAGCCTTTCATCCTGCAAGGTATCTATCGGAGACACTGACAAGCGGTGAGAAGGCCGATAATCTTAGTTTTCATTGGACAAAGGAAGGCCCAGATATGTTTGAGGGAAGCCTTCCTGTTTGTAGCCAAGCAAATCAATGCACTGTGGCAGAATGCATCATCAACGTTCATGGGAACTACTGTGCTCTTAGATAGTTAATCTTAACACCGGTGGCGGCTGAGGAGTCCAGGAGTTTTCTTTTAGTCTGGCCACATCAGAAACTTTCAGCTCATCAGCAGCAGCAGCGTGTCATCGGCATACTGAAGCACGGGACAAGGTCGATCCTCAACTATAGGGTGCCGAACGCCACCATCATGCTGGATCAATGTTTGTAGGACATCAGCCATGACGAGGAACATGTATGGGGACATGGGGTCGCCCTGCCGGAGGCCCTTCTTGCACTGTAGTCAAGGTCCAGGACATCCATTCAGAAGTACAGCTGACTTTGAAGACTTTAGCATGTGATGAACCCAATCAATCCACTGCTGGCTGAATCCTCGGACTGCAAGGATTGTGAACAGGCTTTCCCAATTTACTGAATCAAAGGCCTTGGCAAAATCTAGCTTTAGTACAAAAGTGGGGACGCGACGCTTGTGACAATTGTACCAACTCGAGTGCATAGACAAATGTCTCTGAGATCGACAACCTTGTATGAAACCAGTCTGGTCTGTGTCTATGATCTTGTTGATTTGTTTCTGTAGCCTTGAGGTGAGTATTTTGGAGGGAAGTTTCAGGCTGCAGTTTTGAAGGCAAATAGGCCGGAAAGCATCTGCAGTCTGACTCAGACTGTCTGAGCACCAATTTTCTTTCCAAGTCTGTCAAGCCCTCCATGTGAGGTTGGTAGCATGACTTGATCCCAAACCCCTAGACATTGAGCTCCACTGACAGTATCCTCCTCCCCGTTCCATAAAAAAGCATCTGCAGCATCTGCAGCATCCCCTTTCAGCATGTCAGTTAGCTTCCAGCGTCCTCATCCGTCATCATCTTGTCCTGAAAATACCGGCGCATTTTCAAGGCCGGGTGATTCGGAAGCACCGCAACCGCACGCCTGACGGCACGTGTACTACCACCCTTCGTGTACAGGTAGAGGAAGAGCAGGGAAGGAAAGTTCTTGAGGACCTGCACGTCTCGTGCTTCTACTTGTCCGATGTTTTTTTTTTTTAAACCTCTCGTACTGAGTACAGCTGTAGTATCTGTTCGTATGCGTACACACTCACTTACAGCACACCAACACACACTCACGCATACGCCCAGTCCTACAACTACACACATTGTCGTCGAAGAGTGCGTCCTTCGAGAGATCGTCAGAGACCACCGGGCTAACGCGCGACGAGAAGCGTCGCATTCTCTTTGTGTCACCACGCACGGAGAGGTACCTGCAAATTTATTATGCAAACAGTGCAATGAACAGTACCACTACAGGCACTGTTCACTGTAACCGTCCCGCGGGTGCCGCGCTTCGAACCCGGGCAGGTGCAGTGCAACCAAGTGCCACTGGCCACTCGGCCGGCTTCTACTTGTCCGATGTTGATGGACAGGCAGGTCAGGCCGGAGAGGGTGGACATCCACAGTGGTGTCCTGGTGGGCCCGAAGGTCTCGAAGCTCTGGAGAAGGTGAGGCACAGGCTGCCATGAATTCACCAAGAAGTCTACAGAGTAGAACACGTTCTGGTAGTAGTCCACGCGTAGAGACCGTAGGTTGTGTTCTCCGAGCTTGACGAGAGCGAATTTTTTTTATTATTTAAACCTTTTTTAAATAATATTTTAATAAGAAACTGTCCAAAATTAGATTTGCAAATCTAGACGTTTTGGTCGCGCCATTCTGATTGGCGTGACTGAGATTAGAGTCACTCCAAACTAACTGGCGCGACCAGCTTCCGCATCAGCATAGGATGCCATGTCACATTTTGATCGCGCTAAACAATTTGACGTGACTAAAGTTCCAGTCGCCTCGCCGGTCGGCGCGACCGAAGCTTCGCAGCGCAGCGAGAGGTGAGTCTTGAATTTGCGCGAGACCGAGCGTGACTTGATTGCTGAAATGACGGCTTGAAAAGTTGCGACTGTTGCACTTGTAGGCAGATTAGAAAAATCTTTTTCCTTTCGTGGGGTGCAGCAGCCAAAAAGCCCACCTGCACTTGACGCAAACCAGATACTACTAGTAGTCAAGTTCAGTGTCACATGGACATTTGCTGTCCACGAGATTTTGCCATTAAAGATAATACTATCTTTTTTAGTTGCTCTCATGTCCTTTTTTTTAAGGTAAAACGTTCATAAATATTATATTCAAATATTAAACACATGTAACCAGCGAGGCTCATGAAGGCATGCACAAAATTTTTGTTCTAAAGGACAACTTTCATTGTGCCTAAAATTTATGCACTTAGAAAAGACTGATTCTTGATGGAAATTATGAACATTTCTGGCTAGTGAGTCAACACTCTGAAGGAACCCGTTCCTTCGATGTATTGCTCAGAACGTCACGCCGTCGACCAATGGCCCCGAGTGAGCACATAGCCCACATATCTGCAAGGGTGATGTACTAAGCGCCGGCCCAGAATGTGTCTATAGATTTATCGCGAATTAATTTGTGCACATTATATAATTATTAAACTATTTTATGATATAGGCTTGTGCATGCAGAATACTAAAAAATTGACTGAGAGTTGCAAATTTTTTAGTTGTGCTCTGTCCTCCGTTGGACCTGTCAGGACGTCAGGTCCTGTCTACCAGAGTAAAGAGAGAAATGAGTGGAAAGAGTAATGGGAGAGAGGGGAGAGAGAAGCCGTGCTGCATGAAACATTTTACCGGAGCAATGGGAGAGAGAGAAGCCGATGGGTCAAGCTTTTCTAGCGCAAATATCAACGCTGCAGACAGCATGCACATGCCCATCATCTCACAACACGCAGGTAACAGTTGAAGTTCCGGTCGCGCCGACCGGCGAGGCGCGACTGGAACTTTAGTCACGCCAAATTGTTTGACGCGATCAAAATGTGACATGGCATGTCATGGTGACGTGGAAACTGGTCTCGCCATTCAATTTGGAGTGACTCTAATCTTAGTCACGCCAATCGAAATGGCGCGACTAAAATATTTAGATTTGCAAAACTAGTTTCGGACGGTCTCTTATTAAAATATTACTTAAAAAAAGTTTAAATAATAAAAAAATTCCGACGAGAGCAGAGGCCAGGGAATGCTTGTTCCTCGTCCGTGACGGGCCCATTGGGGTGCCACCCGACACGGAGCCTCCTCAACCTGGTCAGCTCGCCGAGCTCCAGCACAACATCAGCCGAGTTGCTGCTGCCGTCGAACTTCGAGAGTTCCTGGAGCGATTTCATTTTAGAAATGCCTTGTGGGAACTTCACGCCACTCCACACGAACAGGCGCACCAGCTGTCTCAGTTCAGTGACGGTCGCCGGCAACTCTTTCAGTTTGGTGCATGTCCTCAGGTCCAGCGTCTGCAGATTTTTCAGCTTCCCAATTTGCTTTGGGATTTCGTTGATGTTACTTCTTCCGAGGCTCAAGTACCTTAACTGATGTAGGACCCCGACATTCTCCATATAGGCGCAGTCATCTTCCATGTCATGCCAGTCCTGCAGATCTAATGCTCGTAAAAATTGAAGGTCCTGGAGTGGGGGCATATGGTTGAAAGTATCATAGACACTTAGTGACCGAACATGAGTAAGAGAGCTTGTATCAGGCCATGTAATGTCCTCACATTTTCCTTGGAGAGAGATGCGTCGAATTGTTCTTGGTGAAGTTGAGAAGTTTGTATCACTTACTAGAGTGACAAAATTTTCCTCTGTTGAGATGTTTATTATGAGATCAAGCATGATATCATGAACCCGACAGGCCCTTGGTGCACCACTGTAATCAATGTCCACTGTTGGATCATATTTCTATTCATGAGCTCATTGAAACACCTTTCACCGGTCTCCTCCAGGCTCTGTCCTTGTTGTTTGTTGATGAATCCTTTGGCTATCCACCTCCATATCAATCTCTCGCGATCTATCTCGAAATCTTCAGGGAATACACTTAGGTACAATAGGCAAATTTTCAACTGGTGAGGTCAATCATTTTCATGGTGGAATGTCCTTTCTAACAATAATGTTTTCGAATCATCTGTGCCAAGGGGCTTCATTGGATAAACATAGTCGTCATGTGAAGAGCAGCAGATATTAGCGACATCTTGAATGCGTGTGGTTGTCAGTGTTCTACTTGAATTGCTATTTTTTGGAAAGGCACATTGGATGAACTCCCATGCTTGCTTGCTCCATATATCATCAATTATGATAAAGTACCTAGTGAGGAATTTAAACCAAAAAAAATGATAACACATAACTTGTAAGTTCCTTTATTCATTTATAGAATGAAAAATGCCAAAGAGAGCATTTCCATATAAGAAAAAAAGAGAGTAGAGAAAGCTTAAGACACAATGTGACATAAGCGCATATTAGAGGCTGGGACAGGATTTTAGTTCAATTATAGGGACTAGGTACATTAGGCTTTATTATATCTCAATCGCATCCTGTTTTACTTGAAGTGCACAATTTATTGGCTTAGCCCAACCTGATAGTGCTTGACATAGCAGGTTTGTTATGCATCTCGCGCTCTGGGTCACTCGACTCTCACACCCTACAAGCCCATCAGCATTTATATGCTTTTTAATCTGGCTCCTCACAGGTTCAGTCAAGTCCACCGTTTGTTTTTTGTTTCGAAAACTAGTTAGCACTTAGCAGCATAAATCAACTTGACCAATTTTAACAG
>CM017442.1:45873952-46193481 GCA_007726485.1 Eragrostis curvula | reverse complement strand
AAAAAGTCCTCGCTAATTTCACAGTAATGTTATTCAGACCATAAACAATTTGTATTAGTGACTTGTTACATAATTTTTGCTCCTAATTCAACAGAGTAAACCCTATTAGCTTGTTGTCTTTGTAAAATTTGCAAATATCTCTTCTAGTATAAAGAATTCGTAAAATATCGTTTTTCTTCTCCCCGAAACACCCTAGTATTAGTATTTGGAAATTTTAGATAACAACAAAAGGAATCGGTTTTTCAGCAAAAAAAAAATTCCCTCGCAAAAAAGCCAAAAAAATAGTTTTTTTTAGACACAACAAAAGGAATTAGTATATGACAACAAACATTCCATGTTTTGTTTGGACGGGCTCAGCGTCTCGGCCATTCCGCGGACCCTAACCATTTTACTTGAAACCGGTAGATTGATGGATTTCCAACAATAGAACTCTATACGATGGACCTAAATAGCTCATCATCGAATGAGATGCATCTTATGATCCATGATGCTAGTAACAATTCTGCAGCTCCATCATGGCAGCGGAAATGTTCAGTTGAAGTAGACCTGTTTGTTTCAGCTTATAAATTATATGAGCCAAATTATATAATCTCTGAGTGGAAAGCAAGTAGGGGCCTAGTAGTAGTAGTCCCTGCGTTTGGAGGCCCAAAGAATAAAAATTACTGTAGTCACTTGACTCCAAACAAAGCCTCAATCAAGTCTTTGCCGGTTGAAAAGCACAACGGGCCTCATTTGTGTGTCTTTGACTGCACCCTACTACTGAAAGTTAAACCAATGACGAGACGACATGTGGAACATTAGCGCAAGGATCGACAAGAAAACAAAACTAAACTATCCGATGAGGCTGCTGCCGTCATCTGTTGCCCTGGATTGCCTCGCGGGTATGCGGCTCCTTGTTCTCCGCGACAGCGAGATGCAACGAAGAGCTGCGTCCTCCGCGAAGGTGTTGCAGCCGCAACGTACAGCTGCTCCATGACGGGCTCCCCTGGGAGGTGCCTCCTCTGCTCTGATTACGTCGCGGCTCTCGATCATCCTAAATGGTCATGGAGCAGCGCCGCGGTTTATCTGCCGAGCCGAATTCCTCTTGTTCGGGGCCTGCCTTCCTTGTACGCCGCGGCTTGCAGCAACGAATAAGACGAAGGCCAAGCGATCAGGTTCATGGTCATCACACAATTCGTCTTTCACCACCCCCCCCCCCCCCCCCCCCCCCAATTTCAAGTGCTCGTGGTGGCTACTTCAATCGCCGAGCTTGTGTTGTGTCAAAGGGAAAGCTGATGCAAAAGAATGAAAGTGAATGTTTTTGGGGGTAGGGATATACTATGTAGGGACCGGATCACGGGCACGGACCTTCCGCCACGGCTCATCGATCGACGCCTGCCTATCGAGTAGTATCGAGGCTGGCTGGCTCAGCAGCATATCTGCAAGACTGCAAGCTTATTATCGACCCTGTCTGTCGCTGGCGTTCGCATCGCATCCTCTCACCCCGAGTCCGGACCGCACCTTCCCCATCGACCACGACAGTTCGGTCCACCCCTCCCTGCGCCGGAGAGTACTTGACGAGTGGTCCCCGATCGATGCGGAGCCAAGCGGCGAACTCGATCGCAGCATGCGGTCGAGAGGGGTCGGTCGGTCGGGCGCGCAGAGCGTACGTGACACGCCGCGGATCACGATAGGACTGCGCATAGCGGCGGCCACAAGTCCGTGGCGAGTCCTCAACTGAGGATGCCACCAGTGCACCGACGGCGGCGGGGCCCATCAGGAGCACGTCCTTGTTGTTGGATCAGGCGAAACAGAGCGAGCGAGCACCGCGGCCGCGAAGAAAGAGCGAACACGTCCTTCCCAATCGCCCTGCCTCGCGGACCCGACCCCGTGGAAACGCGCTTCGCTTTCTGGCGGCTTCGCCTGCCGTCTCCCTCCGCATTATTATTATTTTTTGCTTAGACTACACTACAGGATCGTATATGATTTGCCCGGTACTGAACTGCTAGTAATTATACCAGTTAGTAAAAGCTTAAACCATCTATCTACACAAACTACTTAATTAAAGGTGATGATTATTCATGGGCATGCCCCCCATCAAGTTGTATTTTCTCGTTATATCTTCTTACGAAGTTTTGTTAAGGTAACCCGGCAAGTAGACATCCACAAGAATTAACTTATCAACTCCCCGAACAGTACTATATGAATCCGTTGAGAGTGCTCTTTCTAGCTTTGTCAATCGTGGAATGAGCAGCTCAAATTAGTTTGATGCTCTTGCAAGTTTCGGCGATACTTTGTGGCGCAGGCTGTCCTTAAACTTGTTCGTGTGAAACTTATGTCTCTCTATTTATAAATTATTGATTTGATATCTTTAAATATCTTTTAAGTAGAAGAACCTAAGTGATACAACTAAACAAGTTGAAGGACATGTCATGTATTTTTTTTCTTTCTATTAGCTAATATCCTAAGATGTAATTCTACAACTTGCTTATAGACGAATTTTCTTTAGATTTGTTACAACATCTTTAAAAGAGCCTCATAAACTCCTCTTAAATCAAAATAATGATGTTTAATAAAAAAAATCATATTCAACAACACCCTAAAACCATCCCAACTTTTTTACACCTCTTAAATTCTTCTCATTTGTAGCTACAAACAGAGAAACAAAGATCTCCCATTCCTTTTTTTAATAAAATTAATTTTTTATCTTTGATGTGGCCCAACCAAAAATAGTTGGATCAACTTTTAGGGAGGACACTGTTGAACGAGGGGAGAAAAATTACCCCTCACAATTTTTTAGTTGCTCCTAAAAACAAGTTTATGAGAATCAATTTTTTTATAAGAATTTCTTGAAAATGCTCTATGTGATATTATTTGCAATTAAGATCACCATTCTCGCACATCGAGCTGCTTCCTTACGTACCTTAAAGCATATCAGACGATTGAGCTTTCCGCAACTTTCCATGACCACCATGTATGTCGTTGCGGCTCTAGCTTGATACCTGGTATGGCCTATAAAAAAAATATAAAAGCTTTGATAATTCAAAATGGGTCCTTATACTTCCAGAAAGTTGAAATAAAAAGTGCACCTTACGTCAGCTTGGGGGTTCCTCATTTGGTAAACTCGAAAACAGTGTGCCAAGCTTGTAGAATATGATATGCTGGAACTATAGGCGGAATATACAGTATCAGGCTGTCAGCTACTTCATATAATTATGCTTTGTTTAGATCTACCTTCTAAACGTTAGCTTGCTAAAGTTTAGCCAATTTGTATCCAAACAGGGTGACTAAACAACCTCTTAAACGCCAGTCCACCTCTAGGGGTGGGCGTTTCGGTCATACCTGAACTTTCGGTCTGGTTTTTTGGTCTTTTTAAATTTTGGTCTTCTACAATTGCTACCCGAAATAGTAATGTAAACTAGGGTACCCGACAACTTTGGGTATTCAAATTTTCGGTTTGATCTTCGGTTATACCCAAACTATCCAATTTTAATAGCATCTTCATGTAAAGTGCAACAACGCATTGAACTTATAACATTTTATTCTCACAAATCAGAAAAATAGTGAATCATATTACTAATTCACAATAAACAAGGTAAACAAACAATAATTGATAAGTTAAGTTTCTAATGGTACACGGTGCACTATGACTCACAGATAGGGCTGGACAAAAAGCTCATGGCTCATTAGCTCGACCCGGCTCGTGACTAGATCGGCTCGGCTTGGCTCGACTCGTTCACTTTTTCGAACGAGCCGAGCCTGGTTTGTAGCTTGTTATGTTTAACGATCTGGCTCGTGAGCCGCTTCGAGCCAAACGAGCCAGCAAGTGTCAAGAGGCCCAGCATCCTTCGGTCCCCTCCTTCCTCCTCACATCTTATCCCTCTCCCGAATCGCATTGCCGCACACCATGCCGCCTCCAAAGTCCCATCGCTCGCCTGCCTCGCCCTATTTGCGAGCCGCACCACTGGCCCGTCACCCTGTTCCCTCGCCGCTCACTTGCGAGCTTGCCCGGACGAGCTCCACGAGGTTGTCGGCGCCTACTTTCCCCCCTTGCAGCACTCGCTTCTCCCTTCCCCTCCGTCATCGACGCTGCAGCCATCAACGCCAAAGCTATGGTGAGCACGAGCTCGTTGTCCTCACCACTCTATCCATGACCATAGCGATGACGAAAGGAGATCAAGTCACGCTGCGGATAGGCGATGTGACGCGCGGCGGCTGGTGACTCAAGCCAGGCGGTGCCACTGTACCCCTCTCATACTCGCTTCGTGTAGTGGTGTCGGTTTGTCCACGTCTCCAGTCTCCATCCCCTTTCGGCCACGACGACCTGCGACGTCGGCCTCTGCCTCCCTGTTCGGCACGTCGTGCTTAAAGGCGTGAAGATGTACCTGACGGCGTGGTCGTCATTTTGCTCTTCAGGTCGCGGCAGAGATGCTAGAAGCGAGCTTAACGAGCTAACTCGAGCCGAGCCAGCGTTCCAACTTGTTAAGATAACAAGCCAAACCGAGCCAACTTGTTATCCTAATGAAGCTCGTTGCACCGAGCCAAGCCGAGCCGGCTCGGTAGTCCAGCCTTACTCACAGAAGAAAGATTGAAGTGTGAGTAGTCTGATCTCGAGACGCGGCCGCTGGACACAGGACTTTGTGCTGCTGTACGCGTTGCGTACTAGAGGCAGGGGCCAGGGCACTTAATCATAGGCATTAACAAATGGTGTGCAGGGGCCAGGGGCAGCCGTTTTGCTGCGTGAGTTTGGTTTGGGAACAAATCAATCCTAGACTCAATAATTCGTTTTCTTCGGGTACCCGACAATGAAATCCGAATCGGGCTAAAATAAATCGATCATCTCAGATCAGTACCCGATATATTACCTGATACTCGGAATATCGGTCTTTTCCGTCTCGGTTTCGGGTTTTTTAATTTCGGTTCTTCGGTCTCGGTTTTTCTGCCCCCCCCCCCCCCCCCCCCCTACCCACCTCCTAAACATTAGTCCACTACTTACCTTAACCCTTCTAAACTTGGTAAACACATGAAAAAATGGAAAATCCAAAATGCCTTCCGGATTGCGCCCATTTTCCTTCTGCCACCACACCATCTCTTTTTAGAGACCATTAGCCAAGGGCAGTGATGTAAATTTTTTTTGTTAGCCAGAGATCTAAACAGGTACTCTTTAACATGAGCTTATTAATGTTTAGTTGGCTAAATTTTAGCCGGTTAGAGGATTTTTTGAACCTCTCAAAACTGAATATAAATGTAGTATCTGTTCGTACACGTAAAACACGCCAACTCACGCCGACGCACTCCAACGCACACGAACAACCCTACATCTATACCCAGCACAAGTAAAATGCGTCCATCTAGAGATCATCGGAACATCAGGCCCCGATGCGCGACAAGGGACGTCGCACTCCCTTTGTGTCACCACGCGTGAGAGGTACCGTAAAGACGACAAGCTCTCCTCAACTCCACAAGCTCAACAACGACACCGGAGAGAAAGACGTCGTCGAGACGGCAAAAGCTCGGGAGATCTTATTCCAATGAACGCGCCATCGCCGCCGCTACTCCGGCACGTTCAGGACACCATCCACCACCAGCAGTAAAGCCGGCGAGCAAAAACTCCACCCAATCGGCAAAGAGCTAAAAAGAAGACAGTCCAGGCCACAGCGGCGACCAGGGAACCATGCGCGCGACCACAGACACCAACCAACAACCACACTAACATGTCGCCCCCCCCCCCCCCCGAGCAATCTCGGAGCCACGGCGGCCAGCATCAGTGCCAGTCAAGCCCCGGTGGCGACCAAGTGCAGCAGCGAAGGGACCACAATCGCACGCCGTCCACCGAGATACGACGACCCCGCAGGCCGGCAAGCCCAGCACCGCATGACCGCCGACACCAGCGGACCCAGCCACGGCAAATGGCACAAGCACCATCTCACCAGCACTGCCAAGGGAGAGAAAGAAGATTCCACAGTCGTCGCCGTCACCGCCGCCGACCGGGACAAAAACGTCGCACACCACTGACCACAGCAGCGCCGACACCAGGCGTGCCTCCATGGAAGCACAAGAGATCCCCTCTTCCGCAGAAAAGGAGAACAAAAGACCTCATACCTCCGGCCGCCGGGAGAGCTGGGAAACCACCATGGAGGGGAGAAGAACTCGCGCCGCAGAGCAGCCAAACACCACCGACACCTCCGTGGCGTCGCTCGCCGGAGCCAGAACAGCAGAGGAGAGGAGGTCCATGCCGCCTCGCCGGCGCCATAGACAACCCTAACCCTAGACTACAGGAAACTAACCTAATAGCAGAGGGTATGTACACCGGACACCTCCTCCGCGGGTCTTCTCTCCCTCCGGCAGCGACGAGGCCACCGGAGGAGGAGAAGACCCGGCGGATTCGGCGCTGGAAGTCGTTCCGCCTCTGTTTCGCCCTCGCGCTACTGTAGCAAGGGGAAAGTGGAGAGGAAGAGTCCCGGTTAGAGGATTTAATCAGAGACTTAGTATTTATCGAAGATTAAAAAAAAAAGAAAAAGAAACTAAGATAACAGAAGCAGTCTTCTTTCCTAGATCAAATACATACTAGTTAAACTTTCAGGCCCATGCATGTTGGTCGTGCATTTGCACATCACCAGTTCACCACTCCCTGCAAAAGTTTATGTTGTTCAAAACGTGTTTAGGCATGACGAGCTAGCCTGATGAATAAATGTTAATTAGTTAGCTTACGCGTGATAGATTATAATGGAGGTACTTTCACGTGATCAATATGAGATCGGTTTAATTAAGTTCTGATGAGAACGGATTCTGATCCTCTATACTCCACATCAATACATTATACATCTTCCCAGCTTGCAAGTTTTTTTTTGGAGAGAGGGCTCGAGATGTGTCGCGAAACACTAACATGATATATTGTTAGCATCTTAATTATATTCTGATTCTTCAAGACGAAACTAACATACAAAAATACCTTCTTCTGTTAGTGAGGGCAAAATCACAAACCTAAAACACTGAGGACGAAACCACAATTAACTAGTGCACGTCTGCCCGATAAGTATAATATGGATAAATATTGCATGTGCAAGTTCAGTAAGACTAAGAAGGGATAATTTCTTTGTGATCCGTTTGACTCCATGATCAGAACGTGACCTGATCCTCGCTTTAACTTTTGTGGCACGTGTTTTTTCCTCCATTAAAGCCTGAAAGTTCTGTTGAAGCACTGGCTCTAGCCTTGAAGAAAAGACACAGAGAACAAGAACGGTATAAGCCCTAAGATTTTTTTCTTATAATTTGATTATCTGAATTCACTAACCTGATATATATACACTAACGTGCGTCAAATGCCCCGCCCCTTTTTCTGAAGGACTACAGGGATGCAGCGATCTTTGCTGCTGCTTGTGTTCGTTTTGGCACATACTTTTGGTCACGTGCAGCAGCTGCTCTTGTTGATGCATTGAATGAGGAGGGCAAGGCAAAATGGTGCAGAAAACGGCAAGACAGTAGGCTATGGATGTGCAGGGATGGATCACTGATCGTAGCAATGGAAGAAACTGATTAGTATGTGAGTACTCTTCGGTAAATCCAACCACCACCGGCAATCCCAGTGTCAATACTTCTTTGCTCAAACGAACAAAGTAGACCGGGGAAATTTTTGGTGGAAACGCAATATCTAATGCAAACGTGCAAACAAACGTCCACGGCCATCGGATCGCGATCCAACGTTCTAGGTTCAGGCGGGGCTTCTCCACGGTTCCACCTATCCCACTTTACAGAACGCCCCCTGGAAAAATATTTGTATTCGCGTGGAAGTCCCTCCACTCGTTTCCTTGCTCCTCCACGATCTGTTCGCAAACGTTGTTTCTTCCGAACTCGCAGGACGGAGGCGATTGTGGCTAGGGTTTCTTCTTGCGGTTCCCTTTGCCCCAGCCTTGCTCATCTCCTCCGGCGTTTGTCGTTCTTCTTCTATCGCGTCTTCGAAGATAATCTTCCAATACATTTGCCTTCCGCCGCCATCGTTCGATCTGGGGCCAATCCTTGCGCCCCTGTGCCACCGATGATGTGCGCGCCCTGCGCTGCGGCCGCTACTACGCTTCTCGCGTTGTTGATGTGCAACAGGGAGCACCGGAGCTATGCAGTATTGATGATGCAAAAGGACTCACTGTTATCTCAAGTCATGATTCGGAACTTAGCAGGATGTGCTGCAATTTTACTAGTGTTAGTTCAACCATGATTTGTCTTGCATTGATTGTTGTTGATTCTGTAACTCGTAAGTATGAGCTGATAGTTGTTTGTAAGTACGAGCTGTGAGTTCTTTGTAAACACAAGTTTGTATCCTGATTTGTAAGCAGCAAGTTCTTACCCAAAGAATTCCGGCAACTGCTCTACATGATCGAAATCGAACTGCTCAAAGTTCTTGCCGTGGATGTTTGTTTGCACGTTTGCACTAGATATTGCGTTTCCACCAAAAATTTCCCCAAGTAGACCAACCATCATAAATCATTTGTAAACTTAATAACGAAGCCCGTGCTTGAATTTTGGAACTAAATATCCAAGGATTACACGCACATTGCGCAGTCAGAATCACGGGCCCACGCGGCTTCCCTGTTCCCTCCAGCCATGTTCCCGTCTGTGTGTCCATGCTACGTGGCATTTTAGCGTTGGATTGATATTTTGGTGGCCCAACACAGCGCAATGCTTTCGTTTTTTCTTGAGTAAGTTTCACAAAACCACAACTATTTGGTCCCTTGTTGTAAGGAATCACAACTTTTGCAACCAGTTTTACAAAACCACAACTTTTATTTTGGTCCCACATGTCAGCCACACAAAAGTGCATAGGGCTAATAGAGGATGACAAGTGAGTCCAAGACCGAAAGTTGTGGTTTTGTGCAACAAGTTGCACAAATAGTTGTGGTTTTGTGAAACTAATTTCAAAAGTTGTGATTTCTTGTAATAAGAAACCAAATAGTTGTGGTTTTGTGAAATTAACTCTTTTTTCTTTCTCACCAGATCGCACGACAGGTAACAAAACTATGGTCGTCCATCGTCTTCTTATCTGATTCTGGACATGCTCAGCATGACGCATATTCGCACCACCGCCGTAGCTCCAGTCTCTCTGCTGGTTCGCTAGCATCAGTTTTGTGGAACCAAATCGTCTGCCGTGGCTAGTATAACGGCACAATCGTGCCGTCCTTTATCTAATCCGTTGTTTGCAGGTTTAACGACTGTGATCTGTCCCTACAGAACGGCAGCCTCTGGTGCCATTATGTTTTCCGGCCTTATCTGGCCCAAGCCAGGCCCAGTAAGCAGCACCATCGGTTCTTCCTCAGTAGATCGAACTCTTCCCCACGGAGCTCTCTCGCAAGCAAGGCAACACAAATCGATTCAACACCTGAGCCTTGTAATCTTGCCTCGGAAAGCTGCGTTTAGGACCTACGGTTCACTTGGGTTTAGTTCCCAATGATTTCTTCCTCTAATTTAGCGCCTCGAGGCTCATGAAGCAGGCATGCATCACGGTAGATGCCTAGGAGAGCGCAAATCAACAGCTGACATGAAGCGCCAGCAACGCGACGCATCCAAGCAATGGGATGACATTAGGAGAGATCATTTGGCCGCCGTGAAGAAGAGAGACATATTCTAGTCTATTAGCGATCCGAAGGGAGTCGGGCTAGATTGTTGGTGAAACGGCACGGCGGTGCCGTTATAATAGCCACGGCAGACGATTTGGTTCCCAGTTTTGTGCACGCCGGCCAATCTCCGGCTCATACCCTCACGACAAAAAGAATTCATACAGAGTGCTCTGCCTCAAGAGCGCGGCTGTTATTTCTCTTCGTTCTGTTAATCGCGGCCGGCAGCAGGCACGAATTGACTCGGGGGCTCGCAGTAGCCAATACGGTTGGTACTGGAGCGCATGCGTGGATGAGCTCCGGATCTTGGCAGGCAGCAGTGGTAGATGCGGAGGTGATCACTGCGCCCGGGGTGGGGGGTGGGTGGGTGTTGCGACGCATCGAGCAAGCAAACTTTTGATTTTTAAAGACATGATAATGGGCCGCGGCCCACCCTGAGATTCTGAAAACAACCCATCCCTTCTTTTCCCTTTGCGTCCCATCCTGACCGGCCAGCGTGATACACCTTTTTGCATTTTTCGGTACACGTGATTCATCAACTCTAGTTTAGTTTAGAGAGCAAATTCCTTATTTGGTCCTAAAAAAGTTCGCGGTTTTTTTTTTGGCCCAATCTGAAAAAAAGTTCCCTCTATGACCCAAAACGCAACTTTCGTTCTCTTTTTGGCCCTTCCGTCAATTTTGAGTGTTAACGGTGTTAAATAGGGGTTGAAATGACCATTTTGACTCTGAATTGAATAAAAATGTAAAATTTATTTTTGAAATTATTTAATTGTTCTGAAATTACAAAAAAACCATTTTTGAAATTATGTTTTTCTGGTTCCAGAACAATTAAATAATTTCGAAATTATGTTTTTCTGGAATTTCAGAACAACTAAATAATTTTGAAAATAATTTTTACATTTTATTCAATTCAGGGGCAAAATGGTTATTTCAGCCTCTATTTAACACCGTTAACCCTCAAAATTGACGGAAGGGCCAAAAAGGAACGAAAGTTACGTTTTGGGTCATAAAGGGAACTTTTTTTCAGATTGGGCCAAGAAATGAACCGCGAACTTTTTTAGGATCAAATAAGGAATTTGCTCTAGTTTAGAAGAGGCGGCTACCACTTCTTTACCTGACGAATGCTCAATTGCTCAGATATTGCTCATACCTAGAGGATGCAGTTTTCAAGCATACTGAGCTGCTTTTAGCATGTATATATACCCTCAAATATTCAGCACGGAGAGTGCATAGCTACTTTCCATGTATGAATCTCACATTCAGCTGATCCACGTAGGTACATGATTATATAGGTTAAATAAGTTCGATAGTTGGGCAGCCCTGAGTGCTCCCGTTTATTTTCAGTACCGTAGTACCTAAGAAGATTCGAGTGTTTCCGACTTCTTCTGAGAAGGAAGATAGGACAGCAACAACGATTTTTTATCGACGCCATAGGATGTTGAAAGGACTGGGTCTGATGTTAGAGTTTCCTTTATTTTTAGGTGTTTTTAGGCTATTTTGTAGCAGCTCACCTAGGTGTTAGACATGTAAAGACTAAATGTACCTCGTTGTGCAGAGACCGGAACATTATTTCACCTCGAAATAAAAATTTCCTTTATCTAAAAAGTAGTTACTAGTTTTACACTATGCATGTAACTCAAAGACTCGTTTTAGTTTCGTTACGTAAATATTAAATTCGGGGGACACATCCCCTGTTCTTTTGATTTTCATAAGTTTGCATGTTAGTTTAGCTCAGTGTCATTTTTTCAAATAGAAACGATTGTCACGACTAGAATAGGAGTTATGCCGCAGGATAACATTGTATATAATGATTTGCCATCTATGTTTCTTCATCAAAGAAGAAGGTTAGAAAGTTGAAGATGCCTTTTATCGATACTATTTGCGCATGGACATGGACCATCATGATTCGGTAACATCTGACGATCATGTAATAGTGTTCTATGACAGTAGCATCCATCTTTTCATTTTAGAGTTCTAGCTAGCTTAGCTAGGGACAATTGGACAAATTAAGCCATGATCGATCAATTGTGTTGCAACACAAAAACCACTATGACGTTTACTGTGCAGTCATCTTTTCCTTGCTGTGAATCTTTCCTATGTCAAATGTCTAGCTAGTGCCTGAGAAAATGAAGAGTTTACAGTTCAAACGTGTTAATTTATGAAGACAGCTAGTGCCTGATAAGTATATACACAGGATAAAATTGCGTGTACAAATTTAGTGAGGCTAAAGCTGGGTAACATACTAACATCTTTGTGTTTAAGTGCACAATTAGAATGAAAATTAATCCTCCCTTTAACGTTGTAGGATATGGCTTTGGAACCTAAGCTTGAAAGTTGAGAAACTTTACGGTGCACCATACTACCAAAAGGAAGGGAGTGGTATAGATCAAATCAGGCTGTTGATTAAGAGGAACAAATTCGTAATTCGTTAAGTAATCAAGTAATCTACGAATACTGCCACCGCCGTTAAACCTTGCATCGAATCGGTATCAATCCAGGAAAGAGAAAAAACGAATGGCTCCTTTCTCCCCGCCGATAATTTTGACACCGCCGCTAATCAGGAGCCGACGAACTCGTCGAGGCGTCTCCGGCAGGATCCTCACCGATTCGCAGCAAAACTAGTCCAGTTTTGTGTCCTTGCTGCGACACTGCCGGCCAGATGGCCTCCGGACGTTATGCAGCCGCTAATCAGGAACTGATGAACTCGTCAGGGCGTCTCTCCGGCCGAGTCCCTGCCATTGTCGACCCCTCCAATCCATTTTCGTGGCCTGGGTGCGATACTGCGATCAGATCGTCTCTGAATAGTTAGGAGCATGAGAAGATTGCTCACGCTCGGCTTGGTATAAGAGCTTTAGGGTTTGTCGTCATTTTTAGTTGTAAGCTTTTCAAAAAAACACACCGTGAACGAGTGTTCAGGAAGCAGAATCTCGATTGCTTTTATTACTTTTCTTCCTACAATCAGCATGACAATACAATTTGTAGAGTGAGCGAATGACTCGTTCTTCTACTGCCCGTGAGGCCACGCCCTGCGCCTGCAATGCATGGCAGTGCCGCTGTGCTGCCGCCGCAATGGTGTCCGGTGGATGGCTGCGGCGGGTGGCGAGCCCTCTGAGGTCGCGACCGCGATCCTGCCCATCGAGCTGACCAATTCATCGGCCACCCGCTAGTGGTTGCCACAACAGAGAAGAAGAGAAGAACGGAAGAACATATCGCGATCCACAAAACTTTCCTAATCCATCCGAAAATTAGAGATGTCGCTCTATTTTTTTTCCAACAATACCCTTCTACTCTATATACTACTTTAAAATATTACCATACTACTTTGGAGACATTAAAGTAGTATAAAGTGATCTGAACGGTTGGATTCAAGAATATAGACGGTTCACATCGATTTTAGAGCACCGTAAAGGTTCTCTGAAAGTTATGTTGAAGCAAAGTTTCAAGCCATCAGGAAAAGTAAGAGAGAACGAGCACGGTATAAGCCCTAAGATTCTTTCTTAGCATTTAGTATTCTGAATTTTCTAACCTGATTATATACTAACAAATGTTCAATGCCCTGCCCTTTTATTCTGAAGGCTTCATAGCGAGGAGTCCGAAAGGCGCATCAGGAAGGACTAGGATGCAGCGATCTTTGTTGTTACTGGTTTTGGCTTCATCACATTCTTTTGGTCATGTGCAAGAGAAGCTCTTGTTGATTCACTGGATGCAAAGGAGGGCAGGGCCATGGATTGTGGATACAGGGATCATTGCAGGGTCCACGGGGTGCCTTTGCTGCAAATATCTAGAGCACACTGGGCGTAGCAATGGAAAAAACTGATGTGATTACTCTCTTGCCGGTCAAACCACTACCGACAATTTCAGCTGCTCAATTAAATTCCTAAATCCTCTGTTGCTGGCGACATTGGAAGCATAGACATGATGTAGTTTCCCGTGCTCTGCCCTCCTATTGTAACCGTCTCCTTCCTTGAAGGTTGTTGTCCTGCGGACCGAACTATATGTATGCTTTTCCAATATTATCTTCTGCACAACATATATATGCTGCACTGATTAGAGTGGATCGGCAGTGATGAAGTGCCGTTGTAGCATACAGACGACCACACATATTCTTGATGAAGTATCATTTGAGTAGGATTAGGCTGTGGTGATGCATCCTATAGACAACAAGATGTTTCTTCGAATGCACACTGCTCTGGTTTATGATGTAACTGGCAGGTTAGACAGACCATAGCGTGGAGTGGGGGTGGGGGCAGTGGCGGAGCCAGACTTGCATGCAAGGGAGGGCCGAACTGAAGAGTTAAACAAATTTTCCTGTTGGTTTCCTACACCATAGCTTCAAATCCTCAAAGATTTAAGCAAAGCAAGGAGGGGCCGGAGCCAGGTTCAGGTTGGCCTGAACCTGGCTCCGCCCCTGGGTGGGGGGACATCCCCTGTTCTCAATCAAAAAGGAGAAAAATGAATTCGGATTAAGAGCATGGTCTTGTTGATAAACACATTTTCTGCTAAACTTTTTCTTCTGAGGTTGTTCATACTGGCCGCTTTGCATCTCGTATGCTGTTTAATCTTGGCATCCCACTAAATTGTTTTTCTTTCATTGCCACTCCTTAATGTTGAATCACAATAGAGATGTGCCTTCTTAAAGAAAGAACCGATATGTTTTGTGTAACACCCCAGCTCAGAGTACGGCTCCAGACCCGTACGCCTATATTGCGGGCCCCACCTAACAGCAACAACTCTTACGCTTTCGTCCTCGCTTCGCGTAAAAGGGTTAACCCGGTTACTACTGCACCCAAGACTGAGTATTTAAGCTGGTCAAGTTCCTGGTCGATTTCCAGTGTGAGACTAATCGGATCGCTACAGTACCCGCGCTACAGTGTTCCGCGACTACAGTGCCCGGCAGCTACAGTAGCTCACTACAGTGTTCCGTTGCTACAGTACCGCGGCCCAATGGGCCCGGCCCACGGACCGAACAGTTGGTACAGTGCCCGGCAGCTACAGTAGCCTCGCTACAGTGTTCCGTTGCTACAGTACCATTGGGCCCGGCCCACGGACCGAACAACTGGCCGATTCTATTTTTTTTTTGCTTGAATTAACATCCTGGATGTTACATTCTTCCCCCCTTTAGAACTCGACGTCCCGTCGAGCGACCAGCTTACCCCCTGACTCCTCGAGTCATCCAGGGGACAGTAGACACAGGATCGCCCCTTCCTGACCACGTCCAGCACGTGTCATGCCGTGTCCCGCCTTGCGGACCCACGCGCCATGAACCCCGTGACTGCGCCCGTGACACAGCGAAGGTCGGCTCTGATACCATTCTGTAACACCCCAGCCCAGAGTACGGCTCCAGACCCGTACGCCTACAGTGCGGGCCCCACCTAACAGTAGCAACTCTTACGCTTTCGTCCTCGCTTCGCGTAAAAGGGTTAACCCGGTTACTACTGTATCCAGGACTGAGTATTTAAGCTGGTCAATTTCCGGTATGAGACTAACCGGGTTGCTACAGTACCCGCGCTACAGTGCTCCCACACTACAGTACCGCGGCCCAATAGGCCCGGCCCACGGACCGAACAACTGGCCGATTCTTTTTTTTTTTTGGTTTGAATTAAAATCCTGGACGTTACATTTTGGTTCTTTGCTGGCAGAGAGATTTGCCTTAGCATTGACAGTGGTCAGGATGGGATACGATGTTCAGGATAGCAGTTCTAGGAAATTTAGCGGCATTCAGAATCATTTGTAGCTCTTTATTTCTTTTTGAATGTTCATTTGTAGCTCTTTCTCAAACTATAACTTCCTCCAGGTTTAATTTGTTTTTGCTTCTTTTGTTCATTGATTTACTAGATTGGAATGCTCAAAATCTGTTCTTTTCTTGCTCTGTTCCTGCATGAACTACTCCTTGCCAGCATGCACTTTACAAGTTAATATGAAACTTTTGATTAATAGCCTCTGGAACCAGCTAACAAAGATAGCTTCCATCAAATCTGTGATGTTCATGAAACAGTGTTCCATTTAGTTTATCAATTTCACAACTGGATTCATACCACTTGGCTTAGGTAGTCGTTAGGAGCAAGTAAATCATATGATGGAAAAAGCTAACCGTTAACTTTTATGATAATCTAATGATCCAGGAGAGAGAGTCCATGTCAAACGTAATAGAAGTTTGTACACAGGCCACGTGGCGGTGGCTGTGGCGCACCCCTCGGCGAGAACACGACGGGGAGGTAGTCGATCGATCGATCGTTGCACTAGCACTCGTTTCGAACTTTGCACCAGCGCCCTCCATGCCCTGCAGCCAGTAGAGAAGCATTTGCCTCGCATCAGATTGACTCCAACAACGAGATGCAGTTTTGAGAAGCAAATCAAGGACCACCATCGCACTGCTGGTTGCTACTCCTACTCGTTGTACTAGTAGGCTAGCTGTACAGTAGCTGTGACTCTGTGAGCGTCCTTATGGTCGTGCAGTTCATGATTGTACTGTGCTGCGTAAATACCCTGATCTTCGCATCATCGATCTCGTCGATGTTGCTCGAGCCGCCTCGGCTGCCGTGACCCGTGAAGTTGACAAACCAAGTTGCCCTGCTGATGAAGCGGTGAAGCACTGTTTCCGATCATCAACAGGACAAAGGATGCATGGATTCGTTAACTTATCAACTCTTGCAATGAACGAGCTTAATCGTACCGGCACTACTTCTGCCGGCAAGGATAGAATTTTTTCTTAAAATAATATTTTATCTGGAAGGAATTGCAAAAGTAATACTGAAATTGGAGAAATTACAAAAATATTACCTTGTCGTGTGTTGGACGCACGAAAATTGTATTTTCGCACGTTGATGGTTCGATTACTATATTTTGGCACCTCCGTTGTTCGACTACCAGATTTTCGGACGTTGGTTGTTTGACTACTTTACTGTACATAAATACCATTGCCAATGTACAATATTTCGTGTGTCGAACGCTCGACAATACTCCGGGACGCGTCATCTACCTCCATCTCCAGGCCGAGGCTCTTCTGCGGCCTCGTCGCCGGGGCTGGCCAGCTGCCGCCCGGCCGCCTTGCTGTCCCACCCCCGCTCCTCGCCGCGCTGACGCCCCAACGCCGCCGCTCCCCGCTGCCTGCCGTGCTGCAGCCCCTACGCTGTCGCTCCCCGTTGCCTGCCGTGCTGCAGCCCCTACGCCGTCGCTCCCCGCTGCCTGATCGCTGCCGCCCCGTCGCGCCGCTCACTGCTACGCCGTTGCTTCGACTCGCCGGCGGTAGTCAAACGCCCAACACCCGAAATACGGGTAGTAGAACAACCACCAACGCACGACTTCTTTGCGGGCCCACTATTTTCGGACAACGATCAGTCGACAATCAGTTTTCGTGCGTTCAAAGCATGATTACCGGTATTTCGTGCGCCCAGCATTCGAGTATCCTATTTTCGTGCAACCATTATTCGATTGAGTATTATTTTTGAAATTTTGTATATTTGCATATTATTTTTGTAAATCCGGTAACAAAAAATATTATTATTATTTTTAAAAAAGGCAAGGAGAACCCCCCCCCCCCCCAAAAAAAATAATAAATCAAATTTCATGTATGCGTTGTGTGTCGATGTCCCTTTGCCTGTACGAGAACAAGGACTACTGAGTCCCTTTGCATGCACAAAAGAAAAACAAATAGAAGAGCAAACTCTAGACAGGGCCGTCCCGACGCATGTGCGGACGGTGCGACGGAACAGGGCCCTCAAATTGAACCAGGTATTCCTACGTATATGCAGGCTTGGTTCAATCTGTTGTGCGGTGCGGCCATTGATGACCTGTGCGAACTTGAGCGGGTACGAACGGATGAAGACGACGACGACTGGAGTGAATCGTTATCTTATCTGGACTCTCCTCCATGGGCTGTGCGTATTAATTAATGGACCGACTCTGTGGCCCAATATTTTCCATTGAAGAGATGGCCTGTTAGGCTGTTACATGTGTGCGTGTCTTGCAAGCAGCGACCAAATGCCAATTGCTTTGCTGCTGAACCTAGACGCAGTTGAACCTTCGTTGCTTGTTTGTCTCTGTACCTCACTTGTACCATTTTATTTATCTATGTCTTAAGTTACAATGCTAGATTATTTGTATATATCGTTCAGCAGTTCTACATTTTGTAGTTGCATTGGCCACTTATTGTTTATGTATAGAGTATTTTTCTTTTTGTTCATAATCTACATATGCTAGCAACTTCGCCAGACTTTAATTTCCCCCGTCCATTATTGATTAAGCTTTTCGAAACTAAAGTTATTGAAGTCATTCTTGCGTTCAACAATGACACTACAAAGACTCAATGATTTGGCTACATTAGCATTGAAGGGCGATATATGAAGAAGATTGCTTATCAAGATATCATTGAAGATTTTATTTCAAGAAATACAAAAAGAACAATGCAATTCAAGTGAAGATTACATGATAGGTATAGCTTTGTTTTATTTTTTACAAAGTACATTATAAATTCATATAAATTGTTTATCATGCCATTTTTTCAATAAAGCAGAAGGCCTCCATCAGCATTTTGCACAGGGCCCCCAAAATCCTTGGGACGGCCCTGCTCTAGAGCACAATTTCGTTAAGCCTCTCTCCCATTTTTAAGTAAAATCCGCCACCTAAAAAAGCAGGTTTGAATGACTCACTGAACTCATAATCAAGGATCTGCATGTTTAATCTACACGCACCCGCAACACGTACTCATCACCAAAAAGATGATGGTGATCAAGAACGCTAGTACAATAACAAAGTTTATTCCAGTGTTCTATCTCTTTTTGTCTGATACATTGTTATATAGCAGATAGGAGATAGGAGAGTGTTCAGGTAGAGCCAACACCATCTCTACCTCAAAACTGCATGGAGATAGGAGTGTTCAGGTAGCAGAGCAGCCCATGATAAAATGAAAACAAGAGATCAAATAAAGTTTCAGATGCATTCATTATAAAGCTCACATCAACATGCGCACAAAAAGTGAATTAAACGCTAGTTCTGTTTTCAAGAGTATGCGAACCCAAAGGCAACCAACCAACGAGCGATGTTTGCAACAAAGAATAGTATACCTGGCATGTGGCCAGGCTACGGCATCACATGCTTAGCAGATGTAATTAATTAATGCAAGAAGAGAATTTGTTCCTAAATACATGTTATTCTATTACATCATAGTTTAATAATTATTCTCTCTCCATGCCATATTATCAGTTGTTTTAGACTTAGGCACAGAAATTAAGACAAGGTGAAAATGTAAGAATGGCACAAAAAACAAAGAAGATTGAATGAACATAATGTGATTATGTGAGAAACACTTAAACTCTATAATGACATATAAATGTGAAACAGAGAGATCAGAGTATATGTTTAGTTTTCATTCAATGAGGATTTTAGATACTAACATAATAAATCTAATGAAGTGAAAGTAACACTGTGCGTATTCTATTAACCAACATCTCGAAGCCTCCAATTATATCATTTGTTCCTAAATACATGTTATCCTATTACATACTAGTTTAATAATTACTCTCTATCTCTCCGCGCCATATTATAAGTCATTTTAGACTTAGGCATAGAAATTAAGACAAGATGAAAACGTAAAGAGGGCATACAAAACCAGGAAGATTGAATGAACGTAATGTTTTTAAACTCTATAATGACATATCATGTTTAGTTTTCATCCAATCAGGATCTTAGATACCATCATAATAAATCTAATGAAGCGAAAGTAACATTGTGCGTGTTCTATTTACTAACATCTTGACATTATATCATTTGTTCCTAAATACATGTTATCCTATTACATAATAGTTTAATAATTACTCTCTATCTCTCCGCACCATATTATAAGTCGTTTTAGACTTAGGCACATAACTTAAGGCAATGTGAAAACGTAAAGAGGGCATATTGTAATGTGATAAACATTTTAAACTCTATAATGACATATCATATTTAGTTTAGTCCAATGAGGATCTAAGATACCATCATAATAAATCCGATGAAGCGAAAGTAACATTGTTCCTGTTCTACTAACCAACGTATTGAAAGCCTCCAATTATATCATTATTATATAGCAATCATGTACATAAAAATCTTTTGCATAAACAGATTATATCTAGAAACATCTATAAAGTATAGTATTTTAGTATTATAATATATTATTATAAGCTATCAACATCATGAATATTAATTGACAATAGAGAATGTTAACAATTAGAATTATTTGCACCAAATTTTGAAAATATAGAGAAAGATGTAAGAATTTTGCTAAATGTTTGCGAAACAAATAACATAATACAATATTTTATTATGTTTATCAAGTAATTTGAGTTAAATATATTGATGATATATTTTAATATGTAGTATACAAAAATAGAAGGCCACTCAACCCTGCACGAGTGCCACTCAGCCCTGCACGCGTGCTGCCCGTGACCTGGGGACAACAGACGAAAAATAAAAGAGAGGAGTGTCTGTTTCCTGCGCTGTGCAAATGGATTGGTATTTGCAATCGCATTTGCACATAGCTCTCTTCATTCACGTAAATTGATAAGGTGGCCTTTCAAATTAATTTTTAAAAATTATAGAAAAGATAGCCATTTTCACTTGCACAGGGTCTAGCGCGGCTCGGCCTAGCATTCTCTTACACCTCATCAAATACATTGGTACCCTATTTTGCATGCACACAGTGCTCGTGCAGCATGGCCATCATCTCATCGCCCCTCGGAGGAATGCACCAAAAAAGCATTAATTGAGTGTGGAGTCAATGACTAGCTGCCCGCTTCAGTAAAACTCTGTTAACACGTTACAGAATGACCTCACTGGTTACACAGCTTTTCCCGTCCGAGGCCGACACAGTGGACTAGCGCGCAGCACACTCCTATTCAGGCCGTCTCACGGTGATGATAGAGTCCATATCAATAGAGAAAACCGGCCGGTTCTTCATGATCTGTGACCGGAGAGTTCTCAATTTCTCATGACCAATTACTACATTGTTATCATCGTCGCTGATGTTCATATTTTCTTGTGAAATCCCATCAGCTTGCTGCTCCACAACAACTATCGCCAACTCCTCAGGGTTCTCTGAAGGTTCTGGTTTCTTATTAAATCTGTCCACAGCACCTCTCTGTGATTCAATCGACTCGATCATCTTGACATTTCTGTTTTTTCTTCTTTTCTCACTGCCGGGTGCAAATTTTCTACTAGAAGACATGTGATTCGATTGGACAACAAGAGTGCTGCCTACAAACTGAAAAGAAAACTACCAGTGATATAAAATCGAAATTAATTTGAGTATATCTAACTGTTAGGAAAAATAGACAAGCGAATGTGATTTAGGATGATTTGGAACCTTGATCCGGCGATGGCAAATTGGCAATCAGGTCGGGCAGGGCAGGCAGTCTCATCGGATTTGGGTGGGAAAAATCACCTGGACATTGCGTGGAAACGCGTGAATATTCAGGCCACGGGTGCCGCCACCGCTGTCCTGCACAGCTCGCCCACGCGTGGCCTGAATACTCACGCCAAGATAATATAATAATTGGTTGCAAATGAAAACGGTGTAATATATTTTAAAAAGTGATATATTTGTATAAGGTGTATCATAATAACCACTTAGTGTCTGTATGTGACTTTTAAACTTCTATTCTTCTTAATGAAACACGTGCAATACATGTTCTAGGAAGTAAATTATGCATTAAAAGGATAAATAACTTGAATTATACATCAATAGTTATATATTTACATGACCTTTGAAGTACGTGGACAGTTGATGAGGTATGGGACCATTGATTTTATATGAGGTATAAAGGCATGAAAAATGCATCTCGAGGCAGCTTGTTTGGATTCAGTAGTGTCCGATTTAGCAGCAGTTAATGATTTTTTATCCGTAATCATCTTTAGCATGTAGTATCACTTCTGACCTCTATCTTGCTCTGTGCTCATTAGTTATTCAGCAACGTTGTGCTTCCAACGGTATTTGTTATGCATACACAAAACACTACATTTGCTAGAGCATAATCAAGGGAAAGGAGGGTATCGGCTGTTTCCCCTGACAGACTAACAAAAACTGCAGTGTCGTCTCTATAGATGGGACCTTCCTTGTCTGTCCAGCAAGTCAGTTGCAACCTCCATAATCACATGAATACCTATTATGTGAAACACTTGTGACTTGTGCTAAAGATCACTAATTAAATATTAACTGGACTGACGCTATCATTTCCACATCAGGACAAAAACTTGATTACCTTTTTTTCTTTGATCCTAGAGGAGTTCGCTCAAGCTGATTTGATTTTCATCTTCTCGCTTGCGCTCTTGTATTTTGCTGGGGGGTCGTGGATGGGGAGTTGGACTTTTTTCATGCGGAAGCCTGGATTGTGCAGAAGATTCCGGATACAAACCACTATAAGCTGGCGTGGCAAGCATGAAGTTTCTAGACGAAAACTCCTGGACGTTACTTGCTAAATGAAAAGTACAAATTAACCAGCCAATCAGGGGCTGGAGAACCGCACATGTTTTAGATATGTAGAGATGACATGTTACTTTTAATATTTATGTAAAAAAAAATAAATAAGACGAATGATCAAACATGATGATCAAAATGAGACAAATATTTTGAGACGAGGTAAATACTCTATAGTTCGTACTAATCATGTGGCGGTGTACGTGGGTGCCTGATGACAAAGTACGTACTAATCGTGGATGGCCTGGTTTCGTGGCTTCGAATAACGGTGCGAACATATAGTCTCCTCAAACGGTTTGAGTCAAACCCTGCCTCCATTCTCCCCTCACTACGGGAAATCTCCCGTTTGCCGAATGTCGAGTTTTTTGTCGAGTGTATTTTTTCGGACACTCGACAAACAAGGTCTTTGTCGAGTGCCTAAAAAAACACTCGGCAAAGAGTTTTTGCCGAGTGCTAAAGAAAAAACTCAGCAAAGATGGGTTTGCCGAGTGTTTTTTTGGCACTCAGCAAAGATTAAAAACTTTGCCGAGTGCTTAGGTGTACACTCGACAAAGAGGCAAATCTCACATTTGTCGAATGTTAAGCTCTTTGCCGAGTGTATTTTTTCGGACACTTGACAAATAAAGTCTTTGTCGAGTGTCTAAAAAAACACTCGGCAAAGATTTTTTGCCGAGTGCTAAAAAAAACTCGGCAAAGATGGGTTTGCCGAGTTTTTTTTTGGCACTCGGCAAAGATTAAAAACTTTGCCAAGTGTCTTAACTTGCCGAGTGCTTAGGTGTATACTCGGTAAAGATGCCCCTTTGCCGAGTGTTTTTCCTATTACATTCGGCAAATAAAATTTCAATTAACTTTTTGATGCATTAAATTAATTCAAATCAAAAAGTTTTGAACTACAAAATTGTATAACTTCTCAAGATCTACATTTTTTTATTTTGGTCATTTCTTCATTCGACAAAGCGCTAAAAATTTGTTCACAAAATCTACATTTCTCGTATAGTTTTATGAAACTAGAAGAGTGATATATAAGATTTGTGAACAATGTTACTATCACTATGTCGGATGAAAAAATGACCAAAATCAAAGTTGCAGATCCTCAAAAGTTATGAAACTTTGTAGTTCAACACTTTTTAATTGAATTAATTTTGCTAATGAAATAGAGTTTTGAATTTTCTTAATTTTGAATTTTGAATTTTTCAAACGACCTCAGATGGAGAAACGACCAAAATGAAAGTTGTAGAACTCAAAAAGTAATGAAACTTTGTAGTTGACAACTTTTTTTATTTGAAATCATCTTGTCAATGGAAACTTAGTTTGAAAGAGTTCAAATTTAAAATTCAAATTTTGTAAACAACCTCATATGGAGAAACAACCAAAATGAAAGTTGTAGATCTAGAAAGGTTATGAAACTTTATGGTTGACAACGTTTTCATTTGAATTTGTTTAGGATCTCAAACAATCAATTAACACTCGCTTTAGGCTAATATGAGGGCAATCAAAATGGGATATGGACACTTGTGATATTGTGGTGTAGTGGTAGAGGGAGTCTCGTGCAAAGGAGAGGTCACGGGTTTGAATCCGGTCAGACGCGTAGCGTGCGAAATTCACACGGAAAATGGCGCGACTTGTGACTTCATGACTTGGAACTTGTGGTTGGCTGGTGGGGGCCCGACAGAAAGCACTCGGCAAAGATCTCTTTGCCGACCAGATTATGTCATGTCCTCTTTGCCGAGTGCAAACACTTGGCAAACTACATGTTTCCCGTAGTGCCTGCGCGGCGCTGTCCACCTCGATAAAGCTCAGGTTGTACGGCTGGTGTGCCATGGCGCTCCGCTCTCTCGCCGGAAAGCTGAGGTGCCTCTTCCCGTGGCGGTCTGCGGCCTCCCGCGCCGACACCACCGATTATATATGTTCGTTCTCCTCCTTCCCCCTCGATCTCTCCCTACACATGCGTCTGATGTTTGATTTGTGCTTGTCATTCAATTATTATATATAATCTCTTTCGATGATTGCCATTGCACTATTTTTGCATTTGTCCGGAGCTAGCATTTGTCAACATATTTTCCTTAGGGCGTGCACGCATGTCGGGTGGTAGAAGAAAATGACTAGAAGAATGCATGTTTCTTCAAATCTTTGTCGTACCCAACGTAATTTCTTCTAGTCATTCGAACCTCATTGTACTGATACAAATAAAAGACCTAAACCATCGCTGAACCAGATAATTCTTATCTATTCTGCATAAATCAATGAAACATGATGTGGTTATTTATGGACATGGCTCCTTCAACTTGTGCATTAGTGTGATACTTGTTCTATATATTCTGATAGAACTCTAGTTTACTTTAGAAGAGGCGGCTACCAAGTCTTCAGTTGACGAGGTCTCGTATACTTAAAGCACACTGAGCTGGTACTAGCATGCATATAAAGCACACTGAGCTGGTACTAGCATGCATATAAAGCACATTGATGAGCTGCTTCTAGCATGCATATACCTCAAACATGCATTCAGCAGCACACAGAGTGCTCATCTAGTTTCCATGGATCTCACGTTCAGCTGCTCCACGTACACGGCGACATTATCCTAGTATCTTTTGACACCTCAAAATTTGCACGCCAGTTTAGCTCCGGGATCATTTAGTTTTGTCAAATGGGGAAACATCTACTGTTACTCATCAAGTGAAAATGTCTAGCTAGAGCCTGTGTCAATTAATGAAGTTTGATTAAAACGTGTTTATTTATGACGACAGCTAGTGCAAGTTTAGTCATCCTGAAAAGTATAAGAATATATGTCCTTTTGACTATAATGGATAAGATTGCGTGTGCAAGTTTAGTGAGACTAAGACACATGATAACATCTTTGTGACTGGTGAGTCCGTGATCAGAATAGTCAGGGATCGCGTGCCGTAGCCCCTAGTCACTGACGCCTGGGTCCGGTCCCACATGTCAGTGACCATCAAACTGTGACCTAACCCTCGCTTTAACTTTGTAGGATGCATTTTATCGTCCGTTAAAATTGGGAAAATTGCAAAGACCCCCTAAGAAGTCACTCGGAGTTTGATTTACCTCCTTATAACTTATTTTGTTGCAAAAGCCCCCTAGGTAATTAGGCTTGATTTGATTTGTCCCCCTTAAGCACATGTGCTTATTTGATTACCAACCTATTTGGTCTGATGTGGAGTCACTATGGGATAGCCCGCCCGAATGGCCTTAATTCTTGTTTTCCAGGCTATATCCTCAAGCTAGACCTCGTCCCTTCCAGTGCTTGCTTCTCGCCGCGACACATGAGGAAGATGATTCAGCGGCCGGTGCGGTCTGGTTCGGACTTCGAAGAGGTGCGACCTCACCAGAGGTCACGCTGGACATGCCTTAAGTGATTGATGTGTATCGCAGTGACTCAACATCGAGAAAACCGAGCTGGGTCATCAAGTAACATGTGCTTAGGGAGGCAAATTAAATCAGACCTAATTACCTAGGGGGCTTTTGCAACAAAATGAGTTATAGGGGCTAAATCAAACTCCGAGTGACTTCTTGGGGGGTCTTTGCAATTTTCCCGTTAAAATTTGAAGGTTCTCTTGAAGCACATGCAGAAGCCTTGAAGAAAAGAATCATAAAACAAGCACGGCATACGCACTAATTAAGATTCTTTCTCAGATTTTGATATTCTGAATTCTAAGCTGACATATGCTACTATGCGTCAACTGCCCTGTCCTTTTTTTCTGAAGGCTTGGTAGCTTGGAGTCCCAGAGGCGCGATAGGAAGGACAACAGGGATATAGCGATCTTTGCTGCTGTTTGTGTTGGTTTTGGCACATACTTTTGGTTACGTGCAGTAGATGCTCTTGTTGATGCATTGAATGAGGAGGGCAAGGCAATGGGGTGCAGATAACGGCAAGACAGCAGAGGCTATGGATGCAGGGATCACTGATCGTAGCAATTGAAGAAACTGATTATGTGAGTACTCTTAGGCAAATCCAACCACCAGCGGCAATTCCAGTGTCAATACTACTTTGCTCAAACGAACAAAGTAGACCAAACCATCATAAATCATTTGTAAACTTAATAACGAAGCTCGTTCTTGAATTTTGGAACTATAAATATCCAAGGATTACACGCACATTGCGCTGTCAGAATCGCGGGCCCATGCGGCTTCCATGTTCCCGTCTATGTCCTTGCTGCGTGGCACTTTAGCATTGGATCGATCTTTTGGTGGCCCAACACAGCGTATTGTTTTCGTTTTTCCTTTCTCACAAGATCGCACGTCAGGTAAGAAACAAAACGAACCCTATGGTCCATCGAGTTCTGATTCTCCAGTCGAGAGGGCTCAGCATGACGCATATTCGCACCACCGCCTTTGTCTGCTCCGTTAATCGTGGCTGGCGGCAGGCACGAACTGACTCATCGGGGGCGGCGCCGGAAGGGAGAAGCATCGAGGAGCTAGTAGCAAAACTTTTGAGGACATGGTGATGAGCGCGTATATATGACTAACGGCTATTCTTCGGATCAGTTCGTTCTTGAGGTAAAACTGTACAAGGTAGAAGCATTTTTTTTTTTTTGGCGAGTAAACGTAGCGTTGGTTAATGGTTATATGCACGGTGGACGGATACCTGATTTTGTTGGGCCACAAACGAATTGAACCAGAAGCAATGAGATCAAAAGACACGGGTGACGGGGACACGCACAAAAACAGGGCAAGAGGGAACAGGGAAGCCACACCGCATCATTTTCTAGTATAAGCTGCGTTCGTTACCATGCGATCAACCCAGGCAATATACACGTGCAGCACATAACGTACTGTGCGAACGTCTTGTTCAAACCCTACCTCCCTTCTCCCCTGCGCGGCGCCGTCGCCACCTCCGGCTCACGCCAGGTCGGTGCCATGTCGCTGCGCTCTCTTGCCGGAAAGCTGAGGGGCCTCCTCCCGGGGCGAGCTGCGGCCTCCCGCGCCGCCGTCTCCGATCTGGTTCGCTCTCCTCCCTCCCTCCCTCCCTCTCTCTCGCACTACTATATGTGTCTGTTAGTTTCTTCTTTGGGCATCTCTGGATGGGATCTGTTAAGCAGGCTCGATCTGTCGTCCCTCGACTCCCTCCGGGTTGAGAAGAAAAGCAAAGGAAATTCTTTCTTCAAATCCCTGTTGTATACGACATAATTTCTTGCCGTCATTCATTCAACCCTCCATATACGTGCTACCATAAATAAAAGACCTATAAACCATCTGATCCCGATTATTCTTATATATCCATCCTGCACAAACCGATGAAGCATGATGCATGGACGTTATTCATGGACATGGATATGTCGTTCAACTTGCTTAATGGCGCGTGATATACTTTTGCTATTTTCCGTGCATGAGATTCACCAACTCTAGTTTAGTTTACAAGATCAGGCGGCGGCTACCACTTCTTTAATTACCTGACGAATGCTCGATTGCTCAGATATATATTTGCTCGTACTTAAAGGATGCAGTTTTCAAGCAGACTGAGCTGCTTCTTAATTTCATGTCCATGCCTCAAAGATTCAGCACACAAAGTGCATATAGCTACTTTCCATGCATGAATCTCACATTCAGCTGATCCACATAGTACATTATATAGGTTAAAGAAGTTTAGGTAGTTGGCAGCCCTGAGTGCTCCCGTTTATTTCTTAAGCATCGTAGTACCTAGCTTTGAAGAAGCTCTAGTAGTAGTTTTACACTATGCATAACTCAAAGACTCGTTCTAGTTTCGTTACCTAAGTATTAAATTCAGGGGGCACATCCCCTGTTCTCAATCAGAAAGAAAAAAAAAGTGCATATCTTTTACTACCTTAAAGTTTTGGTTTTCATAAGTTTGCATGTTAGTTTAGCTCAGGGATCATTTTTTCCATATAGAAATGATTGTCACGATTAGTTGAATAAAAATAGGAGTTATGCTGCAGGATAACATTGCATATAATGATGTGCCATCTAATGTTTATTCATCAAAGTGGAAGGTTAAAAAGTTGAAGATGCCTTTATCGATCCTATTTGCGCATGGAGAAGCATCGAGCTAGTAGCAAAACTTTTGAGGACATGGTTCATCAATGGTGATGAGCGCGTATATATGACTAACATCTATTCATCGGATCAGTTCGTTCTTGAGGTATACAAGGTATAGAAGCATTTTTTTTTGCGAGTAAACGTAGCGTTGGTTAATACATATGGATTGGGGAGGGACCCGACGGCAAAATTAGTTCATTTTCCACAGTAATCCGCTCCAGCCCATGTGGATTGATTCTATTTTAAAAAGGATTTGGCCGATGCTAAACTAGTTTTCTTTTAGGGCTTGTTTAGATTGGTGGGTATTAAAGCTCTTCCTCGGTCCTTCATCAGCTAATCAAGGATATAATTTCCTTGGATTGGGTTTAGCCAGTGGCAGAGTAGTGTTCTTTTATCTTTGTTTTGATTGGTGGGAATCAAGTTCAGTTTCCTCAGAATCTTCAGCTTGCTAATCAAGGATCTATGTTCGGGTTGGTTAGTTTTCTTTTACCGCTTGTGTGGATTGCTGGGGAGGCTTATGCCTTCCGGCCTGGAAGGGAAAATGAATTTCTTCCTCAATCGCTCGCGTATCTGAACTATATTATTTCAATAACTGAAACGTCCATGCCAAACCCAATGTTCCTTTGCAAAGTAGCACAAACTAAAGATTATGGCATGCCTCTTAGCTTGATACCATTTTGTTTAATTTCGGCGATGTTTTGGTGCATTGGTGTTTGTGACATAACATTATTGCATTCAGCTAATATTTGCAAACTTGAACTTCCAGTCTTCCATGACAGACGAATCCATATATCGGTTACTGTGTTCTATCCTTTTCTCCCCCTCTCCCCCATCCCTGATGCAATGTATCTTCTTTGTACTCCAAAGATGCAGCATTCAAGCTCATCGAGCTGCTTCCTAGCATGGCTCTAGGATACAACACATGAGCATTCAGCAGCATTCCAAGGATATCTATCACATTTCAATATCTTAGTTTGCATTCTTATACTTGATGAAATACTAGCTCACGGATATTTGGTCAGAACAAGAGATAAGCATCAAACCTGGTGCAAGTACTGACGGGTCTGTGTGTTTTAGACACATAGCATACAATCTTTGCCATTCGTCAAGGTGAACATGGATCATTATATTGTGATTGTATAACATCTCCTATATGTAGTTTTTGCGCATGGACATAGATCATGGTAACTGTATAACACCTCACATGCATGCATTTGTGTTCTGCAACAGCAGCAGCCATGTTTTCCTTGCTTAACAATTCCAAAACTATGCCATGTCAGTGGCTTTACGTTTCTGCATGATCACACTGAATTCAATGTGCAAAATCAACATGCTAGCGTTTTCCTCTATTTTGACTGTTCTTATGAAGCTAGCTAGAGCAATAGAGCATGATGAATATAATGTCTAAAATTGCATGTGCAAGTTTTGTGGAACTTTAATTAAGACAATTTAACATCAGTGCGGGATCAATTCAAGTTTGTGATGAGAGCAGCACCTGATCTTCTATGCTATCAATTTGCAGGAAAAGCTTTCCAGCAAGCCACTGGCAACTAAAGGTTCTGAGGATGGTTATGAAACCATCATGAAAAGGATGCAAGCTGAAACGGTGTAGGAATATTAATATTCTTTCTTAGCATCTGATATATTAATTCATCCGACTCAAGTATAAAGCTAACACTCATATATGCTTTCCCCTTCTTTTTCCTGAAGGCGTAGCAGGGAGCAGTTTGTGAGGAACAGAGGGAAGCACATCGTGATTAGAGTGGGTACTGTTGCTTCCTCTCTTGGGTTTGTGTGGCTCGCAACGTCAAGTGTTGCTGTTGCTCTCGCAGATGCTGACTTCTAGGGGAGAGCACTGCAGAGCCTGACTACGTAACCTATCCAATTACTGCTTATGTTTAAGCACTCTGTTTATGGTGTGTCTGCGCTCTAGTTATGTTGTGCAATCCAAGAGCATACTCTGAATTTGTGTACTTATGTGGTGATGTAATGTTACATTTCTAGGAGACTGAAAACTATCTATGATGTCCTGTGTTGGTTCGTTTACACTCAGTCCAAATTTGGGTCGGCTTCCCTGTTCCCTCCTGCATGTTCCCGTCTGTGTCCCTGCTACGTGGTATTTTAGCGTTGGATTGATATTTTGGTGGCCCAGCACAGCGTAATGTTTTCGTTTTTCCTTTCTCACCAGATCGCACATCAGGTAAGAAAACAAAACGAACCCTATGGTCATCCATAGTCTTCTTAGTACTGATTCTGGACATGCTCAGCATGACGCATCTTCGCACCACTGCCGTAGCTCCAGTCTCTCTGCTGGTTCGCTAGCATCAGTTTTGTGCACGCCGGCCAATTTCCGGCTCATACCCTCACGAGAAAAGGAATTCATACAGTGTGCTCTGCATCAAGAGCGCGGCTGTTAGCTCTGTTAATACGGTTGGTAGCTGGAGCGCATGCGTGGATGAGCTCTGGATATTGGTAGCAGTGGTGGTAGCTGCGGACGTGATCACGGCGGCGCCGGGTGGAGAAGGATCGAGCTAGCAAACTTTTGAGGACATGATGATGGGCCGCAGCCCACCCTGAGATTCTGAAAACACTTCGTCATTTCTGGGCTTCTGGCATTGTAGCATGTTCTGTCTGTAGTAGGCGTGTAATTTTTACAATTTGGCTCTTTTTGAAAAAGTTTTTCACATATGAACCTTTGAGAAAAATATGTCCAGAAATGGACCCTTTTCTGAGCGCCGTGTGATTTGACGTTCAGGTTGAACTGATAGGCGCCGTTATAATTGGCGCTCACTCTAGCCACGTCAGCAGGCAGGTACTCGCTCATTTTGCTGACATCGCAGGGGGTGGGCGCCAAATGATTTGGCGCCCACCCCGGGCACACAAAAGGTCGGTCTTTCCTTCTTTCCTCCTCTCTTCTCCCTTCTTTCCAGTCGCACACACGAACAGAACAGCCGGCGCCCCCTTCTCCCTCCCATCCAATCTCCTCCACCAAATTGATCGATTCCGGATGGTTTGAGGCGAGATTTTTTAGACGAATTGCTTCTCCAAGTTATCTTCCTCCACCTCCATGATTTTGAGACAAAATTTAAACTCTGTACATTCTGAGATAGACAGAGTACTGTTTGTGATGCCCTCTACAACCTAACTACACCGAACATCCTTTCAAACTTTCAAAAGTTTGTGTGCATAATGGTCGCAGGCAGGTCTACCTGGGTGATTCTGACTGAAGCTTTTCTACTTTGCAATCTATTTTTCAGTTCTATAGTTGCCTAATAACATAATTAGACTTCAGCAGCTCATCCACCAAGAATTCTGAGGTGACCGGAAGAGATGAGGCAAGCCCTCTGAGGAGACACCGACTGAATTTTAAGTCCACACGAGTGGAGCAGCTTCGGGAGGAGGTACTAAAACTGAAAAAATTTGAGAGAACATGGTTTGACGGATAGGTTACGGTGAAAGAGTGATGTGCTAGTAACTACGATTAAGGAGTTTTGTGAGTTTAACGAGTACGTCAACTCTGCCATTCAGGTATCCTAGTTGCACGAGCTTAGCTATCAATTGCATCATGTTTTAAAAATGAATTATTCTTTACTGGCTGATGGACGTGTAGCTAATAAGTAGGCAATGCAACATTAGTCGGTTCAATATTAGCCAACTTTGCGGATGTTCAACGGCCTCATCATCTGGCCATCCGGTTAGCAAATGCTTCCATACATTAGTTGAAATAAAATTTTGCATTACGATGATAAAGCCCTCATATTTCCTTCAAGTAACACGTTTCACATGCTTATCTTGGTTATCTTGTGATAGGTCACCCTTGAACCATGAGCCGCTCTTGTGAATCGTGTCGTAGGTGGTGCTGAATGCTCTCGTGAGTCGTCTGAGTTCTCCAGAAGACTAAGTCATCTTATGTAATGCTTGGACCGAATCTCCAGAAGACCATTGTAGCAAGAAGTTTCATGATTTAGTCCATTTCTCCTTTGTTTCAGCTGCAGCTATTCAGTTTGCTTGCAGCCAGGCCCATGATTGAATTACCCAACAAGTCATGTTTTTTTTTCTAAACAATGAACAAGTCATGTTAACTTTACATTTTATTGGTGAGAAATTTCCTTAAACATGTCGTCTGGTGCAACCTTGAAATATGAGGCTCGTTTGATTTTAAGCTCCAAATCTGGTTAACAGCACGAAGGATATCTACAAACCATTCATGCATGCTTTAATCCAGTTATTTTTAATGAGTTTCGAGGAATGGGCTTACAACTTATCTGAGCCACTTTTCTACTTTTCACGCGAATACAATTTATGAATCCACACGCTTGCAAATTTGAATTTAATTTGATATACTCGCAAGATGTTTGCTTTTACAAAAAAAAGGTACAAAGCGACCAAATAGCTCAATAAAAAACATCGGATGGACGAGCCGATGATTCCTTTCATATTTCAGCTTAGGCCATGTTTGGATACAAAATATTTTTAGAGTTTTGTAAGAATAGTACGGTTTTGCAAAATAATTTAGTTTTAAGAGGCATGAAGGTGTTTGGATGTAAATTTTTTATAGTTTTAAAAAACCATAGTATTGCTAGTTTTAAAAACACCACTCATGATCTCTTTTTTCTAAACTATGCTAAAACCATTTTTTTATATACTTTGGTTTTAAAAAACTACACCCAAACATGTCCTTATCCATTATATGCTACTTAAAAAATGTTAAAGATAAGGAAAAAAATAAATATGAAAGCTAAAAAAATGTTACAGAGAAGGGAAAAATATGAAAGACTAATAAAATAGAATGAAATGAAATGAGTACTCCAACTAGGCCGACATGTAAGGTGGACATGAGCTGCGGACTGCAGTTGCTGTGGAGCGACTGGAATGAAGAAAGGAAGAAGAGGGGAAGAAAGAAAGAAATTTTGTGTGCCCGGGGGTGGGCGCCAAATCATTTGGCGCCCACCCCCTGCCAAGTCAGCAAAACGACCGAGTGCCCGCCTGCTGACGTGGCTAGGGTGAGCGCCAATTATAACGGCGCCCATCAGTTCAACCTGAGCGCCAAATCACACGGCGCTCAGAAAAGGGTCTATTTCTGGACATGTTTTTCTCAAAGGTCCATATGTGAAAAACTTTTTTAAAAAAGGTCAAATTGTAAAAATTACACATAGTAGGCTAGAGTTCTACAACCCATTCTTTTTTGCCCTTTGCGGCCCACCCTGACCGGTCACTTTTTTGCTATTTTCCGTACATGTGATTCATTAACTCTAGATTAGTGCCTCTCAAAAAAAAAAAAAAAACTCTAGTTTAGTTTAGAAGATCAGGCGGCTACCACTTCTTTACCTGACGAATGCTCAATTGCTCAGATATTGCTGATACCTAAAGAATGCAGTTTTCAAGCATACTGAGATGCTTTTAGCATGTATCTATACCCTCAAATATTCAGCACGGAGAGTGCATAGCTACTTGCCATGTATGAATCTCACATTCAGCTGATCCACGTAGGTACATGATTATATAGGTTAAATAAGTTCGATAGTTGGGCAGCCCAGTGCTCCCGTTTATTTTCAGTGCCGTAGTACCTAAGCTTTGCAGAAACTCTAGTAGTAGTTACTAGTTATACACTATGCATCTAACTCAAAGACTCGTTTTAGTTTCGTTGCGTAAATATTAAATTCGGGGGACACATCCCATGTTCTTAATCAGAAAAAAAGTATATCTTTTACTACCTTAAAGTTTTGATTTTCATAAGTTTGCATGTTAGTTTAGCTCAGTGTCATTTTTTCAAATAGAAACGATTGTCACGACTAGTTCAACAAAAATAGGAGTTATGCTGCAGGATAACATTGTATATAATGATTTGCCATCTATGTTTCTTCATCAAAGCAGGAGGTTAGAAAGTTGAAGATGCCTTTTATCGATACTATTTGCGCATGGACATGGACCATCATGATTCAGTAACATCTGACGATCATGTAATAGTGTTCTATGACAGTAGCATCCATCTTTTCATTTTAGAGTTCTAGCTAGCTTAACTAGGGACAATTGGACAAATTAAGCCATGATCGATTAATTGTGTTGCAACATAAAAACCAATATGACGTTTACTGTGCAGTCATCTTTTCCTTGCTGTGAATCTTTCCTATGTCAAATGTCTAGCTAGTGCCTGAGAAAATGAAGAGTTTACAGTGCAAACGTGTTAATTTATGAAGACAGCTAGTGCCTGATAAGTATATACACAGGATAAAATTGCGTGTACAAATTTAGTGAGACTAAAGCTGGGTAACGTACTAACATCTTTGTGTTTCAGTGCACGATTAGAATGAAAATTAATCCTCCCTTTAACGTTGTAGGATATGGCTTTGGAACCTAAGCTTGAAAGTTATGTTGAAGAGTTTCAAGCCGTCAGGAAAAGTAAGAGAGAACGAGCACGGTATAAGCCCTAAGATTCTTTCTTAGCATTTGGTATTCTGAATTTTCTAACCTGATTATATACTAACAAATGTTCAATGCCCTGCCCTTTTATTCTGAAGGCTTCATAGCGAGGAGTCCGAAAGGCGCATCAGGAAGGACAAGGATGCAGCGATCTTTGTTGTTACTAGTTTTGGCTTCATCACATTCTTTTGGTCATGTGCAACAGAAGCTCTTGTTGATGCACTGGATGCAAAGGAGGGCAGGGCCATGGATTGTGGATACAGGGATCATTGCAGGGGCCACGGGGTGCCTTTGCTGCAAATATCTAGAGCACACTGGGCGTAGCAATGGAAAAAAACTGATGTGATTACTCTCTTGCCGGTCAAACCACCACCGACAATCAGCTGCTCAATTAAATTCCTAAATCCTCTGTTGCTGGCGACATTGGAAGCATAGACATGATGTAGTTTCCCGTGCTCTGCCCTCCTATTGTAATTGTCTCCTTCCTTGAAGGTTGTTGTCCTGCGGACCGAACTATATGTATGCTTTTCCAGTATTATCTTCTGCACAACATATATATATGCTGCACTGATTAGAGTGGATCGGCAGTGATGAAGTGCAGTTGTAGTATACAGACGACCACACATATTCTTGATGAAGAATCATTTGAGTAGGATTAGGCAGTGGTGATGCATCCTATAGACAACGCGAAGGAGCTCCCAGCGCAGTGGCAAAGGCCACTGGCTGGTGACGCTCCCGCCCGGGATCGAGTCCCGGGTGCCGCACGGCACTGTAGCACCATGTAGCTGAAATATGCTACGCTGCAGTGCAGAGTAAAAAAATCCCCTCGCCTTCCCCGGGTCAAAGCACATGGTAAAGACTCGCGCCGGAGCTCACAACGGCCAGCTGAGTCCCTGTGTAGGATCGGGGAGGGGGTTCGAGGGTTTTCTCGGCCTGCGTGAGAGGTCTTTCTCCTTAAACAAATGCCGTCGGGGGCGGTCTTACCCCCGGCAGGTCGAGTTTTTTCATCCTATAGACAACAAGATGTTTCTTCGAATGCACACTGCTCTGGTTTATGATGTAACTGGCAGGTTAGACAGACCATAGCGTGGAGTGGGGGTGGGGGGACATCCCCTGTTCTCAATCAAAAAGGAGAAAAATGAATTCTGATTAAGAGCTTGGTCTTGTTGATAAACACATTTTCTGCTAAACTTTTTCTTCTGAGGTTGTTCATACTAGCCGCTTTGCATCTCATGTGCCGTTTAATCTTGGCATCCCACTAAATTGTTTTTCTTTCATTGCCACTTCTTAATGTTGAATCACAATAGAGATGTGCCTTCTTAAAGAAAGAACCGGTATGTTTTGGTTCTTTGCTGGTAGAGAGATTTGCCTTAACATTGACAGTGGTCAGGATGGGATACGATGTTCAGGATAGCAGTTCTAGGAAACTTAGCGGCCCTCAGAATCATTTGTAGCTCTTTCTTTCTTTTTGAATATTCATTTGTAGCTCTTTCAAAAACTATAACTTCCTCGAGGTTTAATTTGTTTTTGCTTCTTTTGTTCATTGATTTACTAGATTGGAATGCTCAAAATCTGTTCTTTTCTTGCTCTGTTCCTGCATGAACTACTCCTTGCCAGCATGCACTTTACAAGTTAATATGAAACTTTTGATCAGTAGCCTCTGGAACCAGCTAACAAAGATAGCTTCCATCAAATCTGTGATGTTCATGAAAAAGTGTTCCATTTAGTTTATCAATTTCACAACTGGATTCATACCACTTGGCTTAGGTAGTCGTTAGGAGCAAGTAAATCATATGATGGAAAAAGCTAACCGTTAACTTTTATGATAATCTAGTGATCCAGGAGAGAGAGTCCATGTCAAACGTAATAGAAGTTTGTACACAGGCCATGTGGCGGTGGCTGTGGCGCACCCCTCGGCGAGAACACGACGGGGAGGTAGTCAATCGATCGATCGTTGCACTCGCACTCGTTTCGAACTTTGCAGCAGCGCCCTCCATGCCCTGCTGCCAGTAGAGAAGCATTTGCCTCGCATCAGACTCCAACAATTTTTTTTTCGGAACCAATGAGCAGGAGCACTGCTCTTTCATTTAAAAAGAGAATAGAAATACATTGTTCATTACATGTTATTACATGTTCATATAAGAAAGCACCAAACTGAAAGAGAAGTTGCGTCATTCTCTATTCCTGGGTCTCCTCCACAGGCCCGCCATAGGCTATCTCTCTCAGTTTAATCTCTTCTTTGATCAGGCTTGGAACCTGCTGCGGCTGCATAGAAATTTGCTCATTGACTCCAACAATGAGATGCAGTTTTGAGAAGCAAATCAAGGACCACCATCGCACTGCTGGTTGCTACTCCTACTCGTTGTACTAGTAGGCTAGCTGTACAGTAGCTGTGACTCTGTGAGCGTCCTTATGGTCGTGCAGTTCATGATTGTACTGTGCTGCGTAAATACCCTGATCTTCGCATCAACGATCTCGTCGATGAACGATGTTGCTCGAGCCGCCTCGGCTGCCGTGAAGTTGACAAACCAAGTTGCCCTGCTGATGAAGCGGTGAAGCCCTGTTTCTGATCATCAACAGGACAAAGGATGCATAGATTCATTAACTTATCAACTCTTGCAATGAACGAGCTTAATCGTACCGGCACTACTTCTGCCGGCAAGGAGATACTGGCCGGAATTGCAAAAGTAATACTGAAATTGGAGAAATTACAAAAATAATACCTTGTCGTGTGTTGGACGCACGAAAATTGTATTTTCGCACGTTGATGGTTCGATTACTATATTTTGGCACTTCGGTTGTTCGACAACCAGATTTTCGGACGTTGGTTGTTCGACAATACTCCGGGACCCGTCATCTACCTCCATCTCCAGGCCGAGGCTCTTCTGCCGCCTCCTCGCCGGGGCTGGCCAACTGCCGCCCGGCCGCCTTGCTCTCCCACCCCCGTTCCTCGCCGCGCTGCCGCCCCGACGCCGCCGCTCCCCGCTGCCTGATCGCCGCCGCCCCGTCGCGCCGCTCACTGCTACGCCGTTGCTTCGACTCGCCGGCTGTAGTCAAACGCCCAACACCCGAAATACGGGTAGTAGAGCAACCAACGCACGACTTCTTTCCGGGCCCACTATTTCGGACGACGATCGTTCGACAATCAGTTTTCGTGCGTTCAAAGCATGATTACCTGTATTTTTTGCGCCCAGCATTCGAGTATCCTATTTTCGTGCAACCATTATTCGATTGAGTATTATTTTTGAAATTTTGTATAGTTGCGTATTAATTTTGTAAATCCGGTAACAAAAAATATTATTATTGTTTTAAAAAAAGTCAAGGAGAACCCCCCCCCCCCCCCCCCCAAAAAAAATAATGAATCAAATTTCATGTATGCTTTGTGTCTCGATGTCCCTTTGCCTGTACCAGAACAAGGACTACTGAGTCCCTTTGCATGCACAAAAGAAAAACAAATAGAAGAGCAAACTCTAGAGCACAATTTCGTTAAGCCTCTCTCCCATTTTTAAGTAAAATCCGCCACCTAAAAAAGCAGGTTTGAATGACTCACTGCACTCATAATCAAGGATCTGCATGTTTAATCTACACGCACCCGCGACACGTACTCATCACCAAAAAGATGATGGTGATCAAGAACGCTAGTACAATAACAAAGTTTATTCCAGTGTTCTATCTCTTTTTGTCTGATACATTGTTATATAGCAGATAGGAGATAGGAGAGTGTTCAGGTAGAGCCAACACCATCTCTACCTCAAAACTGCATGGAGATAGGAGAGTGTTCAGGTAGCAGAGCAGCCCATGATAAAATGAAAACAAGAGATCAAATAAAGTTTCAGATGCATTCATTATAAAGCTCACATCAACATGCGCACAAAAAGTGAATTAAACGCTAGTTCTGTTTTCAAGAGTATGCGAACCCAAAGGCAACTGTAACACCCTGTGTTTGCCCATATTTAAAAATCACTAAATTTTTTTGAACTTTTTCAAATTTGAACAAAATTCAATCAAAGTAGAAGTCAAATCCAAGCCAAATTTAAAATTTCGAATTTTAAATGTGCATCAAACACCACCATGTACATATTTGGAATTTGCTGATTTTGTTTATGTGTTCATTTGGTTTTGATCCTTTTTCAAATTTGAATTTCATTCAAATTTGAATCCTAGAAAATTCTGGAAATGTTTAAACCTTCTTTTCCCTCCTGGGCCGCCCTTCTTCCTTTCTTTCCCCCGGCCCGCTCCCTTTTTCTTTTCCCCGCGCGCCAGCCGCGGCCCAGCTTCTCTTCCGCCGGCCCAGCAGCCCGCGCCAGCCCGCTCCTTCGCGCTGAGCCGCTGACAGGTGGGCCCCACCTGTCAGCGTCGTCTCCCTCCTCTGGCAGCGGCGCAGAGCGCCCATGCCGGCCGGTGCGCCTCGTCGCGTCGCGCTACAGCCCCGCCGCGTCGCGCTCACGCGTGCCCCGCCTCGTCCCGTCGCTCCGTCTTGTCCGCCAACCCCTGCAGTAGCGCGCACGTGCTCCCCCGCGCGGAACGGCGACCTCGGCCCGAAGACCGACGAGCAGCCATGCCGCGACGTCAGCCCAGCTCGGCCGCCGTCCCGTCCGCCGCACTGTGGCCGTCCCGTGCACCCGTCACCGCGCGTGTGGGCATCGTCCTCCCCCTGGCGCGACGTCGCGTCTCATTTGCCCGGGCGCGGACCGAGCCGACGACCACCACCGCGAGCCGACGCCCCGCGGCTCCTCCTCGGCCGCCTATAAAAGGCCGCCAAGCTCCGCTCAGTGCCTCTCCTCCCAGTCGCCACTCCGCGAGCTCGCCATTGCCACCCGAGCCCTTCAATTTCAGCTTTTCCCCATCCTCGGCCTCAACTCCGGCGACCGCCCCGTCGAGCAATTGCTGAGCAACTAGTGGGCCTCCGTCCCCCTTTCTTGCTCCTCTCGCTCCCTCTCGCTCCCTCTAACCTCGTGAGCCTCACCATTTTTGCAGCTGAGCTGCGGAACATGGCGGGCATGGGAGGCTAGGGTTCCGGCCACCGCAAGCACGTCAACGCCGAGCTTCCGGCCTCCTCCGCCTTCTTCGAACCCACGGTGAGCTTCCCCACGCTCCCCTCTCTCTCCCGCGCCGCTTATTCTCTTTCCCCGCGCACGGACGCGTGCTCCGCGTCGAGCACCGCCACCAGCCGCCGCGCGACCTCGTCGCCGGCAGGCTTCCCGGCCGCGCCTGGCCAAGCTGAGGCGCGCACCGCACGCGGCGCACTCACGCGCACGCGCACGGCCACACAAACGCGTGCGAACCCGCGCGCATGCGCCTCTCCCCGCGCGCGCCGCCGCGCACCGCCATCTCCGGCGAGCCCGCGCCGTCTCTCCGGTGCCCCGCGACATCACCACCAAGCGGCATCGCGTCCGCCTTCGCGCGTAGGTCCCGAGCGTGCTCACCGCATCGCTCTTGGTGCCCTGTAGCCGCCGCCGGTGAGTCCTCCGGCGAGGCGCCGCCGCGAGCGCCACTCCTCCGGCGCGCTCTGGCCGCGCTGCGCCGTCATCCGACGTGGCGTGCCATGTCGGCACCCGGGCCCACGGAGACTCGGTCTCTCTCTGCCCCGTCAGCGCGCGTCCACGCGCCCGGTGCACCGTGGACCGCACTCACAAGTGCCCCGGTCCACAGCACACGTGGACCGAGTCCACAGCACAGTCGCGCACAATGGACCTGACCCCAGTGGCCCATCTGTCAGCCACACAGCCTCTGGAATTTTGCTATGTCCACACAGTTAGTGTACCCAGCTTGTCATTTCGAGCACTTTCTTTTATCAGAAAAAATCCATAAAATTCCTAAAAATACTAGATTATTTCCTAATCTTTTTGCAACACTTGTTTTACTCCATAATAATTAGGATTATGTCTATGGTTGATTACTTAGCTTAATCCTAATTATTTCTTATGTTGTAAACTTGTAAAATCTATATCTCTTTCATCTTAGCTCCGATTCGGGTGATTCTTTCACCAAAATTCGTCTAAAATCATGATCTACTTATTGTTACCAAAGCCCTCTGTTGTTGATCTCTTTTTGGTCTTCGTTTGATTTACTTGCTTGTTAGTTCAATTGTTTGATCGGTAGATTAATTCGATCGTTGTTTATTTGCAATCAATAGAAGAGCAAGTCTTCGAGGAAGGAGCTGAGGATCCGGATTACGAGGACTTAGAGGAAGAAGACCTTGGTGAAGGCAAGTTCTAACCCCTTTGATCATGTTGTAACTATATTTGCAAATATCCAACTTAGAGCCCAGTTTAGAAATAAAATGTGCATGATGTTTAAATGTGATTTAAATGCTTAGTATGATCCTAAGTAATGTTGATTGCCATGCCTTGACATTGCTTATCCTTATTCCTTTGTTAGACCTAGGATTCACTATCATTAATTCCTTAATGATATGCTGAAATGATATGCTGCTTAGGATTTATTACCATGTGCACTTAATTAATCTTGCTATACATACTTTTTGGTGTGAAATGGTGTGTGTTTGGTGGAGTGTGTGTGTGAATATGAAATATGGGATGGTAATATACTAGTGATATCTGTGCAATCCATAGTGGGAATATTCCTGGCGGGAGCAGGCGAGGTAGTCCTCAGTGGGGAGGCCTATCTCTGGGATGCGATTCCTCCTTTGAGGATAGCTATTGAAGATGCTTGCTTCGGTCGTATAAGGACCGGTTCATATGCCGCCTTGCCTAGCACCTTTCGTACAACCACATGCCTTGAATGGGAAAGGTTTGGAACCACACCCTACTATAGTGTTCACCTGGTACCCACCTGGAGGGCAGGAGTTGCGGCGGAAGCCAGGAGAAGACTCGACATAGCAGGTGTCGGGATCCGGCATATGGTGTTTATTCAGGCCTTTCTACATGATAATGATGATATTGTGAAGCCCCTGGTTGCAGTATTTCCGTGGTGGTGCCGTGGTGACACCAAGTAGGTACGGGACCATTAATGTGCCTGTCCAATCCATGACGATGGGAAGGGCTGGCATGCCTTGTGGGGAATTGTGTACAACCTCTGCAGAGTTAAAAATCTATCATGATAGCCGTGTTCCACGGTAATGGGCAACGCGAAAGCTTGTGCCACACAATGATTAGTATAACGGTGTGAGTTACTTCCTTGGTGTGTTTTTTGAATACTCCGGTGTGGAACCGTGCGCTGGTTTCCTGCCAGCATTAAAACTTGGGAACTGGCGGGATGGACTGCATCTCCCCCAGGGCCACAACCCCACTAATTACCACTGATAACTTTGATAATAGTTTGTGAACCGTTTTGTTTTCCAAACAACCTTTGCATAAAACTGGCTTTCCGCCCAGATGATAAACCCTCAGCCTATTCCTTGATTTCACTCTTGCATCAAAGTATCCCTCATTGTTAGGACTTGCTGAGTACCCTATGTACTCACCCTTACTTTAAATCAAACAGATGAAGAACCAGAGCACGTGGATGATGGTGATGAAGAGTAGGGTCCTATCTGCACTCAAGATGCATGTGCTAGTGCCGTTTCCGTCTTCCGCTGTAGTAGTGTTTAAGTGGTTCTGCTGTTGCAGCCCACCAGCTTGATGCTTGTTATAATAAAGTGGCCCTTGGCCGGTTGTTGTAAGACCTTTTATGTATGAAGGCTTGTATGAGACTTGGTAATATTTATGTAAGTGATGACTCTGGGATATCAGTCTGTTTAAAGTGTTCGTATCAGCGTCTGATCCAGGGACTGATACGGTAAGCACTAGTGCTCCAGAAATGGGGTACGACAGAGTGGTATCACAGCCTTGCTTGACCGTAGGATGGACCCTAGGCTGAAAACGATTGTGAGAGAGTGATATTTTACATACATAAACTATATTACAAAATTTATTCTCAGTTATGTCCTTACTTTACAAATTGTTTTGTTACTTTGTACTTACCCATCTTCAACTTTTGTTGAAACAAATGGAGGACCAGCAGCTAGACGACGGGTGGACCCGCAGCTACCAGATCGGTGTTTCAGGGTTCCCCACTATCCTGTGGGAAGCATTGCAGAGGTTCGGCTACACCGACCGTCCAGAGTACCGCTCTATGAGCTTCGTCCAGGACGGCACCCAGTACTACGAGGTGCAGGTGACAGTTATTCAGCCACGTACATGCCCAGACCTGGAGCCCCTGACTGTGACAGCTTTCGGCACCCAGTCCGGAGACGCCCACCAGATTGCAGCTCGCAAGACCCTGCTACTCTTCTGTCAGTGCCACGAGGAGGAGGTACGTGACACCCCGTGTCGCTACTTCCCGCTGTACGAGCACACCGAGGCGCAGTGGCAGTACAGGTTGAGTGCTCTACAGGGACCGGACCAGCGTGAGGAGGACCCCACTGTGGTAGCGTCCGCTTGGTACATAATGGCCATGGACAGTCTGTTCGAGTAACGCCAGAGAGGGTTCGAGAGCAGCATCACCAGAGCTGAGGCAGCAGAGACTAGAGAGAGAGATCTCCAGGAGCAGCTTCAGCAGACCCAGACTCAGCTTGCAGAGGTCCAGGCACAGTCCACACAGACAGCGCACGTCCTTGAGTCGACTGCACAGATGTGGGATGAGGACACGCAGAAGCTCACAGAGGTTCAGGCACAGCTTGCAGCAGCCCAGGCACAGCTTGCACAGCTCCAGACCCAGCTCACCGAGTCCCAGACAAAGCAGGCACAGATTCAGTCCACTCTCGAGGCAGCTATGGGCCTTTGGGAGGAGGACGCTCTGTACCTCATTAGAGAGGTTGACCGCTGCTACGTGAGACTTCACCAGGTTGGAGCAGGACCCCGTCGCAGGTTCACCCCGAGGATCGGAGGTCCCAGACGCCACCTGCACTACGCCTGCCCGACAGACTCAGAGAGTGACTCCAGTGACAGTGAGGACTCAGGAGGTGCAGGACCGTCAGGAGAAGCACAGCAGACAGCACCAGCCCCCACAGAGGTTGCGTCAGCCCCAGCTTCCCCAGAGGTTGCACCAGCTCCAGTTCTCACAGAGGTTGCACCAGCACCAGCCCCTACAGAGGTTGCACCAGTTTCAGCTCCAGCTCCAGCACCAGCTTACGGTTTTCTGTCAGAGTCCGACGAGGAGCCCTCAGAGGAGGAGGATGCCCAGATGGCAGAGGACGACCCTGAGCTAGAGTTACTAGAGGACCCTCTGCAGGGTGAGGAGGACACTGAGACCGAGCACGAGATGGATTATCCGACGGATAATGACACTGACTACTCAGACTCGATGGACGAGGACGACTTCCCAGAGATCGACCTATCTCCACCACACTACGACCTAGTGATGGAGGAGGTAGGCAATGTCGTCAACTTCTGGGTCAACGTCGACAACCAGCCAGTGGTGATTGACCCACCACCTCAGCAGGAGCCAGCACCCGTTGCACCCCCAGCTCAGCAGCAGCCAGCACCTGTTGCACCCCCAGCGCAGCAGGAGCCAGCACCCGTTGCACCCGTAGCACAGCAGCAGCCAGTACTCCTTGTACCACCAGCTCACCACCAGCTAGCTCTTGTGGCACCTCCAGCAGCTCAGCACCCGCTAGCACTTGTTGCACTTGGACCGCTGTTCCCGTACCAGCCAGTTCTTGCACCACCCACAGCTCAGCACCACCCAGCAGTTCCACAGCAGGCCCCGCAGATGCTCGGAGACGCAGACCTCTTCGAGTACTACCAGCTCCTCCGTGCCCACGAGGAGTGGAGTGACCCCTACGACCTGTACCGTGCGTGGTGCAGGGACCACGTTTACGACCAGTACTGAGGAGCAGCTACCCCAGTTAGAGTCAGTTACCAGCAGCACTTGTGGCAGCAGTGCTTGTATCCGTAGCTAGTAGCTAGCAGTTTGTAATCAGTCCAGCAGATGTGTGTCGTTGTATCCTAGAGTACCATGTTGTCGAGTCCTGTTGTTTAGTTGTAGCCGTCAAGTCCTCCTGTGTAAGGGCTTGGGTTTGTATGATCGAACTCTGTTATGATGCTTATGTATGCTGTAATGTTGTAATGATGCTGGATTTTATTGTTTGTGTGTTAGCAAATCTTGTGTTCCTGTCTTGCTACCTAGTGTCAGCTTGTTTCAACCTCGACTTGCTCTCACCTCTCGCAATCCTCTGTCAACTTAACAGATGCCTCCCGCAAGGCAGTCCGCCCGAATACGGCAGCGTCGTGAACGTCAAGTCGCACACGACGAAGATGCCCCAGGACAGGGCGGTGCACGTGGACGTGGAAGAGGCAGAGTCAACCACCAGCGTGGCAGAGGTAGAGGCAGAATTGGAGGCCATGACCAAGAAGATGAGGCAAGCCAGAACAACCAGAACAATCAGGACAACCAGAATGACCAGGAAGGCCAGGGTGAAGGTGAAGGTCACCCACAAAACCAGAATCGAGGTGGAGGGAACCAGAACCGTGGCAGAGGTGGGCGAGGTGGACGACATGGACCCTTGCCCAACCCGCCTGTCACCAACCTTGTCACTGTGATGGACAACCAGACACGCCTGATGGAAATCATTGCTCAAGGACTCCTTGACCGTGTACCAGGTCCCCAGACCAAGATGTCAGAATTCATGAGACTCAGGCCACCGACCTTTGAGAATGCCGAAGAGGACCCTCTGGCAGCAGATGATTGGCTGAGAGGTATCACCAAGAAGCTTCAGGTTGTGAATGCCAATGACAGAGAGAAAGTCCTTCTGGCATCGCACCAACTCATGGGAGCAGCCAGTGAGTGGTGGGACAACTACCGAGAAGCTACAGAGGACCCCGAGGCTATCACTTGGGATGAATTCCAGGAAGAGTTCAGAAGATACCACATCCCTGAGGGTATCATGGACATGAAGGCAGATGAGTTTCGCTCACTGAAACAAGGAGCCATGACTGTGAATCAGTACATCAGAAAGTTTATGAAGCTTGCATGCTATGCACCTGAGGATGTGAACACTGACAAGAAGAAGCAGGACCGCTTCAAGAAGGGACTGAGTCCAAGTCTGAAGATGCAGTTGGTCACTCACATCTATCCAGACTTCAACACTCTGATGAACCGTGCCATTCTTCTGGAAGACGCACGTTCTCACATCGAGAGTGACAGGAAGCGCAAGTTCAACGCACAGAAGTTCAGGCAGCATGAAAGAAACCAGAGATCAAGGAGCAACTTCTCTCAGAAGCCTAGGTACCAGCCAACCATGCAGTACAGGGCCTCATCATCAAACCAACAGAATGCAGCACCCTCTTACCGCAACCAGAATCCCAGCAGCCAGCAGAGGAGCAGTACCAGTGTTGCCCAGCCAGCCTAGAGTGACAAGAGAACATGCTTTAACTGCCGAGAGCCAGGTCACATGATTGCCAAGTGCCCTTATATGAACCAGAATCAAGCTCCAGCTCAGTCTCATCAGCAAAGCAACACCAGAACTGCAGTGTCAGGAGTCGGACGTGGTGGACAGCAACCCTCAGGACAGCAGCGAAGAAACAATCAGACCTTCGGTCAAGGCAGAGTCAATCACATTGACACCCAGGAAGCTGAAGAGGCACCAGATGTTGTTCTCGGTGAGTACCTTGTCAACTCCACTCTTGCAACAGTTTTGTTTGATTCTGAAGCTTCGCATTCGTTCATATCTTCAAGGTTTGTTGCTGCACATGGTTTTCCAACTGTTTTGCTCAAACAACCACTGATAACACGCTCCCCTGGAGCGGAAATCAAGTGTTTGTTGGGATGTCCCCGGGTTAAGATTCTTTTAAGTGGGGTAGTATTTTTAGCAAACTTAATAGTTCTCCAGTCAGCCGGAATAGATGTTATCCTTGGGATGGACTGGTTGAGCAAACATCAGGGCAATATAGCCTGTGATACCAGGAAAGTCTCTCTAGTGAACCATCAGGGCATCAAGGTTGAGTGTGAACCAAGAAGAGTGAAGGCCCCACCGATGGTATGCAGCCTGGAAGCCACACCACTGGAGGAAGTACCAGTCGCCTGTGAGTACCCAGATGTCTTCCCAGATGAGTTGCCTGGAATGCCACCGGACCGAGACATAGAGTTCATCATTGATCTCGTTACCGGATGGCAGCTAATGAGTTAGCAGAATTAAAAGAGCAGATAGCAGAATTACAAGAGAAAGGTTTCATAAGACCAAGCTCTTCACCATGGGGATCACTAGTTCTGTTTGTCAAGAAGAAAGATGGCAGTCTCAGAATGTGCATTGACTACCGTTCACTCAATGAAGTCACTATCAAGAACAAGTACCCACTGCCCAGGATCGATGACTTGTTTGACCAGTTAAGGGAGCCAAGTTTTTCTCCAACATTGACCTGAGATCAGGGTATTACCAGCTGAAGATTCGAGAAGGAGACATACTCAAGACAGCCTTTGTCACTCGCTATGGTCAGTATGAATTTACAGTGATGCCCTTTGGACTCACCAATGCACCAGCATACTTCATGAATCTGATGAACAAGGTCTTCATGGAAGAGTTAGATCGGTCTGTCGTTGTCTTCATTGACGACATTTTGATCTACTCTAAGAGCGCAAAGGAACACGAACAACACCTGAGAGTTGTACTTGAGAAGTTAAGAGCATATGAGCTTTATGCCAAGTTCAGCAAGTGTGAGTTTTGGTTATAAGAAGTCGCTTTCCTTGGTCATATCTTGACTGAAGAAGGCATTGCAGTAGACCCAGCAAAAGTTAAGGCAGTTACCAACTGGAAGCAACCCACAAATGTAACAGAAGTCAGAAATTTTCTTGGACTGGCAGGGTACTACCGCAGATTCATAGAAGGATTCTCCAAGATTGCCAGACCAATGACTGCCCTGACCCAAAAAGGAAAAGAATTCAAGTGGACAGAAGCTTGTGAAAAGAGTTTTCAAGAGCTAAAGAAAAGGTTGACAACAGCCCCAGTGCTAACCCTACCGGATATATATCGAGATTTTGTCGTATACTGCGACGCATCTCGACAAGGTTTGGGTTGTGTGCTAATGCAAGATGGACGAGTAGTGGCTTATGCATCAAGGCAGCTGAAAGTTCATGAGCAGAACTATCCAACACATGATCTGGAGTTAGCAGCAGTTGTTCATGCTCTGAAGATATGGAGACACTATCTTATTGGAAATAAGTGTGAAATCTTCACTGACCATAAGAGTCTGAAGTACATCTTCACACAGTCAGACCTAAATCTCAGACAGAGACAGTGGTTAGAGTTGATCAAAGACTATAATCTGGATATACAGTACCACCCTGGAAAGGCTAATGTAGTTGCAGACGCACTGAGTCGCAAGGTTCACTGCAACAACATTAAGTTACATAAGAGAAGACCTGAGTTACTGGCAGAGTTCAAGCAACTAAATCTTCATTGCACCCAGTCAAGTCAGATAAACAACCTGTGTGTGGAACCAACGCTAGGAAGTCTACTCCGAAAAGCCCAAGTGGATGATGAGAAAATACATGATCTCAAAACTAAAACCGGAGTGGATAAAGCACCCGGATTTAGAATAGATGATCAAGGTACCTTATGGTATAAAGATCGAATTTGTGTACCCAAGAATGGTGGGTATCAGCAGCTTATTATGGATGAAGCCCACAACTCCGCTTACTCCATCCACCCAGGAAGCACCAAGATGTACTTGGATCTGAAATCGAAGTATTGGTGGTCAGGAATGAAGAAGGATATAGCAGAATTTGTTGCCCGATGTGATATCTGCAGCAGAGTCAAAGCAGAACATCAGAGACCTGCAGGATTGTTGCAACCACTGCATGTCCCCGTGTGGAAATGGGATGAGATCAGCATGGACTTCATTGTGGGTTTACCCCGCACCCAAAAAGGGAATGATTCAATATGGGTAATAGTGGACCGTCTGACGAAGGTTGCACACTTCATACCTGTCAAGACAGTCTATAGAGGTGACAAGTATGCTCAGTTGTATGTGGATCACATACTCAAGTTGCATGGAGTACCGAGCAGAATAATCTCAGATAGAGCGACCCAGTGTACCTCGAAGTTCTGGCAAAGTCTGCACAAACTGTTGAAAACTAAGTTGGATTACAGTTCCGCATATCACCCGCACACAGATGGACAGACTGAAAGAGTCAATCAAATCCTGGAAGATATGTTGAGAGCATGTGTACTAGCCTATGGAAAGGATTGGGAGAAAAGTCTTTCTTTTGCAGAGTTCTCCTACAACAACAGTTATCAGGCCAGCCTACAGATGGCACCCTTTGAAGCTCTTTATGGCAGAAAGTGCAGAACCCCTCTAATGTGGTCAGAAGTAGGAGAACGATCCTTCTTTGGACCGGCAATCATTAGAGATGCTGAAGAAAAAGTAGCACTGATCAGAGAGAACCTGAAGGCAGCCCAGAGCAGGCAGAAAAGCTATGCAGATACCCGCCGCAGAGATCTGAGCTTTGAAGCAGGAGACTATGTATATCTCAAGGTATCACCGATACGAGGTACCAGAAGGTTCAGAGTCCGAGGGAAGTTGGCACCCAGATATATTGGACCTTTCAAGGTACTCAAGAAAATAGGAGCAGTAGCTTACCGCCTCGAGCTCCCCGAAGAAATGTCAGACATCCATAATGTCTTCCATGTCTCACAATTGAAGAAATGTCTGAGAGTCCCAGAAGAGGTAGTACCACCGGAAGTGATGGATCTTCAATCGGATCTCCATTATCAAGAGAGGCCTATCAAGATTTTGGATGTTGCTACTCGGTTAACAAGGAGGAATGCCATACGGTTTTGCCGAGTGCAATGGAGTAATCACACAGAAGCAGAGGCTACATGGGAACGTGAGGACAATCTTAAGAAGGAGTTTCCCTACCTGTTCGAGGAAGAGCATGAATCTCGAGGACGAGATTCCGTTTAAGTGGGGTAGGTTTGTAACACCCTGTGTTTGCCCATATTTAAAAATCACTAAAAATTTTGAACTTTTTCAAATTTGAACAAAATTCAATCAAAGTAGAAGTCAAATCCATGCCAAATTTAAAATTTCGAATTTTAAATGTGCATCAAACACCACCATGTACATATTTGGAATTTGCTAATTTTATTTATGTGTTCATTTGGTTTTGATCCTTTTTCAAATTTGAATTTCATTCAAATTTGAATCCTAGAAAATTCTGGAAATGTTTAAACCTTCTTTTCCCTCCTGGGCCGCCCTTCTTCCTTTCTTTCCCCCGGCCCGCTCCCTTTTTCTTTTTCCCACGCGCCAGCCGCGGCCCAGCTTCTCATCCGCCGGCCCAGCAGCCCGCGCCAGCCCGCTCCTTCGCGCTAAGCCGCTGACAGGTGGGCCCCACCTGTCAGCGTCGTCTCCCTCCTCTGGCAGCGGCGCAGAGCGCCCATGCCGGCCGGTGCGCCTCGTCGCGTCGCGCTACAGCCCCGCCGCGTCGCGCTCACGCGTGCCCCGCCTCGTCCCGTCGCCCCGTCTTGTCCGCCAACCCCTGCAGTAGCGCGCACGTGCTCCCCCGCGCGGAACGGCGACCTCGGCCCGAAGACCGACGAGCAGCCATGCCGCGACGTCAGCCCAGCTCGGCCGCCGCCCGTCCGCCGCACTGTGGCCGTCCCGTGCACCCGTCACCGCGCGCGTGGGCATCGTCCTCCCCCTGGCGCGACGTCGCGTCGCATTTGCCCGGGCGCGGACCGAGCCGACGACCACCACCGCGAGCCGACGCCCCGCGGCTCCTCCTCGGCCGCCTATAAAAGGCCGCCAAGCTCCGCTCAGCGCCTCTCCTCCCAGTCGCCACTCCGCGAGCTCGCCATTGCCACCCGAGCCCTTCAATTTCAGCTTTTCCCCATCCTCGGCCTCAACTCCGGCGACCGCCCCGTCGAGCAATTGCTGAGCAACTAGTGGGCCTCCGTCCCCCTTTCTTGCTCCTCTCGCTCCCTCTCGCTCCCTCTAACCTCGTGAGCCTCACCATTTTTGCAGCTGAGCTGCGGAACATGGCGGGCATGGGAGGCTAGGGTTCCGGCCACCGCAAGCACGTCAACGCCGAGCTTCCGGCCTCCTCCGCCTTCTTCGAACCCACGGTGAGCTTCCCCACGCTCCCCTCTCTCTCCCGCGCCGCTTATTCTCTTTCCCCGCGCACGGGCGCGTGCTCCGCGTCGAGCACCGCCACCAGCCGCCGCGCGACCTCGTCGCCGGCAGGCTTCCCGGCCGCGCCTGGCCAAGCTGAGGCGCGCACCGCACGCGGCGCACTCACGCGCACGCGCACGGCCACACAAACGCGTGCGAACCCGCGCGCATGCGCCTCTCCCCGCGCGCGCCGCCGCGCACCGCCATCTCCGGCGAGCCCGCGCCGTCTCTCCGGTGCCCCGCGACATCACCACCAAGCGGCATCGCGTCCGCCTTCGCGCGTAGGTCCCGAGCGTGCTCACCGCATCGCTCTTGGTGCCCTGTAGCCGCCGCCGGTGAGTCCTCCGGCGAGGCGCCGCCGCGAGCGCCACTCCTCCGGTGCGCTCTGGCCGCGCTGCGCCGTCATCCGACGTGGCGTGCAACGTCGGCACCCGGGCCCACGGAGACTCGGTCTCCTCTGCCCCGTCAGCGCGCGTCCACGCGCCCGGTGCACCGTGGACCGCACTCACAAGTGCCCCGGTCCACAGCACACGTGGACCGAGTCCACAGCACAGTCGCGCACAGTGGACCTGACCCCAGTGGCCCACCTGTCAGCCACACAGCCTCTGGAATTTTGCTAAGTCCACACAGTTAGTGTACCCAGCTTGTCATTTCGAGCACTTTCTTTTATCAGAAAAATTCCATAAAATTCCTAAAAATACTAGATTATTTCCTAATCTTTTTGCAACACTTGTTTTACTCCATAATAATTAGGATTATGTCTATGGTTGATTACTTAGCTTAATCCTAATTATTTCTTATGTTGTAAACTTGTAAAATCTATATCTCTTTCATCTTAGCTCCGATTCGGGTGATTCTTTCACCAAAATTCGTCTAAAATCATGATCTACTTATTGTTACCAAAGCCCTCTGTTGTTGATCTCTTTTTGGTCTTTGTTTGATTTACTTGCTTGTTAGTTCAATTGTTTGATCGGTAGATTAATTCGATCGTTGTTTATTTGCAATCAATAGAAGAGCAAGTCTTCGAGGAAGGAGCTGAGGATCCGGATTACGAGGACTTAGAGGAAGAAGACCTTGGTGAAGGCAAGTTCTAACCCCTTTGATCATGTTGTAACTATATTTGCAAATATCCAACTTAGAGCCCAGTTTAGAAATAAAATGTGCATGATGTTTAAATGTGATTTAAATGCTTAGTATGATCCTAAGTAATGTTGATTGCCATGCCTTGACATTGCTTATCCTGATTCCTTTGTTAGACATAGGATTCACTATCATTAATTCCTTAATGATATGCTGAAATGATATGCTGCTTAGGATTTATTACCATGTGCACTTAATTAATCTTGCTATACATACTTTTTGGTGTGAAATGGTGTGTGTTTGGTGGAATGTGTGTGTGAATATGAAATATGGGATGGTAATATACTAGTGATATCTGTGCAATCCATAGTGGGAATATTCCTGGCGGGAGCAGGCGAGGTAGTCCTCAGTGGGGAGGCCTATCTCTGGGATGCGATTCCTCCTTTGAGGATAGCTATTGAAGATGCTTGCTTCGGTCGTATAAGGACCGGTTCATATGCCGCCTTGCCTAGCACCTTTCGTACAACCACATGCCTTGAATGGGAAAGGTTTGGAACCACACCCTACTATAGTGTTCACCTGGTACCCACCTGGAGGGACAGGAGTTGCGGCGGAAGCCAGGAGAAGACTCGACATAGCAGGTGTCGGGATCCGGCATATGGTGTTTATTCAGGCCTTTCTACATGATAATGATGATATTATGAAGCCCCTGGTTGCAGTATTTCCGTGGTGGTGCCGTGGTGACACCAAGTAGGTACGGGACCATTAGTGTGCCTGTCCAATCCATGACGATGGGAAGGGCTGGCATGCCTTATGGGGAATTGTGTACAACCTCTGCAGAGTTAAAAATCTATCATGATAGCCGTGTTCCATGGTAATGGGCAACGCGAAAGCTTGTGCCACACAATGATTAGTATAACGGTGTGAGTTACTTCCTTGGTGTGTTTTTGGAATACTCCGGTGTGGAACCGTGCGCTGGTTTCCTGCCAGCATTAAAACTTGGGAACTGGCGGGATGGACTGCATCTCCCCCAGGGCCACAACCCCACTAATTACCACTGATAACTTTGATAATAGTTTGTGAACCGTTTTGTTTTTCAAACAACCTTTGCATAAAACTGGCTTTCCGCCCAGATGATAAAACCTCAGCCTATTCCTTGATTTCACTCTTGCATCAAAGTATCCCTCATTGTTAGGACTTGCTGAGTACCCTATGTACTCACCCTTGCTTTAAATCAAACAGATGAAGAACCAGAGTACGTGGATGATGGTGATGAAGAGTAGGGTCCTATCTGCACTTAAGATGCCTGTGCTAGTGCCGTTTCCGTCTTCCGCTGTAGTAGTGTTTAAGTGGTTCTGCTGTTGCAGCCCACCAGCTTGATGCTTGTTGTAATAAAGTGGCCCTTGGCCGGTTGTTGTAAGACCTTTTATGTATGAAGGCTTGTATGAGACTTGGTAATATTTATGTAAGTGATGACTCTGGGATATCAGTCTGTTTAAAGTGTTCGTATCAGCGTCTGATCCAGGGACTAATACGGTAAGCACTAGTGCTTCAGAAATGGGGTACGACAGCAACCAACCAACGAGCGATGTTTGCAACAAAGAATAGTATACCTGGCATGTGGCCAGGCTACGGCATCACATGCTTAGCAGATGTAATTAATTAATGCAAGAAGAGAATTTGTTCCTAAATACATGTTATTCTATTACATCATAGTTTAATAATTACTCTCTCTCTCCATGCCATATTATCAGTTGTTTTAGACTTAGGCACAGAAATTAAGACAAGGTGAAAATGTAAGAATGGCACAAAAAACAAAGAAGATTGAATGAACATAATGTGATTATGTGAGAAACAATTAAACTCTATAATGACATATAAATGTGAAACAGAGAGATCAGAGGATATGTTTAGTTTTCATTCAATGAGGATTTTAGATACTAACATAATAAATCTAATGAAGTGAAAGTAACACTGTGCGTATTCTATTAACCAACATCTCAGAGCCTCCAATTGTATCATTTGTTCCTAAATACATGTTATCCTATTACATACTAGTTTAATAATTACTCTCTATCTCTCCGCGCCATATTATAAGTCATTTTAGACTTAGGCATAGAAATTAAGACAAGATGAAAACGTAAAGAGGGCATACAAAACCAGGAAGATTGAATGAACGTAATGTTTTTAAACTCTATAATGACATATCATGTTTAGTTTTCATCCAATCAGGATCTTAGATACCATCATAATAAATCTAATGAAGCGAAAGTAACATTGTGCGTGTTCTATTTACTAACATCTCGACATTATATCATTTGTTCCTAAATACATGTTATCCTATTACATAATAGTTTAATAATTACTCTCTATCTCTCCGCACCATATTATAAGTCATTTTAGACTTAGGCACATAACTTAAGGCAATGTGAAAACGTAAAGAGGGCATATTGTAATGTGATAAACATTTTAAACTCTATAATGACATATCATATTTAGTTTAGTCCAATGAGGATCTAAGATACCATCATAATAAATCGGATGAAGCGAAAGTAACATTGTTCCTGTTCTACTAACCAACGTATTGAAAGCCTCCAATTATATCATTATTATATAGCAATCGTGTACATAAAAATCTTTTGCATAAACAGATTATATCTAGAACATCTATAAAGTATAGTATTTTAGTACTATAATATATTATTATAAGCTATCAACATCATGAATATTAATTGACAGTAGAGAATGTTAACAATTAGAATTATTTGCACCATAAAATTTTGAAAATATAGAGAAAGATGTAAGAATTTTGCTAAATGTTTGCGAAACAAATAACATAATACAATATTTTATTACGTTTATCAAGTAATTTGAGTTTAATATATATATTGACGATATATTTTAATATGTAGTATACAAAAATAGAAGGCCGCTCAACCCTGCACGAGTGCCACCCAGCCCTGCACGCATGCCGCCCGTGACCTGGGGACATCAGACGAAAAATAAGAGAGAGGAGTGACTGTTTCCTGCGCTATGCGAATGGATTGGGATTTGTGATCGCATTTGCACATATCTCTCTTCATTCACGTAAATTGATAAGGTGGCCTTTCAAATTAATTTTTAAAAAATTATAGAAAAGATAGCCATTTTCACTTGCACAGGCTAGGGTCTGGCGCGGCTCGGCCTAGCATTCTCTTACACCTCATCAAATCCATTGGCACCCTATTTCGCGTGCACACAGTGCTCGTGCAGCATGGCTATCATCTCATCGCCCCTCGTTAAAACTTTGAGTGTGGAGTCAATAACTAGCTGCCCGCTTCAGTAAAACTTTGTTAACACGTTACAGAATGACCTTGCTGGTTACACAGCTTTTCCCGTCCGAGGCCGACACGGTGGACTGGTGCACAACACACTCCTATTCAGGCCGTCTCACGGTGATGATAGAGTCCAAATCCATAACAATAGAGAAAACCGGTTCTTCATGATCTGTGACCGGAGAGTTCTCAATTTCTCATGACCAATTACTACATTGTTATCATCGTCGCTGATGTTCATATTTTCTTGTGAAATCCCATCAGCTTGCTGCTCCACAACAACTATCGCCAACTCCTCAGGGTTCTCTGAATGTTCTGGTTTCTTATTAAATCTGTCCATAGCACCTCTCTGTGATTCAATCGACACTACAAGAAAAGGGATCTTTCCCGACAATTTTTGGGGAGTTGGCCTACAGTTTTAGCCTTTCTATTCATTTTCCCCCTAGTGGCTGACAGTGTTCTAGTACAAGTTAGTGTCTTTCCCTACAATTTTTGTATTTTACCAACAACCTACTTCCCTACAACCTCATTACCCACCGTTAGTGTGTATGCTTAGCCAATTACACGAAAAACTGTCGGCCACTTTACACAAAACTGTTGGGAAATTTTGTTAATGTTGTAGTGCAAATCATCTTGACATTTCTTTTTTTTTCTTCTTTTCTCACTGCCGGGTGCAAATTTTCTACTAGAAGACATGTGATTCGATTGGGTAACAAGAATGCTGCCTACAAACTGAAAAGAAAACTATCAGTGATATAAAATCGAAATTAATTTGAGTATATCTAACTGTTAGGGGAAAATAGACAAGCGAATGTTATTTAGGAAGATTTGGAACCTTGATCAGGTGATGGCAAATTGGCAATCGGGCATGGCTGGGCAGGCAGGCTTATCTGATTTGGGCGGGAAAAATCACCTGGTCATTGCGTGGAAACGCGTGAGTATTCACGCCACGGGTGCCGCCGCCGCTGTCCTGCACAGCTCGCCCACGCGCTCAGCAGACCTCCGCGCCGTGCCCGCCTGCGGTGTAAACTCGATCGCCCGCACGCCGCGCCGTTCCACGCTGCAGCTCGCCCGAGAACAAGCACTGCGTTCCGTTGGATGAGCACGGCGTTGGGAAGGATAAGCACCGCCGTTGAGCTCTGCATATGCTCGTAATAGTCACCGGCCAGTGGAGCTAAGCAAAGGCGAGCCCAGACTGGTGCGCGCGATCATATCACAGGCCGTGCACGCTCGGCGGCGTTCTCCACAAGATAATCTGCCGGGTTCTTGTTTCTCTGTGCGCTTATCACGTACGTAGCGGATGGAAGGTTCCAGAGGCTGGGCGGTGGGCCAACATCAAACGTAGTCCCGGCTGATAGCCCGTATGCACATATATATATACTAGCAAAAGTGCCCGTGCGTTGCCACGGACTGACAGGAAAAAAATTACCAATAAATTTAATAAATGTATAAATAATTTTACTACTATTTAATTTGGGCTATTCTTAGTTGACTGGGCCATATTGGTTTGGTCTGAGTAGCGAAAGATACAAGCGTTGAATGTGATCAGGCCAATGATCGTATATTTGAATTTCACAGAAATACAATTTCATGGTCACATATAAAGATTGCGTATTATAATATTTTAGTAACACACCTTCGATACCAACATGTCACCATGGCTTTCTAATGTAATAACCTATCTAATGCAGGTTGTTCGCCAAAACCACATGGTTTCTGCAATGCGTCACCTGCATATTGGATAACTTAGAGGTTCAGATTCATACTCCTTGAATCCCAACCTGCCAGTTGATGGCTTGAAAATGGCTGCCGGATCAAAACCAACATCTGATATGTAAACACGTTTGGGTCATACCAGAGCAAAACAAAATTCAACCCATCGCTGCTATTCTGATCATACCAAAGCAAAGACAGATAAGAGTCGCCATTTGCAATTACAAATTTCTAATATTTTAGTGTTTTTACAAATATGGTTGGCATAAAGTAATAAATACAACTACTGGATGCAATTTTTGTCATCTTACACAACCCACTTGATGACATGTTAAAAATTTATTGACAAGTGTGGCACACGATTCTTCATAGGTTACATTGAAGTGTTCGTACACCTATTTAGTCGAGGAGTCAGGTGGATACTTTTTAAAAACTTCTAGCCCATGGCTGGCCTGACGTCTAAATAGTCATGTTGGTCTGCAGTCTGAAACTTCTGCAAAAATAAAATGCAAGAGTAAACATCCGTGATTGATAATCATAGCAGGCAAGATTCAAACCTACGCTACACCACTAATGCGAATGGAAAGAACAAAAATCTCCTATTATTAGCAGTTTATAAATCACAGACCTAGTAACACTTTGGTCCAGTAATTCAGCCAAGCTTCGTCCGTTGTTATTATCATCTGAAAACTCAGATTTAGATGCTAAATTGCCAGATAGGTGTCAGCTAGAATGCATTTGCGTTGAATTACATTTTTGAAGTTCTTCAGCAACCTTAGCTGCACCTTGTTTCAATCTTATTCTGACAGATCCTTGCCTTCTTTTCGGTCTGTTATACAGAACATGTAATTGAATTAGGAGACAGAACGAATACCAGATAAATTATGATGCTGTGAAATCAGGCTACATAGATGTGAAACAATAGTGCCTTTTCTCATGCAACCACTTCAGAAAAGTTATTTTTGTTACAAACGCGAAATTTTAACTTAAAATGGGTACTATATTAATGTTCAAAACATATTGTATTTTTGAGATGATGTTATTAATAGTAGTGGTACTGAAAGTTGAGCTGACCTGTTGTTTGAGAGATCCAGCAGCTGCAATGAAGCGATCGACCCCAGTTCACGCGGTAAGACCCCTTCCAGTTTGTTTCCTGACATGGATAGGTTCCAGAACACCAGCATCCTCGCAAGCGCGGGCAAGCTGGCCTTCCCAATCCTTGCCTTCTTTTCGGTCTTATACAGAAAATGCAATTGAATTAGGAGACGGAATGAAAAAATAATGCAACAATACCATATAAATTATGATGCTGCGAAATCAGGATACATAGATGTGAAACAATAGTGCTTTTTCTCATGCAACTACTTTAGAAAAGTTATTTTTGCTACAGATGTGAAATTGTAACTTAAAATGGGTACTACATTAATGTTCAAAACATCTTGTATTTTTGAAACTTAGATAATGCTATTAATAGTAGTGGTATTGAAAGTTGAGCGGACCTCCAGGAAAACTACTACTCGAAAATGTATCTCCTCTTGTTTCTTGGTGTATCCAAGCTGGACAGGAGAAAATGGCAAAGTAAATCATACAACAATCTCAAATGAAAAAGGCAATGGAAATCAGCAAAGGGATATTGATAAATTATCAAAGTGCATTCAGAGGTCAGGCATCACTATACAGGTTCAGTAATCTTTCCACTCTTCTCATTCAGGAAAAAACACCCTCTGCTCCGTTCAGTGTTTCTTGCACTTTCCTTGAAAATGTAATCTGATGAGAAAAAAAGAACCGGCAGGATCTCAATGGCAAGGTGGAACGGCACCAGGACCGTCCCGGCTGCAGCAAGCTGGAGCAACACGTGGAGCTCTGCGGGGTCAAAATTTGCTAGGCAGCCAACAAGAAAAACCTGTGCAAGGCTCAACTGAACTTAATTACAGCAGCAGCTAGTGCTGAAGAGCTATGGCAGCAATGCATCCTCTAAGTAGTAGCCTGGTAAAGTTCAAGAAGACCAAAAAATGATCCTAGCACTTCACTGGGCCTACCCAAGTAAAAAGACAGGGACAAAGGTTCACAAGAACTCATCGCTAGCGAGTTCCAAGTTAGTACAAAACTGAGCGTCGAAGAATTACTACAAGCAGGTGCACGATTCAGAAATCAAACACATTGCTAATCTAATTAAGCATGCTGGTCCTGGCCTGGTTCAGTCTCTACAGCTTCGTAACAGAACAAACACATTGCGGCATTTAATCGAGCACCTAGAGGATGCTAGGAAGAGAGAGCCTAAAAGGAAGAGACAGACGACGGGGAGGCAGCTGGAGCTCACCACCAGGATGAAGACGACGTACAGCTCTCGGGAGCAGCATGGCGGCGGGGGCGCGGTGAAGAGGAGGATCTGGACAGGGACGCCGGGCACGGCGAGGAGGCGCCCGGGATACGCCACTCCTACCGCTCGAGCAGGAGAAATCGGCAAGGGGAGGCGGCGCCTGGCGTGAAGAGGGCGGAACCAGGAACGGGATGGATAGGGGGACGCCGGCGACGAGATGTCCAGGAGGCGGACGCCGGCGACGAGTTGTCCAGACGGCGATACAGCCATGAGGAAGAAAAAATAAACGAACGGGTATGCGATGAGGGAAAAAAGGGAACGGGTACCCTACTCGGTGGGAACCACCTGTCGGCACCAAAAATTTTGCTGCGACGCACGGTGGAGTCACAACGAAAATAAAAAAGAGTAGAGAAGATACGTATAATACTATATAATCTTTGTGCCTAGCTGCCTGATAACAAAGTACTACTATATAATCGTGGCCGCCGAGTTTCGTGGCTCCGCATAACGGTGCCACCGTCCTCTTCAAACCCTGCCTCTTGTTCTCCCCTGTGCGGCGCCGTCCACCTCAAGCTCACGCCAGCCGGTGTGCCATGGCGCTGCGGTCTCTGGCCGGAAAGCTGAGGGGCCTCCTCTCTCGACGGACAGCGGCCTCCAGAGACGCCGCCCCCGATCCGGTCCGTTCTCCTCCCTCCCTCTCACACATGCATCTGTTGTTCGATTTGTGACTGTCATTCAACGAATTATAAACTCTTTCAATGATTGACATCGATCGCACTATTTTTGCGTTTGTCCGAGGTTAGCATTCATCAACAGGTTTTCCTCGTAGACATGCATGCATGCCTGGTAGGGATCTATTACGCAGTTTAGGCGATCTGCCCCGGCCTCCGGGGTTGGGAGGAAAAGTGAAGAAGGAATTTCTTTCTTCAAATTCTATCGTATCCGAATTTCTTCCAGTCATTCAAGCCACGATATACTTCTACAAATACAAGACCTAAACCACGCTGAATCAGATAAGTCTTATCTATTCTGCATAAATCAGTGAAAGATGATGCATGGTTATTTATGGACATGCGTGACTCCTTCAACTTGTGCATTGTGGTGTGATACTTTTGCTATTCTGATAGAATTCTAGTACTCCGTATAGTTTAGAAGAGGTGGCTACCAATTAAGTCTTCAAATCGACGAGGTCTCAGATACTTGAAGCACGCTGAGCTGCTTCTAGCATGCATATAGCTCAAAGATCGAATCAGCACACAGAGGCCCTGTTTGGAACAGCTTTTTTTCAAAGCGATTCTGTAAGAATCTAGATTCTGTAGAAAGGCTTTGAGGAGAATCTGCTGTCAAAATAAGCTGGGTGTTTGGCAACCCAGATTATTTTGGTAGAGATTGTGTGTCCTGAGTATATAATATCTGATTTGCCCCTGAGTAAAAAAAATGCATCTTAGGAACTAATTCACCAGTCCATTTTTCTTCTCGACTATCACAGACACAAATTTGCTGCAAGATGCATATTGGGAAGTAATCCATAATTAATCTTCTCTAAAATTGAAACTAATTCCGAATTAGTCTTCTCTAAAATTGGAACTAATTCCGAATTGCACATACAGGGGGGAGTGCGTTTTCCCATGGCAAAATATTTCAATTGGCTTCACCAACCACCAAATCGACCTCGTACAACCCAAATCCCTCCAATTAATAGCACGGAGTTTCAATTTGTGAATCCAGTTTCCATCATAGATGAAGGAGAAAGGGATGGATAGGCATCTTGCTTCACGGAAGAAAAGCAGAGTATCTTCGATCTCTCTGGAGCTGGGAGGATGGAAGGGGGCGAGATCTCGTTGGAGTTGCGATGATGATGGGGCGCGTGATGGTGGTGAGGACGGCGAGCACCCTGCCGCCCCCGTGCAACCACTCCAGCCCCCGCGCCCGCGCAGCCGCGTCGCCCCAGCTTCGTTTGCCACGCCGCTCCTGTCCGCGCCACCCCTGCAGCCTCCGCGCCTGCGCATCTGGACTACGGATCCCGCTCGCACCGCCCCTCGCCGCCAGATTTGGTGAGGGGGACGGCAGGATTTGTTGAGCTCAAAGAGAAGGAAGAGAAGTCAGGGAGGAAGAAGACAAGGTGAAAAGAAAAGAAACGAACCGGTAAGTTGTGTAAAGAGTGGCATAGCGGGTAATTTTGAGGGCGCGTTGGCCAGAATCGACTCGGGAGGCCAGGCTGATTCCGCGTTGTAGTGTTACCGGGGCGTTGAGAATAATCGTGCCCGGGAGAAGCTGGCACAGAATCGACGCGTTTGGCACCTCTAACCGCTTAAATCCAATAGAAGCTGTCTAGAATCTGTCCCAAACAGGGCCAGAGTGCTCATCTAGTTTCCATGACCATGAGTCTCACAATCGGCAGCTCCGCGTACATGGTTACATTATCCTAGTATCTTTTGACACCTCAAAATTTGCAGGTTAGTTTAGCTCGGGGATCATTTAATTCTGTCAAGGGAAAAATTATATATGTCATGATTAATTAGTTCAATGAAGATAGGAACTGTGCCATCTACTGTTACTCATAAAGTGAAAATGTTGAGGATGCCTCAACCGATTCTATATATGTGCGCATGGACACCAACCATCATGATTCTATTACATCTGACGTTCATGCAATAGTTTTCTATGACAGCGGCCATCTTTTCATTTTAGAGTTCTCTAGCTAGGAACGAAGCCCCGGTCCATCTACTGCATTGCAAAACAACGATCACAATTACGTACGGCGTTTTCAGCACACATTTTAGAGTTCTCTAGCTAGGAACGAAGCCCTGGTCCATCAGTTTTACTTACTGTAAATATATCTTTCCCATGTCCAATGTCTAGCTAGAGAAGTTTGTTTTAAACGTCTTTATTTAATTTATGACGACAGCTAGTGCGTGCCATCCGGATAACTATAAGAATATATGTCCTGTGACTATAATGGATTAGATCGCGTGTGCAAGTTTAGTGACACTAAGACACAGGACAACTTCTTTGTGACTGGTGCAAGTCCATGATCAGAATGGGACCTATAATCCTCGCTTTAACTTTGTAGGACGTGATTTGGCCTCCGTTAAAGTTTGAAGGTTCTGTTGAAGCACATGCAGAAGCCTTGAAGAAAAGAATCATAAAACAAGCACGGTATAAGCACTAATTAAGATTCTTTCTTAGAATTTGATATTCTGAAGTCTAACCTGACATATGCTACCATGCGTCAAATGCCCTGTCCCTTTTTTTTTTTTAAGGCTTGATAACTTGGAGTTCCAGAGGGGCATCAGGAAGGACTACAGGGATGCAGTGATCTTTGCTGCTGGTGGTATTGGTATTGGCACATATTTTTGGTCACGTGCAATAAAAGCTCTTGTTGATGCATGAGTGAGGACGAGGGCAAGGCAATGGATTGTGGATGCTAGCTGGGATCTTTGCAGGATGTACCTTTGCTGCAAATTTCTGAACAACAGTGCGCGTAGCAATGGAAGAAACTGATGTGAATACTCTCTAGCAAGTCCAACCATTACCGACTCAGCTGCTCCCTTCAACACCTCCATCCTATGTTGCTGACGACTTTGAAAGTATATACGTGATGTATTTTTCCATACACTCCTGTTCTGAATCTCCCCTTGCGGGTTTTTGTCATGAAGATGCCAAACTATGGTCCTGCCGTCTTCTACAACACCCCCATGACCGATTATATATGCCAACTTTTTCCCCCTCAGGAATATGAATTTATTCAGTTTGTGTGCGCTGTTCTTTACTGAGAAAAAAGTGATAACCATATTTTCCTATAATCTTTCCGTCCAAAAATAGTTTTCTACAATCAATTTGTACAATGAATTGAAAGAAGTTTCTTCCTGAGTCTATATGAAAAATGAAGTGAAAGTATAGTATTTTTTATCGAGAGAGTGGGCAATGCCTCTTAGATATCATGACTTGGAGGGAAGATGAATTGATTTCATTGCAGATCAGAAGCCGTAGGAACGATCAACATCTCTGCCTCTTTGGTCGAGTTGCAGGAAGAGACCTTGCATGGAGAATCAGAGATATCTCTCAAATGATTTAGATCCGACCAAATATGATTTCCTCCAAGAGTTCGATTGAGACATGATGGCAAGGATCGAGCAAGAAATGAAGTACAAAATGCCTTACTATCCTTTCTTGACATCTTCCAAGAGTTCGATTGAGACATGATGGCAAGGATCGAGCAAGAAATGAAGTACAAAATGCCTTACTATCCTTTCTTGACATCTTTCTGATATTCTGATTTTTGTTTAGTCCAGTCTCAAACTGACACGCACCATCCATACAATTTTTTTTAGAAGAATATGAAGTCTTATGACACAAATACAGTTTGGCTCCATGTTGTTTTTTTGTACCAGATCTCATATATTGACGAAGAGTAGCAAAAGAGAAGAGCAAAAAATTACCTGTCCATTTTGACTGTCAGCGCGCCACTTCATCATGACTAAGGACTCTTCAGTGTCCATGGCGTCGTGGTTTGTGCTATGTAAAAGGAATTTGCTATATGTACAATTAGAGCAAGGATAGTGCATACGCCGGCTGCCGGCTGCAAGAAGCAAGGTTATGGTGACGGGCCCAGCTAATATTTAATGCACAGCAGCAAAAGCAACGAATAGCTGTGGCCGCAGCATGTATGCGCCGGCTCGAGCGGGCGTCTCGCTCCTCGCCCGCTCCCTTCTCTCTCCTGCCTTCTCTCACTTACACGTAGGATTTCGGTGGCTCTTCGCCGACCCGTAATACTTGCTCTTACTCTCTTTATGGTGTGGTTTTGTAATACCCTACTTTTCAGAGGCAAAAAAAAAAAAAAAAAAAAAAAAAGAACAGAAATTAAATAAATAAATAAACTTAGAAAGGGATAAAAATCACTCCAAATTTGAGCCTTTCTAAAGTCCTTACCTTGACACGATTTCTAAAATAAAAATTTCACTAAATAATTGAACCTAGTTTGAATTTGGAAATTTTGAAATATAAAAATATGTGCTCAAGTGTTTGCTTCATTTAAAAATAAACTAAAAATGTGAAGCTTTTGAATTTACAACAAAAGAAATCAAAGTAGAATTAAATTCCAAGTAAATTTCAAACTTTTGATTTCAAATCTGCATCAAAATGTCATCATATGCATTTCTGTATTTTATTTGATTTATTTTGAGTGCTTGTTTGAAATCTGCTTTGGTTTGAATTTGAAACCCATCCAAATTTGAATCCCAGAAAAAGACTAAATGAATTCCGAAACCAAAACTCATATCGGGCCGAAACTCCTCTTCTGGCCCAGTCCGTTCTTCCTTCTCTCCTTCCACGCTCGGCCTGCATCAGCCCAGTTCGTCGGCCCATCTTCCACGCCAGCCCAATCCGCCTCTCCCCTCCGTCACGCTGACGCGCGGGACCCGCGTGTCGGACCCGTCTTCCCCACGCGGCACCACCACCGCCCGTCGGCCCCTACCGTCGACCCGCCTCCGCCGCTCCCGGGTCCGGTCGCCGCCGTGCTCCGCGCCACCGCCCTACTGTGGCGAACCGACCTTCCGCGGTCAATTTAAGGACTGAGCCCCCTCATCCCCCGGCTCCTTTTTCCCCATTTCTCCTCTCTCTCTCTCGGTCGACCTCTCCCGGTCGATCTCCTCCCTCCGGCCTCCTCCAGCCCAACCGAGCCCGCGGAGAGCTTCCCCGAGCTCCCGCGTCCCTCCTCCTTCTTCTGCAACCTGCACCCGACCCCTCTCCTTAGCTCGCCACCGAGCCAAGCTCGCCGCCGACGTTTCCCCCCGTCGTCAGCCACCTCTCCGACCGGGCCCGCCCGAGCCGAGGCGCGTCGTCCTCGCCACACCCACGCGCACCCGCACAGGCACTCGCTCGAACCCAAGACACTCCCGCACCGTTTTCCCCCGCAAGCACAAGCCCCGTCGAGCTCCGGCGACGCCTCACCGTCGCTACGGCCTCTCCCCTCGTCGACACGTCGGCCCCACAGGTAGCCCTCACCGCGCACGTCCCCGGCGTCCACCTCCCGTCGCCCATCTCCCTTCCATCGCGTCGCCGGCGACGAATCCGACGAGCCGCCGCCGCGCGACCCGCTCCCCGGTCATCCCCCGGCCCGGTGCACCCGGTGCACCGTGGACCGCGGGCATATAACCACCCGGTCCACCACACAGTGGACCGAGTTCACATAATAGTGCACTGGCCCCCCCCCCCCTGACCCACGTGTCAGTCATACATCATATTTTCCTAAATAAAAATAAATCCGGAAATCCTGATAATTCCCAGAACCCTGTACATTTTGCAGATAAGCCCCTGACCTTTTCAATAATCATGTTTAAGCCCTGTATTTTTTTTACAGAAAAGTACCTAAACTTTTCTGTAATTATGTTTTAGCCCCTGTTCCTTTACACCTAGATCCCTAAACTTTTAATAATTACAAATAAGTCCCTAGACTTATTCTGTAATTACAGTTAAGCCCTCAAAAACCTTTTTATAATTACAAATCAGCCCCCTAATCTTCAAACGTCCATATCTTCTTAACCCGAACTCCGTTTTGCGTGATTCTTGCGCCCACGGGTTCGTGGAATCACGAAGTACCTCATGGTGCTGACCATGAAGCCCCACGCCAGGTCTAGAAAGCATTGATCCCCTCGCTTCTTATATCATTTCTCGGTTAATCCTGCGAAGATGATCACACGTGTCGCAAACATCTGCGCATGTAAACCTAACCCATCCTGTGATGCTATTCCGCCTAATATCTCTCACACCTCTCACTTCATCTTCGTATAACCTATCCATTCCTTTGCTCGCTAGCATTAAACCTAGCGATTAATCATACTGATACAATTTCCAACCTAGTACCCTTGTCTTATCACAACCCAATCTCGAACCTAACCCAAGCCAATCACCCCTCGCTCAATCAAACCTAACCCATCTTATGGTACTAATCTGCCTAATATCTTCCTTATCACAAACCCTACTTCATCCTTGCAGTCCGCATTCATTCTTATGCTCACTATCTATAAACCTAGCAAACCTTAGTGTCATCTCACTTCCGATCAAGTAACCGCCTTTCATCGAAAATTCGACCTGACCTTAACCTATATCAACCATCACTCGATCAAACCTAACCTAATATCCTCGCCCAACCTCTTTTGATTTATTGCTCTGCTCTTATCATTGATCTTTTATTGGATCTTATTGGAGTTATCTGGTATTTTATTCGCCAGCTGCCTTTAATTGAATTTGGCATCTTATCTGCAGTCATGCATTCATATCGCGCATATTCACGTACACGCGCTGCATATACCACCGCCTGCATTCATGCATGGTCTTTTGTAGAAATAATATAGAAGCTTGCATATTAGATATGCACGTAATCACCATCAAGGAAGCGCATGCATCTTATCATCTTCACCCCAAGGTGTTCACCCAACAAGGATCATATGCATAACCACACGCCCATGTTCATATATTAGAGGAAATAGATAACTAATAACTTGTCTAGGTGAATATGGCCTTCACAAGGCCAGGAATATCACCTATAGCATATAACCTGACCTGCATTAAAGTGCTGCATCATGCATAAATCATGCCTCTCATCATTCATCAAGTTTCCTCGGATCTTCATCGGCTTTCCTCGATCTGTGTTTCTTTTGCTCTTTTATTTCTTTTGCGGTAGTTTATACGTACTGTTTTATGCGCTAGTTTACGCGAGAGTCGAGAAAGAGCCTGAAGATTTTGAAGAGCCGCTGAGGACTTGAAGCTCGAAGACCAACCCAGAGAGACAAGCTCCAAGCGCGAAGACCAACTCAAAGACAAGTTCAAAGCACAAGGAGCAACTCAGAGAATCAAGCCTCGAGTCAGAGTTTAAAGATTAGGAAAGCGATTTGCAGGCAAGCCCTAACTCCCATTGATCATGCTGAACCCATGATTACAAATGATCCTATTTAGAGCTTGATTTCAAATAAAACCTGCATGGAATTTAAAATGATTTAAATGCTTAGAATGACCTAAATTGTTGTTGATAGCCATTCCTTGATATTGCTTATCCTAAGTCCCTTGATAAACCTAGGAATCCACCATCATTAATCTTTAATGATGAGATGGATCAATATGCTGCTTAGGACTCATTCACACTGTGTACTTAATAACATGATTCACATGTTTTTGTGAAAATGTGTGCGTGCTTCGTGTTGTGTGCGTAAAGTGAAAATGGGTGGGATTAGTAAGTGCAACCCATAGTGGGGGTATGTTTTAGACGGGTGCAAGCGAGGTAGTCCTCAGTGGGGAGGCTATCTCTGGGACGCTACTCCTCGCAGGAGGGTAGCTATTGAAGATGCTTGCATCGGTCGTATAAGGACCGGTTCTTGTGCCGTCTGGCCTAGCAGCAGTGCAACCACGAGGCTCCTTTATGGGGGGAGTTTGGAACCACACCCTACTAGTGATCGCCCGGTACCACCAGGAGGCAGGGAGTTGCAACCGAAAGCCAGGAGAAGACTTTGACGAGACTGGCGTCGGGTCCGGCAAGTGAAAGCGCTATGGCCAAGTTATTATGAATTATTGATATGAAGCCCCTGGTCGCGGAATTTTCGGGGTGGTACCGAGGTGACACTAGGCAGGTACGGAACCATTAGTATGCCAGTCCAAACCGCCGAATTCCGGGGAGGACGGTATACCCTTGTGGGTAAAGTGTACAACCTCTGCAGAGGATAAGAATCTATCCGGATAGCCGTGTTCCACGGTATTGGACAACGCGAAAGCCATGGCCACACAATGATTAGATTTTCTGCGTGAGTTATCCTTGGCGTGTGTGTTTTTGGAAAACGCCGGTTTGGAGCCGTGCGCTGGTTTCCGGCCAGCATAGCATAAAATTTGGGAACTGGCGGGAAAGGTTTTATTCTCCCCCAGGGCCAATCAACCCCATTAAATTAATTACCATACCTGACTTAGTTTGCGAACTGGTTTTGTTTTCAAAACCAACCCTTGCATAAAATTGGCTTTCCGCCGATACACTGAACCCCCAGCCTCATCCTTGTTTACGTCCGTGCATAACTTTACCCCTTGCTTTAGGGTTTGCTGAGTACATTATGTACTCACGGGTTTGCCCGTAATGTTTTTAGTGAGAGAAGCCCCGTAGAAGACGACGGCGTTTGGTTTTCGTTCGCACTCAAGTCTGCCTGTAGGCTTGGGCCGGGTTTCCGCTGATTGTCTGCTTCACCATTAGTCGGACGGACGGACTTGGATACTTCCGAATCCTCGTCGCACCGCCACTAAAGGTGATATCTCAGGTATTATATTAAGTGCCTATACGAAGTATGCTTTCGATTACCATATCTGTGTTCTTGTGCGTACCAGCTACTGATCCAGGGACTGGTACAAGATGCACAACATGCTCCAGAAATTGGGGTATGACAGAGTGGTATCAGAGCAATACTTGACTGTAGGACGAAAACCTAGGACTAGTCGCGCTCGAAAAAGACTATTTTCAAAACTATTTACAAAATATTCCATACTACTTTCCCCTTCTCTAGTTTAAAAACCCCTCTGCTTCCTTCAACGACAAGAATGAGCCTCAACCAGAAGAATCCGCGTGCAGAAACCTCCAACTCAATGGACAACCACGACTACGTGACCGTAGAAGTGGATGGCGTGTCGTACCAAGTGTACCGCGCACCAGACATGATTCCTGAACCCGAAGACAAGGTCAGATCTGCAAAGAAGACCAAGTACCGGACAAAGTGCTACAACTGCCGTGACCCCGGACATCAGTTCTCCGACTGCCCCACGTTTGGATTAGGCAAAAATGAAGAAGATGCAATTGACTTGGAAAGAGATATGCACTCACTTCCAGAACCACCTGAAGACACCCGCTCAGTAGTGCAGGAGCGTGAAAGACAAGAAGTATGGAATAATATGGACAACACGCACCTGTCGCTAACTCCCATCCTCGGGAATATAATGGAAAGGTTGAGCAATTTGGAAGAATCAATGAAGAGACTTAGCAAGAGAATCATCCGTCCCACACAAGGCAAACCGCCTCAGAACCCCTGCAAGAGCTGCAAGCAGAAGAAAAAGAAGAACAAGCAAGCATCAAACCAAGCCACGCAGAAAGAAATCAAGAAGATGAGGTACTGCTATCACTGCAAAGATCCAGAGCACATGATAGCCAATTGCCCTCTCTACAAGCAAGGACCAATTCCTTCCCAACAGACCCATGAGCACGATCACCCAAACAGCACCAGTGCGCCATCTCAGAAGGCCCGCAAGAAACCCCGAGCAAACCAGAAGTGTTATATATGTCGGGAGCATGGGCACTTCGCAACGGATTGCACTGAAACCCGTGAATAAACATTGCAAGGTAGCCAGGCTCCACCAACAGGCAGTCCTGTTGTGTGTGCCAGAATCTCATAAATAGGTTCCTCATGATGGGTGAATAAGAGTTTAGCTCATCAGCTGCAAGGATGTTATCTTCATGCAGGAGCTGCAGTAACCATGCCCAATAATGGTTGTACTTGTAAAGCTCCTGGAATGGGTTGGACTAGAACTGAAGATGTTCTATAAATAAAGAGCACCCCTGATGCCTTGCTTTGAACGATGGATTCAAGTCACAGCTAGTGCTCAAGAAAGGTTGAGTTGAAAAGCGGAAGCTTAACAAACCCAATAATCAAGCAACATGTATCCAAATAATGTCAAGACCTCCACGCAATGACGTAATTTGCCACAGAAACGTGGACGACAGATTTTCTTTTCACCGACCAAGTCATATGACCCCCTCGATTCTTTTTGGTCAAGGACTATTGGTCGAGTTCTGATGCCAGCAGAAGAAATCAATAGCCTGCATACCCTCAAGCCTTAAGCCTCGATCTTAGCACGCGAACATCATAAAACCACAACAAATAAATCGCATTGCTTGAGTGATTCGATGGTTTTCGTTGTTCTTGTTCGGTGTTTTATGTTTGAGTGCTCCCAAATTAAAACCAAACATAAATACCAAGAATCAAAAAATAAGAACAACTTAATGTCAAATCGCTCCCCGACCTATACCCAAACCCCTGCCGAGGCAAGCATCACATCAAGGAGATGTCAGCCCAGAGTCAAGCTAGTTAGAAGTTTTACCCAACCACAACAAAGGTCACAAGTCAGTTGGAAGTTTACACGAGACAAGTACAAAAGAGAAGTCAAGATGCCACTCACTGGCAGCTAACAACCAGCACGTACAAGAAAGCTTAACCCAGAAAGTGAAACAAATGACAGCTGGAACGATGATGAAGAAGTCTCAGCCGACAACACTATTGATCCAATTCGAAATTCGATAGTCCCTCACTGCGGAACCTTGTCAAGGACAAGCTCACATCACTGGTCTATGACGGCGCTGGCAAAGATCTGCAACTTATTAATGGATATCTTTGGAATATCCCCGAATGAGATCCGCAAAAGATCACCAGTGACATGGACTAAAGTAAAAATGAATCAGAAGGATCAAAAGCTGTCTATATGGCAGAGATATAAAAAAAATCAAACTCTTGGGGAAAAGTACTAGTGATACACGAGTACTCAGAAGTCTCCCCGAGAAATCATCAGCATGCTACTTGACGACGATCAAGGAGTTCCTCACACAGGCCAATTCCAGAACAAGTCCTCCATGGTCAGAAACCAGTATCAGAGTAGCGCAGCGGAAGCATAGTGGACCCATAACCCACAGCCCAGGATCGATGACCTATTGGCCAATCAAGGAAATACAAGGTTGTCTCCAGGACTGACTTAAAGGTCCCAGCACCATAAGCACAAAGTGTGAGAATGAGACGCATCCATGACAGCCTTTCGGTCACTTGTTGTGAACCTCAGCGAAGACGAATGGTATTAGAAGCAAAATACTATAAACCTGCAACATCAGATAATGGCAGAACCACACAGAATGAGAGCAACACCCGCAAGGACAGTGTTGCATTACCTCCAGGCTTTCTATGCATATGTCCATGATGACCATACGGTAAAAATCAATCCTCTCATCTGCTCCCCTATTAGCGGCAGACTTCGAGAGTGATTGCATTCACATCAGTAATACCCAGTCAGTTGCTGCAAAAGCTAAAGCATTGGAGCTTTTTAGCATGAGAAATCAACTAAATAGTTCCCACAGTGGAAAGGTGAATCTGGAGCTAAGTAACTACAGATTGCTAGCTCTGAAGCATATGTCTCCCAGAACCATGTTAAGGAAGAGTCTGCTAACCAGCTGACAATGTTTGTGCCATGTTCACTCCCATACCCTGCTGTAGTCAAGTCAATGCTCTCTTGGACAATCCCTCAAATAGTCCAAGGTGCATTACCAGCTAATTTAACCTGTCAAGAGGACAAATATTTTGGCTAAGGACAATGCCGTCTAAAGCTGAATCTTGACAGAGAGTCTGTTCTGGACTCATCCTCGAATCTGGTACCCTGTATGACGGATGTCAGAATTAAGCAGAGAAAGTGTCAGCACATCAGAAAAGAAACAGTGGTTCAGATCACCTGAGAGGATCATGAAGACAGTCACCGTATCGTACCCTGCATGAATCAGAATGTTCAGAATCATCAGCTCTTCACAGGAAAAGTTGTCGAACCAGCTAACAACCTCGCCCCGAGCAGTGTCCTTGAGATGACCAGAGTTCAAGGCAACCGTGCAGCAGCAACTAGAAAACCCTGAGTGAAAATCCTTTAAGTGGGGTAGGATTTTCAGTTAGTAAGCCCTAATCGAAATAACAATAATAACAAAATAAAACCTTAAATCAAAACCTTAAGCCAGCCTTCCCGTGTTGAAGCAACCAGCGTGAAGGATCAACAGAAGTAAGAAGCTTTGCCTCTCCCCAAGCCCTGCAATGAAGAAAATCTTCCATCAAGACTCGAGTGTTACAAGCGTCAGGTACGAAGACCCAAGAGAAGAACCGCTCCACCCAGAAGACCTTGCAAATCTCGAGGACGAGATTTCTTTTAAGTGGGGTAGATCTGTAATACCCTACTTTTCAGAGGCAAAAAAAAAAAAAAAAAAAAAAAAGAACAGAAATTAAATAAATAAATAAACTTAGAAAGGGATAAAAATCACTCCAAATTTGAGCCTTTCTAAAGTCCTTACCTTGACACGATTTCTAAAATAAAAATTTCACTAAATAATTGAACCTAGTTTGAATTTGGAAATTTTGAAATATAAAAATATGTGCTCAAGTGTTTGCTTCATTTAAAAATAAACTAAAAATGTGAAGCTTTTGAATTTACAACAAAAGAAATCAAAGTAGAATTAAATTCCAAGTAAATTTCAAACTTTTGATTTCAAATCTGCATCAAAATGTCATCATATGCATTTCTGTATTTTATTTGATTTATTTTGAGTGCTTGTTTGAAATCTGCTTTGGTTTGAATTTGAAACCCATCCAAATTTGAATCCCAGAAAAAGACTAAATGAATTCCGAAACCAAAACTCATATCGGGCCGAAACTCCTCTTCTGGCCCAGTCCGTTCTTCCTTCTCTCCTTCCACGCTCGGCCTGCATCAGCCCAGTTCGTCGGCCCATCTTCCACGCCAGCCCAATCCGCCTCTCCCCTCCGTCACGCTGACGCGCGGGACCCGCGTGTCGGACCCGTCTTCCCCACGCGGCACCACCACCGCCCGTCGGCCCCTACCGTCGACCCGCCTCCGCCGCTCCCGGGTCCGGTCGCCGCCGTGCTCCGCGCCACCGCCCTACTGTGGCGAACCGACCTTCCGCGGTCAATTTAAGGACTGAGCCCCCTCATCCCCCGGCTCCTTTTTCCCCATTTCTCCTCTCTCTCTCTCGGTCGACCTCTCCCGGTCGATCTCCTCCCTCCGGCCTCCTCCAGCCCAACCGAGCCCGCGGAGAGCTTCCCCGAGCTCCCGCGTCCCTCCTCCTTCTTCTGCAACCTGCACCCGACCCCTCTCCTTAGCTCGCCACCGAGCCAAGCTCGCCGCCGACGTTTCCCCCCGTCGTCAGCCACCTCTCCGACCGGGCCCGCCCGAGCCGAGGCGCGTCGTCCTCGCCACACCCACGCGCACCCGCACAGGCACTCGCTCGAACCCAAGACACTCCCGCACCGTTTTCCCCCGCAAGCACAAGCCCCGTCGAGCTCCGGCGACGCCTCACCGTCGCTACGGCCTCTCCCCTCGTCGACACGTCGGCCCCACAGGTAGCCCTCACCGCGCACGTCCCCGGCGTCCACCTCCCGTCGCCCATCTCCCTTCCATCGCGTCGCCGGCGACGAATCCGACGAGCCGCCGCCGCGCGACCCGCTCCCCGGTCATCCCCCGGCCCGGTGCACCCGGTGCACCGTGGACCGCGGGCATATAACCACCCGGTCCACCACACAGTGGACCGAGTTCACATAATAGTGCACTGGCCCCCCCCCCTGACCCACGTGTCAGTCATACATCATATTTTCCTAAATAAAAATAAATCCGGAAATCCTGATAATTCCCAGAACCCTGTACATTTTGCAGATAAGCCCCTGACCTTTTCAATAATCATGTTTAAGCCCTGTATTTTTTTTACAGAAAAGTACCTAAACTTTTCTGTAATTATGTTTTAGCCCCTGTTCCTTTACACCTAGATCCCTAAACTTTTAATAATTACAAATAAGTCCCTAGACTTATTCTGTAATTACAGTTAAGCCCTCAAAAACCTTTTTATAATTACAAATCAGCCCCCTAATCTTCAAACGTCCATATCTTCTTAACCCGAACTCCGTTTTGCGTGATTCTTGCGCCCACGGGTTCGTGGAATCACGAAGTACCTCATGGTGCTGACCATGAAGCCCCACGCCAGGTCTAGAAAGCATTGATCCCCTCGCTTCTTATATCATTTCTCGGTTAATCCTGCGAAGATGATCACACGTGTCGCAAACATCTGCGCATGTAAACCTAACCCATCCTGTGATGCTATTCCGCCTAATATCTCTCACACCTCTCACTTCATCTTCGTATAACCTATCCATTCCTTTGCTCGCTAGCATTAAACCTAGCGATTAATCATACTGATACAATTTCCAACCTAGTACCCTTGTCTTATCACAACCCAATCTCGAACCTAACCCAAGCCAATCACCCCTCGCTCAATCAAACCTAACCCATCTTATGGTACTAATCTGCCTAATATCTTCCTTATCACAAACCCTACTTCATCCTTGCAGTCCGCATTCATTCTTATGCTCACTATCTATAAACCTAGCAAACCTTAGTGTCATCTCACTTCCGATCAAGTAACCGCCTTTCATCGAAAATTCGACCTGACCTTAACCTATATCAACCATCACTCGATCAAACCTAACCTAATATCCTCGCCCAACCTCTTTTGATTTATTGCTCTGCTCTTATCATTGATCTTTTATTGGATCTTATTGGAGTTATCTGGTATTTTATTCGCCAGCTGCCTTTAATTGAATTTGGCATCTTATCTGCAGTCATGCATTCATATCGCGCATATTCACGTACACGCGCTGCATATACCACCGCCTGCATTCATGCATGGTCTTTTGTAGAAATAATATAGAAGCTTGCATATTAGATATGCACGTAATCACCATCAAGGAAGCGCATGCATCTTATCATCTTCACCCCAAGGTGTTCACCCAACAAGGATCATATGCATAACCACACGCCCATGTTCATATATTAGAGGAAATAGATAACTAATAACTTGTCTAGGTGAATATGGCCTTCACAAGGCCAGGAATATCACCTATAGCATATAACCTGACCTGCATTAAAGTGCTGCATCATGCATAAATCATGCCTCTCATCATTCATCAAGTTTCCTCGGATCTTCATCGGCTTTCCTCGATCTGTGTTTCTTTTGCTCTTTTATTTCTTTTGCGGTAGTTTATACGTACTGTTTTATGCGCTAGTTTACGCGAGAGTCGAGAAAGAGCCTGAAGATTTTGAAGAGCCGCTGAGGACTTGAAGCTCGAAGACCAACCCAGAGAGACAAGCTCCAAGCGCGAAGACCAACTCAAAGACAAGTTCAAAGCACAAGGAGCAACTCAGAGAATCAAGCCTCGAGTCAGAGTTTAAAGATTAGGAAAGCGATTTGCAGGCAAGCCCTAACTCCCATTGATCATGCTGAACCCATGATTACAAATGATCCTATTTAGAGCTTGATTTCAAATAAAACCTGCATGGAATTTAAAATGATTTAAATGCTTAGAATGACCTAAATTGTTGTTGATAGCCATTCCTTGATATTGCTTATCCTAAGTCCCTTGATAAACCTAGGAATCCACCATCATTAATCTTTAATGATGAGATGGATCAATATGCTGCTTAGGACTCATTCACACTGTGTACTTAATAACATGATTCACATGTTTTTGTGAAAATGTGTGCGTGCTTGGTGTTGTGTGCGTAAAGTGAAAATGGGTGGGATTAGTAAGTGCAACCCATAGTGGGGGTATGTTTTAGACGGGTGCAAGCGAGGTAGTCCTCAGTGGGGAGGCTATCTCTGGGACGCTACTCCTCGCAGGAGGGTAGCTATTGAAGATGCTTGCATCGGTCGTATAAGGACCGGTTCTTGTGCCGTCTGGCCTAGCAGCAGTGCAACCACGAGGCTCCTTTATGGGGGGAGTTTGGAACCACACCCTACTAGTGATCGCCCGGTACCACCAGGAGGCAGGGAGTTGCAACCGAAAGCCAGGAGAAGACTTTGACGAGACTGGCGTCGGGTCCGGCAAGTGAAAGCGCTATGGCCAAGTTATTATGAATTATTGATATGAAGCCCCTGGTCGCGGAATTTTCGGGGTGGTACCGAGGTGACACTAGGCAGGTACGGAACCATTAGTATGCCAGTCCAAACCGCCGAATTCCGGGGAGGACGGTATACCCTTGTGGGTAAAGTGTACAACCTCTGCAGAGGATAAGAATCTATCCGGATAGCCGTGTTCCACGGTATTGGACAACGCGAAAGCCATGGCCACACAATGATTAGATTTTCTGCGTGAGTTATCCTTGGCGTGTGTGTTTTTGGAAAACGCCGGTTTGGAGCCGTGCGCTGGTTTCCGGCCAGCATAGCATAAAATTTGGGAACTGGCGGGAAAGGTTTTATTCTCCCCCAGGGCCAATCAACCCCATTAAATTAATTACCATACCTGACTTAGTTTGCGAACTGGTTTTGTTTTCAAAACCAACCCTTGCATAAAATTGGCTTTCCGCCGATACACTGAACCCCCAGCCTCATCCTTGTTTACGTCCGTGCATAACTTTACCCCTTGCTTTAGGGTTTGCTGAGTACATTATGTACTCACGGGTTTGCCCGTAATGTTTTTAGTGAGAGAAGCCCCGTAGAAGACGACGGCGTTTGGTTTTCGTTCGCACTCAAGTCTGCCTGTAGGCTTGGGCCGGGTTTCCGCTGATTGTCTGCTTCACCATTAGTCGGACGGACGGACTTGGATACTTCCGAATCCTCGTCGCACCGCCACTAAAGGTGATATCTCAGGTATTATATTAAGTGCCTATACGAAGTATGCTTTCGATTACCATATCTGTGTTCTTGTGCGTACCAGCTACTGATCCAGGGACTGGTACAAGATGCACAACATGCTCCAGAAATTGGGGTATGACAGGTTTTCCGGTAGCATTGTCTGAACGTTTTTACTGCATAGTACATATGTCTCCAACAGAAGGGAAAAAAATATGTGCTGGACTGATTAGAGTGGATCGGCAGGGAAGAAGTGCAGTTGTGGTCTCCACATCAGACGACCACATCTATATATCTTATATAGATGCAACCCACTAAGAGTCATTTACTCCTATAAAGCTGAATTCTCATGAGGCCATGTCACCAAATTGTTTCATCCGTTAGATCACCTCCAATAACATATCCTGTCCATTGCTTTCTCCTCTCTTCATGCTCTGCCTTCCCTCCCGCAGTCTTCTTCCTCCCCTGTAGTCTCCACATGTCCTTCTTTTCTCATGCATTACTACTATCAATAATGGTTTTGCAAGGAGAGGCAGCGCAATTAGTAGCTCTAATGGTATTAATCCTGCATCAATTGCGCATGTTACCAATCACATTAGCAGCCTTCGAATCTAATCTGTTGGTCGATATGGGCCTCCATTGCATTCTTCCCCTTCTTTACTCCTCAACTAAATGTCCTAGCTGAAACTGTCATTGACGACTGGATTGATTGCCTTGCGTCACAACTATAGTAATGCCCACGACCTTCCAAAGTCCCATGATTTCTCTTCCTTTCATGATCCATTTCATTCCACCTCTTATTCTCTCCCCTGATCAGATCCTTCCCCATGAAGCTCTGGATTATCAACAATGTTTAGCGATTGGATTGACAACATTGATATTGCTTTGTGCCTTCATTTTATCTAATCCGTCTGTCGATTCTTCCTTTTGCAGACATCGCCTTCCTCTCGCTCTGCAGTAACCACCGAGCAAGGAAAGAAGGGCCACCCTCATTGAACGATGGCACATGCCCAAGAACTGAATAGTCACCCTCAAACACAAACTAGACCATCGCGCGCTCACTCATCCTACATCAGGTCGCTTCCTTCCCTCGATCGAGACCTCAACAGATGTTCGCCTGGTCGCCCGTCAACATCAATAGCAGATCAAATCCTTGGGTGGATATGTCTGAATGAATCCTAGAAGTGTACCATCCAATTCAATCTCTACTCCATTCGTATGTTACTAGGTAAAATGTTCATATCTTCCTCTTTCTAAGATAGTGCGCAATTTATATACTATTTTAGATATTAATTTCTCTATACCTTTCAGTTTTCTTACAATCAATTGGAGCATACTTCAGGTTGTAGCATGTCCCATTCGTGCTTCACCAAATTTCAGAACTGTACCTCTGTTTGTTTCCAGGCTATATTCTGACGGGCCTTCCGAAATTTGACCGTGGGCACATATCATTTCTAGAACATGGCAAGACCGTAAGAGATCATTCATTCAGATCAAGAGAGAGGAAAAAAAAAGAAAATTCTATGTTTTTTTATCTCCTAGACCTGCACATCTGAAATTACTCTTTTTTTTTTCTTTGTATGATCTGAATCTGTTCTCTGGTCCCTCTAGGTTAATTTTGCGCTGCCATAATTCCGCTCAACTGTATGTACTACGGAGCACAATACTAGACAATACTATCTCTCCAAGCATGAATAGGAGTACAATTTGCCATCTGCTCTATTGTAATAAACATATTTACTGAATCTGTGTTCGATTAATAGTGCTGGAATATTGCTGACAACATCTTTTTGCTAGAATCTTGGTGCTAATGCATTGGAGATGAATGACAAAAATCGAAATATTCCTCAACCATCTTTAAAGGTGCACTAATTTGAACTGATTTGGAGATTTTCAGAAAGGCTTAATGAAATAAATAGAACTGCCATTGTTTTCCTCCATCATTAACATCTCGACAAGACTGAACATCTTTGAAGGTGCCCTTCTGTTTTGTATTATTACGCAGATAAGTAATGCAAGGGCTAATCATCTTGGTTTCGGCCTGATGGCAAGCTAAAAGCTTTTCTCTTGGCTTTACTTTTTTTTCTTTTAACCATGATTTGTCTTCTGGAAGCCATTCATTGATGACATGCCAAAAAATGTTCACGTGTAGTATATTATTTGAGCAGTAAACAGGCTTGGAATATGTATTGCATAAAGAGGCCCCTTGCTATTTTTTTGGCTGTTGGCATGTTTAGTTTCGGTCTAATTGCTTCTACTTATCCTTCCATAAACTTTGTTGTATTGATGTTTGTTAGTTATGTAATTATGATAATCCCTTCTCATGTGCTACAGCTCCCAAATATTTCATGCAATTACAATTAGTTCTTGAGTCCCCGCAGCAACGCGCAGGGAATTCACCTAGTATTCTTGATGATCACTCGAGTAGGATTAGATTATTGTTGGTGCATTCTGTAGACAACGAGATATTTGTTTGAATGCACACACTCTCCCGTTTATGATGTAATAGACAGGTTAGACAGACCAGCATAGATTCGATTAATAGAAGCATTACAAATGTGCATTTTGGTGCAATATTTGCTAGGTGATCCTGCCATGCATGTGTCTATCACTTTTATCTCCTTTCTGTTCTTAATAACTATCATGGCAGAACAAGAACTCCATGTATTGCAAACACTACGCACAGAAAACATGTATAGCACGTTTTATATATGCAACCAACTTTCATATACTCGGAGGAAATTAAAAAGAGCGCCCATAAGGCTATATATTATCGCATCCAAAGTTCGACTCAGAAATTCAGAGTATGCTCTTGGAGAACGCAACACACCATAACAAGACTGCATGCACACTACATAAATAGAGTGCTTAAACATAAGTTACATATAGTCAGACGTGATTTTTGCTTCTGCAGTGCTTCTCTCCCCTAGATGTCATCATCTGAAAGAGCAGTAGCAACACTAGAAATTGCGAGCCACGTAAACCCAAGAGGGATAGCAACAGAACCCACTTGAATCATGATGTGCTTCCTTCTGTGCCTCTCACCCTGCTCCATGCTACGTCTTCATGAAAAAAGAACAAGGAGAAATCATAGATGCGTGTTACTTTTATACTCGAGTGCGATGCAATCAATATTTCAGATGCTAAGAAAGAATATTAAACTTCCTACCGCGTTTCTTCTTGCATCCTTCTCGTGATGGCTGAATACCGATGCTCAGAACCTGTAGTTGCCGGTGCCTCGCTGGAAAGCTTTTCCTGCAAATTGATAGCTTAATTAGAAGATCATGTGCTGCTCTCTTCACAAACTAGAACTGATCCCGCACTGATGTAAAACTGTTATAATTGAAGTTCAAAGAAACTTTGCACGTGCAATTTAGCCATTATATTCTTCATGCGCACTAGCTTCATAAGAACATATCAAATGGATCAGAAAAGCTAGCATGATGCATGATTTTGCCCACTGAATTTCAGTATGTGTGCAGGCCATTCAAAAATGTGGAGCCACTGACGTGTCACAGTTTTGGAGTAGTTAAGCAAGGAAAACATGCTGCTGCAGAACACAAATGCATGAGTGTGAGATGTTATACAATCACGATGATCTATGTCCTCCATTTGAAACAAAAAATCCGTATATATGGATATTAAAGGGGGTTCAACTCTATCCAAAGTTCCAAAGAAGCCCAAGGAATAGGTACACAATTAGCGATATGAAGAATGAAACGGGAGATTTCGTTGAATGACCAAGACAGAAAAACATACATAATCTCTTCCAGTCAATGATAATCAAACCTCCATATACGGGCTAATTAATATAACCTAAACTGAACCCGATTATTCTTATCCATCACGAGTATTCATGGACATGCATGGTCCGTTCAACTTTTTATTGGTGCGTGATACATAAGTGCATATGATTGATAAACTAATATCGTTACTAGCTAGTTCATCTTCCTTCCCCTGATGTTACATGGTATTGCTCATATTTAAAGGCTGCATGCACACGCAGTTATCAAGCAAAATTATGAGCTGCTTTCTAGTATGTATATTCCTCGAAGATTATATAGGTATTTCCCCATGCATGAATCTCACATTCAGCTGACGTACAGATGATTATATAGGTTAACCAAGTTCGGTACGTAGTTGGACAGCCCTGAGTGCTCCCGCTTATTTCAGCAACATAATAGTACCTAGCTTTGCAGAAGCTCTAGTACGCAGTATTTGGGGGGGTGGGGGGGAGGGGGGGGGGGGGGGGGGGGGGGCTCATCCCCTGTTCTCAATCAAAAAGAAAAGAAAAAAGTTACATATCTTTTACTACCTTAAGTTTTTGACATTCAGAAGTTTGCACGTTAGTTTACCCTTTTGCCGATAAATGGCTGCCGTGACTCTTTTGCCGAGTGCAAACTGACCAAGGAGTGGTTTCCCGTAGTGGTTATTTTATCTTTGTTTTGATTGGTGGGAATCAAGTTCAGTTTCCTCAGAATCTTGAGCTTGCTAATCAAGGATCTATGTTCGGGTTGGTTAGTTTTCTTTTACCGCTTGTGTGGATTGCTGGGGAGGCTTATGCCTTCCGGCCTGGAAGGGAAAATGAATTTCTTCCTCATCTCTCGCGTATCTGAATTATATATTTCAATAACTGAAACGTCCATGCCAAACCCAATGTTCCTTTGCAAAATAGCGCAAACCAAAGATTATGGCATGCCTCTTATCTTGAAACAGTTTTGTTTAATTTCGGCGATGTTTTGGTGCATTGGTGTTTGTGACATAACATTATTGCATTCAGTTAATATTTGCAAACTTGAACTTCCAGTCTTCCATGACAGACAAATCCATATATATATCGGTTACTGTGTTCTATCCTTTTCTCCCCCTCTCCTCCATCCCTGATGCAATGTATCTTCTTTGTACTCCAAAGATGCAGCATTCAAGCTCATCGAGCTGCTTCCTAGCATGGCTCTAGGATACAACACATGAGCATTCAGCAGCATTCCAAGGATATCTATCACATTTCAATATCTTAGTTTGTATTCTTATACTTGATGAAATACTAGCTCACGGATATTTGGTCAGAACAAGAGATAAGCATCAAACCTGGTGCAAGTATGTACTGACGGGACTGTGTGTTTTAGACACATAGCATACAATCTTTGCCATTCGTCAAGGTGAACATAGATCATTGTGATTGTATAACATCTCCTATATGTAGTTTTTGGGCATGGACATTGATCATGGTGATTGTATAACATCTCACACGCATGCATTTGTGTTCTGCAACAGCAGCAGCCATGATTTCCTTGCTTAACAATTCCAAAACTATGCCATGCATGTCAGTGGCTTTACGTTTCTGCATGATCACACTGAATTCAATGTGCAAAATCAACATGCTAGCGTTTTCCTCTATTTTGACTGTTCTTATGAAGCTAGCTAGTGCATGATGAATATAATGTCTAAAATTCCACGTGAAAGTTTTGTGTAACTTTAATTAAGACAATTTAACATCGGTGCGGGATCAATTCAAGTTTGTGATGAGAGCAGCACCTGATCTTCTATGCTATCAATTTGCAGGAAAAGCTTTCCAGGAAGCCACTGGCAACTAAAGGTTCTGAGGATGGTTACGAAGCCATCATGAAAAGGATGCAAGCTGAAACGGAGTAGGAATATTAATATTCTTTCTTAGCATCTGATATATTGATTCATCCGACTCGAGTATAAAACTAACACTCATATATGCTTTCCCCTTCTTTTTTCCTGAAGGCGTAGCAGGGAGCAGTTTTTGAGGAACAGAAGGAAGCACATCGTGATTAGAGTGGGTACTGTTGCTTCCTCTCTTGGGTTTGTGTGGCTCGCAACGTCAAGTGTTGCTGTTTGCTCTCGCAGATGCTGATTTCTAGGGGAGAGAAGCACTGCAGAGCCTGACTACGTAACCTATCCAATTACTGCTTATGTTTAAGCACTCTGTTTATGGTGTGTCTGCGCTCTAGTTTTGTTGTGCGCTCCAAGAGCATAGTCTGAATTTGTGTACGTATGTGGTGATGTAATGTTACATTTCTAGGAGACTGAAAACTATCTATGATGTCCTGTGTTGGTTCGTTTACACTCAGTCCAAATTTGGGTCGGCTTCCCTGTTCCCTCCTGCATGTTCCCGTCTGTGTCCCTGCTACGTGGCACTTTAGGTTGGATTGATATTTTGGTGGCCCAGGCCCAACACAGCGTAATGTTTTCGTTTTTCCTTTCTCACCAGATCGCACACCAGGTAAGAAAACAAAACGAACCCTATGGTCGTCCATCGTCTTCTTAGTTCTGATTCTGGACATGATCAGCATGACGCATCTTCGCACCACTGCCTCTCTCTGCTGGTTCGCTAGCATCAGTTTTGTGCACGCCGGCCAATCTCCGGCTCATACCCTCACGAGAAAAAGAATTCATACAGAGTGCTCTGCATCAAGAGCGCGGCTGTTATTTCTCTTTGCTCTGTTAATCGCGGCCGGCAGCAGGCACGAATTAACTTGGGGGCTCGTGAAAGGGGTATCCGAGTAGCACATTTGAGGTCCTGGGTTCGACTCTCGGTGAGAGCGAATTTTCAAGGATTTAACGGCTTTGTGTTTTCAGCAGTAAGCAACGTGATCGTCGACAGCGAGGCGCCAGTGGTGACTTCGTCAATTTTGAGGATTTGCCGGCTCAGTCTTCAAAGATGCACATAGAGGTAGGGTTTGCGTATGTGCATTTATAGGGGTGAATGTACGTGCGTTGTGAATGTCTGAGTTGTACTGTGTAATAAAAAAAAAGAATTGACTCGGGGGCTCGCGGTTACAGCCAATACGGTTGATAGCGGGAGCGCATGCGTGGATGAGCCAATACAAAATGACGAAATGTTTTCAGAATCTCACGGCGCGGCCCATCATCATTGTCCTCAAAAGTTTGCTAGCTCGATCCTTCTTCACCTGACGAATGCTCAATTGCTCAGATATTTCTCATGCCTAAAAGGATGCAGTTTTCAAGCAGACTGAGCTGCTTCTAGCATGTATATACCCTCAACCTCAAAGATTCAGCACGGAGCCACGGAGAGTGCATAGCTACTTTCCATGTATGAATCTCACATTCAGCTGATCCACGGACGTACATGATTATATAGGTTAAATAAGTTCGATAGTTGGGCAGCCCTGAGTGCTCCCGTTTATTGCCTATCAGCAATTTCAAGGTGCTTACCTGATCAAGTGCTTGATTGGAACAATATTTTGGAATATAATCATATCACATACTCTATTTCAATCCAACATATGACTATCAATTATTACAACCAGATTGCAAAGATCGTGGAGAAGAAGGAACAAAAGCTTACAAACAGTATAGTATGAATCCTACCCCAAAAAATGGAAAAAGAAGAGTCATGTCACAACAACATGATAAACTCACGACATCACCAGCCTTCAAGCTCATTGTCTGTAGCGAGAATATTTGTGTGTACATAACTATGTGGAGATACCAGAAGGAGTCTTTGTGTGTCGAGGTGGATGTACCCGAAGGAGTAGATTGTGACCTGAGACACCCATGGCCTTATGTATGTCAGGATTTAGGGAGATAAAAAGCCAAATGCGGATGGATCAAAATTAAGATGCGCAAGTGCCCATCAGTTACTAAATACCAGACTGGGCACCTTTGTAACTGATCCCAACCTTTGTAACTGATCGCAATTGGCCAGACGCAAGATATTAAGACATAATTATGTGGTCATCGGAGAGAGAGAGAGAGAGAGAGAGAGAGAGAGAGAGAGAGAGAGAGCTAAAACAATTGAAGAGAGTACAATCAAAAGGCGTCAGTTACAGAAATGAAGAGGGAGGAAAGGAAAACAGCACCATTGGTGCTGCATGATGCATGGCCAATAACTTCCCCATTTGTGGTGGAAATAACGGCCATTTTGGTTGGTTTGGACGTCTTCGGCAGGACAGGTTCATGTATGTGTGTTACGTTGTGATCTTGTGGGATATTGACGGCTAGATGCAATGGATTGAGGAGCATTCAATGGCCCTCGCTCGACGGACAGCTGAGGGGCCTCCTCTCTCGACGGACAGCGGCCTCCCGAGACGCCGCCCCCGATCCGGTCCGTTCTCCTCCCTCCCTCCCTCCCTCCCTCCCCCCCTCGGATACGGATCCCCCTCGCTCTCTCACACATGCATCTGTTGTTCGGTTTGTGACGGTCACTCGATTAATGAATTATAATCTCTTTCAATGATTGACATCGCATTATTTTTGCGTTTGTCCGAGGCTAGCATTTGTCAAAAGATATTTCTTATGGCATGCATGCATGCGGCATGCCTGGTAGGGATCTGTCACGCAGTTTAATTAGGCTCTGCCCCTCCGGTCGGAAAAGTGAAGAAGGAATCTCTTTCTTCAAATTCCTGTCGTATCCGAATTTCTTCCAGTCATTCAAGCCATGATATACTTCTACAAATACAAGACCTAAACCATCGCTGAACCAGATAAGTCTTATCTATTCTGCATAAATCAGTGAAAGATGATGCATGGTTATTTAAGGACATGCATGACTCCTTCAACTTGTGCATTGTGGTGTGATACTTTTGCTATTCTGATAGAATTCTAGTACTCCGTATAGTTTAGAAGAGGTGGCTACCAATTAAGTCTTCAATCGACGAGGTCTCAGATACTTGAAGCACGCTGAGCTGCTTCTAGCATGCATATGCCTCAAAGATTGATTCAGCACACAGAGTGCTCATCTGGTTTCCATGACCATGAGTCTCACAATCGGCAGCTCCGCGTACATGGTTACATTATCCTAGTATCGTTTGACACCTCAAAATTTGCACGTTAATTAGTTTAGCTCGGGGGTCATTTAATTCTGTCAAATGGGAAAAATTATATGTGCCATGATTAATTAGTTCAATAAAGATAGAAACTGTGCCATCTACTGTTACTCATAAAGTGAAAATGTTGAGGATGCCTCAACCAATTCTATTTGCGCATGGACACCAACCATCATGATTCTATTACATCTGACGTTCATGCAATAGTTTTCTATGACAGCAGCCATCTTTTCATTTTAGAGTTCTCTAGCTAGGAACGAAGCCCCGGTCCATCTATTGCATTGCAAAACAACGACCACAATGACGTACGACGTTTTCAGCACACATTTTGGAGTTCTCTAGCTAGGAATGAAGCCTTGGTCCATCAGTTTTACTTACTGTGAATATATCTTTTCCATGTCCAATGTCTAGCTAGAGCCTGTGTCAGTTAATGAAGTTTGTTTTAAACGTCTTTATTTATGATGACAGCTAGTGCGTGCTTTCCGGATAACTATAAGAATATATGTCCTGTGACTATAATGGATAAGATCGCGTGTGCAAGTTTAGTGATGATTGTCACGACTAGTTCAATAAAAATAGGAGTTATGCTGCAGGATAACATTGCACATAATGATTTGCCATCTAATATTTGTTCATCAAAGCAGAAGGTTAAAAAGTTGAAGATGCCTTATCGATACTATTTGCGCATCGGACCATCATGATTCAGTAATATCTGATCATGCAACAGTGTTCTATGACAGTAGCATCCATCTTTTCATTTTAGAGTTCTAGCTATAGCCAGGGACAAATTTAGCCCCGATCAATCAATTGTGTTGCAACATAAAGACCACTATGACGTTTACTGTGCAGTCATCTTTTCCTTGCTTGTATGGATCTTTTCCATGTCAAATGTCTAGCTAGGACCTGAGAAAATGAATAGTTTATTTTTCAAAAGTGTTAATTTATGAAGACAGCTTGTGCCTGATAAATATATATACTGCATAAAATTGCGCGCGTGTACAAGTTTAGTGAGACTAAAGCTGGGTAACATCTTTGTGTTTAAGTCCACAATTAGACTGAAAACTAATCCTCCCTGCTTTAACTTTGTAGGATATGGCTTTGGGATCTAAGCTTGAAAGTTCTGTTGAAGCAAAGTTTCAAGCCGTCACGAAAAGTATCAGAGAACAAGCACGGTATAAGCCCTAAGATTCTTTCTTAGCATTTGATATTCTGAATTTTCTAACCTTATTATATACTAACAAAAGTTCAATGCCCTGTCCTTTGTTCTGAAGGCTTCATCATGAGGAGTCTGAGAAGCGCATCAGGAAGGACTACAGGGACGCAGCGATCATTGTTGTTACTACTGTTGGCATCATCACATTCTTTTGGTCATGTGCAACAGAATCTTTTGCTGATGCATTGGATGCAATGGAGGCCAAGCGGATGAAGATGTTTGCAGAGGGGGTCAAGGCGATGGATGCAGACAGAGGGGGTCAAGGCGATGGATGCAGAGGAGGGCAAGGCAAAGGCGGGCTAGGGGAGAGGGCAACGGATTGTGGATGCAGGGATCATTGCAGGGTGTGCCTTTGCTGCAAATATCTGGAGCACACTGGGCATAGCAATGGGAAAACCTGATGCGAGTGTTGAGAATAAGCCTCAGTGCGTGCCTGTTATTCAGTTAGCGTCAGTGTCAATTAAGTTTCAGAGTTTCAGTCAATTCTGTTAGAGAGTCAGTAAGGCTATTTGATCGAGTCTTTTCATGTTCCTGGCATATAGGAGTCGTGTGCATGTTGTGCTGAACGTGTGCAGGATTAGCGGCCACTATGGCCTGTCTTAGCGCCCACTCCTGGCATGTAATCAGGGTCTATAAATAAGAGAAGAGAAAACAGAAAACGCTGCAGCCTTATCGCAGCACCAATCCACTTGTGTTCGTGTGTGTTCTTGTGAGTTGTAAGTTGAGTTCTTACCTGGATTTCCAACAATTGGTATTGAGAGCTCTGTTCCTGATCTGGGATCATGGTGACACCTCCTCCGATCGCGCGCACCTCCTCCCACCCGTCCCACGTTGGTTCGGTTGATGGTGAGGATGGTTCGCACGCATCTTGGCAGTCGAGGCTGTCCCGGCAAGGCGAACGCTCCCCGGAGCGCCGCCGTCCCTCTCCCTCCCCCGCGCCGCATCGCCTCGGACATCGCGGCCGCCGCGACGGCAGCGTCGTTGTGCAGCGCGTGGTGCGCGAGGTGAGCGGGCAATTCCCGCAACTGACGAAGAGCAACTACTCCGATTGGAGCCTGATGATGAAGGTGATGTTGCGCGCTCGTGGCCTCTGGGCCGCGATAGAGCACGGCACCAACGACGAGGTGGAGGACCAGATGGCCATGGAGGCCATCCTTCGCGGCGTGCCGCTGGAGATGGCGTCCTCCCTCGCAACCAAGGCATCCGCCAAGAAGGCGTGGGAGGCCTTGGAGGACTCGCGCCTCGGGTCCGAGCGCGTGTGAAAGGCGTCCGCGCAGCGCGTCCGGCGGGAGTTCGAGAACATCAGCTTCTGCGACGGCGAAACAATTGACGACTTCGCGCAGCGCCTCGACAAGATCGTGCATCAGCTCGAGGTTCTCGGCGATCCAGAAGATCCGGCGAAAGTGGTGGCCAAGTACCTACGCGTCGTGCCCAAGAGGTTTGCCCAGATTGCAATTTCCATTGAGACTCTTCTCGACTTGTTGGAATTGTCCATAGAAGACGTGACCGGGCGGCTCAAGGCGACGGAGGACCGCTACGATGGCGACGACGTTCCCGCGCCGCCCGCCGGCGGCAAATTGCTGCTCATGGAGGAGCAGTGGGCGGCGCGCATGAAGGAGCGGCAGGCAGGAGAAGGCGGCTCCAAGGCAAACGCCGGCAAGGCCAGCGGTGCCCGTCGCCGTCCCCGCGGCCCACGGAAGAAGAAATCTGACGCCGGCGGCGGCGGCGGATCTGGTGCGTCCAAGGATGGCCGCAACGACGACCGCGACAAGTGCCTCCGCTGCGGGATCAAGGGTCACTGGGCAAAGGATTGCCGTGCCCCTACTCCGCGGCGTGAGCAGGCAAACCTGGCACGCGACGGCGACTCCGACGATGAGACTCTGCTGATGGTGCAGCTCTGTGTGCTCAATGACGCACCCGAGCCTACGCCGCCAGGTGGTCTACACATCGACGAGTCCCGCGCCCAAGTGTACCTCGGCGCCGCGGACGACAATGACCACCACGACGGCTGGTACCTCGACACCGGCGCGACGAGCCACATGACTAGCCGTGCGGACGTCTTCTCCAAGCTCGACCGCGCGGTGCAGGGCACGGTGCGCTTCGGCGATGGTTCACTGGTGGAGATCCAAGGAAGGGGCACGGTGGTGTTCGCGGGCAAGGGCGGTGACAGCGTCGCGCTCTCCGGCGTCCTCTTCATCCCGCGGCTGAAGAACTGCATCATCTCCGTCGGGCAATTGGACGAGAGTGGCTCCAAGGTCGTGATCGAGGACGGCGTGATGAGAATTTGGGACAACCAGCGTCGATTGGTCGCCAAGGTATGCAGATCAAGGAGCCTATTGTACATTCTGCACCTTGACATCGCAAGGCCGCTGTGCTTGGCAGTGCGCCACGACGACGCGACATGGTGCTGGCACGCGCGTTTTGGCCATATTGACTTTGATGCGTTGCGCCAGCTCAGCCGTGGCGACATGGTGACCGGGATGCCGCCGATCGACCATGCCGACCATCTCTGCGACACGTGCATCGTCACCAAGCATCGCCGCGCCCCGTTCCCGGCACAGGCGTACAGGGCGGCTGGGCCACTCGATCTGGTCCACGGCGACTTGTGCGGCCCCATCACACCGACGACGCCAGGCGGGCGGCGCTTCTTCCTCCTCCTCGTCGACAATGCCATGCGGTACATGTGGGTCAAGCTGCTCACAGCGAAGAGTGATGCTACGTCCGCGATCAAGAAGATCAAGACGGCGGCCGAGCTGGAAGTTGGGCGGCCACTGCGAGTGCTCCGGACGGACAATGGCAGGGAATTCACTACCACGGAATTCGCAGAGTACTGCGCCGACAGCGGCGTGCAGCGGCACTTTTCCACGCCCTACGCGCCGCAGCAGAACGGGGTTGTTGAGCGCAGGAACCAATCGATCCTGGCCATGGCCCGTGCATTGCTGAAGCAGAGAGGCGTGCCGGTGCAGTACTGGGTCGAGGCGGTGGCCACGGCTGTGTTCCTGTTGAACCGGGCACCGACCAAGTCCCTCAACAGCATGACACCATTTGAAGCCTACCACGGCCGCAAGCCAGCGGTTGGATTCCTGAGGACGTTTGGCTGTGTCGGCTACGTCAAGAACACCAAGCCAGCGGTTGGATTCCTGAGGACGTTTCGCAGCTCACCCATGGTCTTCATCGGCTACACGGACGGCGCCAAGGCCTACAAGTTGTTCGACCCCGACACTGGACGCGTGCACAACTCCCGCGACGTCATCTTCGACGAGGACAAGAGCTGGGACTGGAACAAAGGGAACGACGACACCGCCTTGGTGGCGCCTGACTTCTCCGTCGAGTTCATCGTCAGGCGGAACCAACTGTTCGACGACGACCCTGCAGATGCAGGGGGTGCTGCTGCGACGCCACCACCAAGTCCTGCACCACATCCTCAGCACGTCGAGCCTGCTGCGCCTCCACCATCGCCAAACTTCGTCTCACCGCTGCAGAACGACGACAACAGGCTCGACGCGGCGCACGGCAACTCGCCGGTCCGCTACCGCAACATCGACAATGTCATCGGCAATGACGGCGCCGTACCGGGGCTCGCGCGGCGCACTATCGGAGAGCTGCTGCTGGCCGCTGATGGAGAGCCGAGCACTTTTGCAGAAGCGGAGAAGGAGGCATCCTGGCGCGCGGCGATGCGTGATGAGATCGCGTCGATCCAGGACAATGGCACCTAGGAGCTGACAGAGCTACTGCAAGGACACCGTGCTATCGGCCTCAAATGGGTTTTCAAGCTCAAGAAGGACGAGAGCGGCGCCGTCATCAAGCACAGGGCCCGCTTGGTGGCAAAAGGCTATGTGCAGCAGCCGGGCATTGATTTTGACAAAGTCTTTGCTCCGGTGGCGCGCATGGAGTCAATTCGCTTGCTGTTCGCGCTGGCTGCTGACGAGGGATGGGCCGTCCACCACATGGACGTGAAGACGGCATAGCTCAACGGCGAGCTCGCTGAAGAAGTGTATGTGCGACAGCCGCCGGGCTTCATCGTCTACGGCGCCGAGCACAAGGTGCTTCGCCTGCGCAGGGCGCTCTACAGGCTGCGCCAAGCCCCACGAGCATGGAACGAGAAGCTGGGCAGCACTCTGCGCAAGCTCGGGTTCAAGCAGAGTGAACACGAGCACGCCATCTACGGTCGAGCAACTGGTGGCGGCGGACAACTCCTCGTCGGCGTGTACGTCGACGACCTGGTGATTACGGGTACGACTCTGGCCGAGATCGAGAAATTCAAGGCGGAGATGAAGTTCCAGTTCAAGATGATGGACTTGGGCCTGCTCACCTTCTATCTCGGGCTAGAGGTGCAGCAGAGCGTGGCCGGGATCGCGCTGTGCCAAGCACATTACGTGCAGCGCATTCTGGAGGCGGCGGGGATGCAGGACTACAATCCTGCTCGCCGATGGAGGAGAGGCTCAAATTGAGCCGCAATTGTGCGGCGGAAGAGGTGGACGCGACACTGTACCGCAAGCTCGTCGGCAGCCTCCGGTATCTGGCTCATACACGGCCGGACATTGTCTTCTCCGTCGGGTACATCAGCCGCTTCATGGAGCGGCCAACGGCGGAGCACATGGCGGCGCTGAAGCGCATCCTCCGCTACATCGCTGGCACGATCGACTACGGCTGCTTCTACCGCCGAGGTTCAGGAAGGGCGCGGCTGGTTGGATACAGTGATAGTGACTACGCCGGCGACGTCGACAACAGCCACAGCACCTCAGGTGTGCTGTATTTCCTCGAGTCAAGCCGTGTAAGCTTGCACTCCCTCAAGCAGCACATTGTGACTCTATCATCGTGCGAAGCAGAGTATGTTGCTGCTAGTTCTGCAGCGACCCAAGGAATGTGGCTGGCTTGGTTGCTTTCTGATATGCGAAGTGAAGAAGCACAGCCAGTCGAGCTCAAGGTGGACAACAAATCCGCCCTGGCTCTGATGAAAAATCCTGTCTTCTATGAGCGCAGCAAGCATATCCGCGTACGATTTCATTTCGTCAGGCAATGTATGGAAGAAGGTAGTGTCACTGCAAACTATGTTGGCACTGAAGACCAGCTCGCAGACATTGGAACTAAAGCACTAGGGCGAGTGAGATTCTAGGAGCTACGTGCAAGGATTGGGATGGTCAAGATCAACTCCAAGGTTGCGCACAAGTCTTAAGGGGGGTGATTGTTGAGAATAAGCCTCTGTGCGTGCCTGTTATTCAGTTAGCGTCAGTGTCAGTTAAGTTTCAGAGTTTCAGTCACAAAATGATCGCGTGCACATTGGTGGGTTGCTCCGTCGGCCCGGGTTCGAGCGCCGCGGCACCGTAGTGAACAGTGCCTGAAAAATGGTACTTTTTACTGTAGTGGAAAAAATAAATCTCCTCGCTTCTCCGTTGGACCAAAGCACAGGTGAAGTACTCGCGTCGATTATCACCGGCCTGCTGGGTCCCTGTGTATGGTGCGGAGGAGAGTTCGGGGGTTTTTTCGATCTGTGTAAGAAGATCGTTCTTGGTTTTTTCGATCTGTGTGAGAAGATCGTTCTTCTTAACAAAATGTCCGGGGGCCGTCATACCCCTCGCAGGTTGAGTTTTTTTTTTTTAACATGCATTGGGTAACTTAGGTTGCTGGCGGTGGCCTGGGAGCAGGGGGCTGAAGGCCGGCGCTTGCGCACAGGAGCAGGGCCTCGGTGGGAGCTGTTCGAGTACCAGCACGACGAGACCGACACTGCAGTGGAGCAGTCTGGTCGCAAAGCAAAATCTTCTCACCTTTTTCCCCGGCACAAAAAAGAACAAAAACTGACCATTGTGCATCACCTCTCTCCTGTTTTGCTCCTCTCTGCAACCAACCCAAGTCCATCCGATCTCCTAGATCGATTGCTGCTTGGCTGATTTCCAAGCAATGAATCAAATTAAAAGCTCGCATACGATCATCTCTCTCCAGTGTGCCATGATTCTAGCTTCACACGTCCCACTGTCTTGTGACAATTAAGTCACAATCCATCAAATGTCACAGCCAAACAAGCCACAGACCGTCATGATGCACGTTGGCATCAAAGCACACGCATTTCCTACGGCGTCCTGGCGATAGACCGGTGCACGTCGAGTACTGTACTGGTAGTAGGAGAGGAGAGGGTTCGAGAGAGAGCGAATGGACGTCTTTCCCGTTTATTTGTGTGGCAAGGGGTACTGGGCAGTGTACGTGGTGGATCGGAGCCAAATAATCATCAGTAAACACATGCGTTCTTTATCCGGCGCGTTTGCGTGTGTGCCTACGATGCGTGCATGCAAACCTGAACCTGCGCATGGAAGGAAAGGAACCAACCGCTCGCCCGTGGCCATAGCTGCGTGCAGGGCAAAGGAAGAGAGACCGTCAACTTTTGCGGCGGGACGTCGAGCGCGAGGTTGCCGACTCATGTGGCGCGCTCCATCGACACGAACACGCACGGCTCTCGCTCCGTCTCGTCACGTGCCGCACCAGCTGCTCTGCACCTCCTTACCCTGGAACAAATCATCAGAACAGTAACATGGACTCCTCGACACGTCCATCCATCACATCGAGAACCGGTAGCTGTGAGCGTCTCTGCGGTCGTTGCTGTTGGAAATATGCGAATTATTCTAAATTCAGATTTTAGTTTGAGGCAGATTTCATAGACATTCAAAAACGAGATGCAAACTAACTCTAGCAGCAGGTTGTATAGCACTAAACACGGAAGGGGAGACATCGACTCACGTTGGGTTGGTCAGTGCTAAAATTAGCATAAATTGTTGACGAAGCAGACCGTCGATGTAGTCGATCGTCAACGAGGCAACGAACGAGCGGTCGCAACTGCGCTGCCCAGAAACCTTATTGCCGCCCCTCGTGCGGGCTTCACGGCGACAACGGTTCGGAGATACCGCTCACCCTTCTCCTCGTGCACATCAAGGAAAAGGTCGGCAAGATAGAAGCAGCTCAACACCACAGCACAGCTCTCCAAAAGAAAAGAAGAAGGTGTATGGAAGGGAATTTCATGGGTTAAGGAAACCTGGACGTCTCCAGTGCCTAATATAGGCGTGGCTGCCCTCAAAGAGTCATTTCCTTACTAATGACGCCCAATAATTAGCAGTCATACCTAGCTGGCCAATTAATCCCGATTAAGGCATTAAACCGTGTATTGATTCTCTCTGATTAATACAAAACGGTCGGATTATGAAGGATTTAAAGTGATAAAAATACACACGACTTGTAGCCACGCCACGACACGGTCGCGCATCGCAAGTCACAAGTCACGCGAAAGAAATGTCGTGCATCGCAAGTCACAAGTCACGCGAAAGAAAACGCGGATACGCGACCGTGTCGTGGCTCACATTCTCTCCCATTGCTTACTTTATTCAGTCAAGGTCACGTGAACCAGTATTTGAGTTGATGTGCATCACCTTGCACTAGCAGTATGGGACTATCCAAACTGCAGCCACTTGCTCTTGGAATTCTCCTGAATGGACCACTCAAAGTAGCCCAAATTCCAACAGTTGCGTTCATTCCATGGTGCGAGTAGATATATGGATGTTCGCATGGAAGATCTCCTCCATGACCATGCCCTCCAGTATTGCATCTCAAATTTTGTATGATTGTATAAATAATGACATAATATATAATTTTATTTTATTTTATATATTTTCATACACTTTTAAGAGTATATTTTTAGTTTAAAATACGACACATTGTGCAAAATTAAGGATGTATGTTTAGTGGTAACTTAGACAAGAGAGAATATCAGGTGAAGCTTTGACGGGTTGCAAGCTCCCACTGGAAGGGATGCACATCAAAAGTTGCATGAAAAAATCTGAGAAATATATGGATGGATAGCGAATGTCGTCGTCTACTCCCATGAAAAATTTGAGATGCAACAAGTACACGTATAAGGTGCAATGAAAAATAAAAATGAATAGTAGCAACCCGCAACTGTTCAACCTGATTTTCTCTTTTGTTGTTGTATCTTAAATTTTGCAAATAATAGATGAAAACATGCAATATCAATCCAATTTTTATTATAATTTTCCATCCAAAATTTGAGGTGCATTTTTTAATCGGGAGCATGGGAGCGCCTAAATGGCTAAACCCCTTGGAGCACATGTACACTTACAATACATTATATAAACAAACAATGGTGAATGTACATCACATTCACAATTTTCCAGTTCAAATTATTGGTGTCATCCACACGTAATGCAAAAGTTTCATTAAAACACTCTAATTATATACACATCCTACACAATTAATTGTGTGTATAAACCAATTATATTTGCACATGGCTAAATATTTACAAAATACTCCTTTGCACAATTAATCTGAGATGAGAGATTGGTTTCTTAGAAACCACCCATTGAAATCAAAATCATTATTGAATGTAGTAGCATTTTAAGCTCTCAACAAGACCATAAACACTAAAATATAAGGTACTTCCGAATGCATTATTGAATGCAGTATCACTTTAAGCTCTCAACAAAACCAGAAACACTATAACATAAGGTACTTCCAAATGCATCAGGTAGGTAGCAACAGTACTAAATCAAAGAAACAGAAATACTCCTATCAGCAGCAGCAAGTGCAATGGCATAGCATTGGATCAAGGAAACAGAAATACTCCTATCAATAGCAGCAAACCTACAAAACAATCACTGCATGGGGCCAATAGAAAGCATCAAACAGGTCACTGGGCATAACAGTGGGAATAGCCACCGCGGGAACAGCCTCCATCGCCTTAACTTCTTTCACCTTGCCCCTGAAAATGACTTTGTTGCCCATTGCACTTGCGGCGTTGATGGTCGTCGTCATCGCTTCTCCTGCCTTGGTTCTAGCCTTGCTTGCCATCGCTGCAACAGCGTTCATATTGTCCATCACGGGGGAGGGACAACACACCACCATAGCGGATCTAGGTTAAAATTTAAAATATATACAGCGGTCTAATTAATTAGTGCGAGAAAATAATTTGTTCCTAAATACGTGTTATCCTATTACATAATAGTTTAATAATTACTCTATTCGTGCAATAATATCAGTCATTTTAGAGTTAGGCATGGAAACTAAGACAAGGGGAAAATGTAGAAAGAGCACAAAAAACAAGAGTGAATGAACGAGAATGGTGCGTATCTAATGTGAGGAACATTTGAAACTCTATAATGACATATGAATGTGAAATATAGAGAAATCAGAGTATCATGTTTCGCTTTCCATCCAATCAGGATTTTAGATACCAACATAATAAATAAAGTGAAAGTAACATTGTGTGTGTTGTATTAACCAACATCTCGAAAGCCTCCAATTATATCATTATCATATAGCAATACTATACATAAAAATATTTTGAATAGATAGATTATATCTAGAAACATCTATAAAGTATAGTATTATAATATATTATTATGAGCTATCAACATTCATGAATATTAATTGACGGTAGATAATGTTGATAATTTGAATTATGTATACCATACAATTTTGCAAATATAGGGAAATATGTAAGAATTTTGCTAAATGTTTACAAAAACAAATAACATAGTATAATATTTTATTATGTTTATCAAGTAATTTGAGTTAAATAGATTGATGATATATCTACAATATTAGGGATTTTTATCTGTAGGACACTGGTAGATACCACATAACTCGATTTTGTCTCTTGGACACTAAGAAATTGTGATATTTGTCGATAGCAGGAAAATACAAGACGATATAAAACTTCAAAGTAGTCTATTTTTCTGTTATAGTGTGTTGTGGACAAATATCACATTTTCGTAGTGTCCAGGAGACAAAATCGAGTTATGTGGTGTCTACCAGACAAACCACATTTTAACGGTGTCCAGTAGACAAAAATCCCATGCTCGTATTAGTTATGTTATCATTTTGCTAAATGCTCGTATTAGTTATGTTATCCTGTAGACAAAATCACATTGTGAAAGAGGTCTTGGCTTAATGGTTAAGGCATCCGAGTAGCACCTTTGAGGTCCTGGGTTTGACTCCCGGTGGGAGCGAATTTTCTAGGATTTAACGACATTTGTGCTTTCAGCGATAGGCGACGTGGCCGTGGACAGCGAGGCGTCAGTGGTGACTTCGTCAATCTGGAGGATTTGCCGGCTTAGCCTTCGAAGATGCTCATAGGGGTAGGGTTTGCGTATGTGCGTTTATAGAGGTGAGTGTGCGTGCGTTGTGAGTGTCTGAGTTGTACTGTGTAATAAAAAAAATGTGACCTGAGGATGGCAAAGGAAAAATAAGAGAGAGAGGAGCGGTGGTGGGATCCACGGCCGTTTCCTGCCCTCTCCGTCCAGGTTGTGGGCTCCACCTGCTCTGGCTCTGGCCAGTTTTCAGCTTGTGGACGCAACAACAGGGGCACAGGAATTCTACAACGCCTGAACTCCTTCTGATTTTCGCATGGGAAGGGGGGGAAAAAACACATGCATTAATCGTGTTAATCTACCACTGCACTAGTTACAGCTGTGGGCTTACGACTCATGAATAAAGGCAACAGAAATCAAAATAAAATCTCAATCGTAGTAAGGAGAATAGAGGTGCCCCTCGAAAGAACGGGTCCAAAAATAGGAGAAACTAGTGCAGTGGGAATTGCGTGAGAAAAATTATAGCTTTCTCCCTGGGTCTATATGAAAAATGAAAGTATAGTAGTTTCGTCGACGGAGAAAGTGGGCAATGCCGCTTAGATATGTCGTGACTTGGAGGGAAGACGAATTGATTTCCTTGCAGATCAGAAGCCGAACGGATGATCATCATCTCTGGCTGCATGAGGGGGTAATCTCAGTGACCCGTGTGTAGGTACCATCACTATCTCTCTCGGAGTTGATGATAGTTAGACGTAGCTCGTCTCCATACGCTTGATCGTCCCATGTCGTATTTTTTTTTCAATTTTTCTCTGTTAAAAACTGAATGTGGACACATTAGATCATGTACTTCTGGATTTGGGTCTCACGTAGGTCGAGGAAAATTTTAAGCCTGTGTACAAGCTTGGGTGCCACGTAGACCAACAATATCTATAAAAAATATTTTAAATAAAAAGAGTTACATACTATGATAGTTGTTTTTACTATTTACAGTCAAAGTTTAAAAAATTTGACTTTGACCAAATTCAAAACGCCTTATATTAATTTAGGAAGAGAAAGTGTAGAGTGCTTCGACACATTTAACACTAGCAACAAGACCTGTTGTGATCTCCTTCCCTCGCTAGTCCTCCGCATCCATCGCCTTGACCTCCTTTGCATCTATGGCCTTGGATTCCACTGCATCCATTGCCTTCTCCACCTCTGTTGGCTTGGAATCATCAGCCAGAGCTTCAACAGCAGATGACCAAAATAATGCCGCACAACCAACACTAGTAACAGCATACAGCCCTGCAGACCTGTAATTCTTCCTGATAAGCTTGTCAATCTCTTGGTTACGAATCCTTTTGAAAAAGGACAAGGCGTGTTACTTTCATGTAAGGTGAGGAAGATCAGAATATCATATGCTAAGATACAAATCTTGAGGCCTATACCGTGCTTTTTCTTTGAGAGTTCTCGAGAGAGCTAGAAGCTTCGCGTCAACAGGATTTTCAATCCTCAATGAACCGAAAACCAGATCCTATATATACAAAGTTAAACGAGAGAATTAGTTCTCATTTGATCATGAACTTAAACCGGCCACAAAGATGTTTCACCTATCTTCATAGTCTCTCCGAATTTCACATGCATTTTAATCCATTAATTATACTTACCAGGTGCTATCTGCTGGCTTCATAAATAAGCATGTTAAAATGTACTTAATTGACAAAGGCACTAGCAAGACATGGAAAGAGACAGATTCATGTACTTAATTGAGCAAGCAAAAGATGAGTGGTTCCTCAATAGAACACTGCTGCATGAACGTCAGATGTTATACAATCATGATGATCCGTGTCCATGTACAAATAGGATCACGAGTTTTTTTTTTTATCCAAAGCTTTGGTACGTAAACAAACTAAACGTAGCTGGGACAGTATCCATGCAACCTAATATTCTCCATGCTTGACAGATTGTTTCTATTTGACAGCTAATTAAAGTACAAGTTTGCAACGACCTGAACGGTGCAAATTTACAACGACCAGAAATTGGTACCGAAGAGAAAGTTAACCATAGAGTTTTAACCATGTACAAGGAGCAGCAACGATGGATTCATAATTAGCGTGAATAGTTGAGCAAGGAAGACATGACCGTGTAATTACAGAACACATAAGCTGGATTCATAATTAGCGTGCACGCATGTGTGAGAGGTTATACTACCACGATGATCTATGTCGTCCATGCATGTGCAAAAATCGATATGGATTGAAGGATGAAAGAATCAAAACAGGAGATTGATTTTTAATGGCCGTCACAGAACAACAGACATATATGCACCTTGCGTGCTAATTGGCGGCGAACTAACCAGATCGGAGGCAGCGGTGCGGGAGGCCGTAGCCCGCGAAGGGAGGAGGCCCCTCAGCTTTCTGGCCAGAGAGCGCAGCGCCATGGCGCCACAGATCGGCTAGGGTTTGTTGCCTCTTGGCCTGGCTTTCTTTCTTGGACAGGGCCGAGGGGTGTGTTTGTCTTTCTTTCTTGGTCTGGCTCCAGATTGGGGCCTGATGAGTGATGACAATAAAGTATTACTAGTCGTGAGCCGCTCAGTTTCTGATCGGTTATTTTGTTATCCACCATTGTTGGCCCAACACGTACGACTCGACATCGAATTAGCATCGGAAACTCTAACGCGCAGCAGGACGCGCTCGCGTCCTGCCGCGGCCCGGCCCACGCGCAGAGGTGGCGGAGCGCGGCGGATGGGCGGGCGGCACGGCAAGGCGGCGAGGGAGCCGCCGGCCGCCGTCGGTAGGGGAGAACGGAGAGGGTTAGGGTTCTGGGGCTGTCGAGCAGGGGCGGGGAAGAGAGCACCATTCTCCGGTGACCTAGAGGAGGATTCGGAGGGCGGCGGCCGCGACTCGGCGGCGGGCGGCGGTGCGGCGAGGCGGCGGAGGCGCCGCCGGAGCCGCGGGCGGCAGAAGGGCGGTGGGCAGGGTAGGCGGCGGGGGCATCTTATCGGGAGAATTTAACGGGGTGGCGGCGTGTGCGGGCAGCGCGGCGAGGCGGCGCGACGCCACCGGCCACCGGTGGTGGGGGCGGGCGGCGACGTCGCCGGGGACGGTGACGGAGGCGCGAGGGCGGCGGCGCGGCTGGGCGGCGGTCGGTGGTCGGCGATAGAGACGAAGAAGGCGATGCTGTCGACACGTGGCGGGCTACGGCGACGGACGCGCGCTCTCCTAACGCGCGTACGGACGCGCAGTAACCATGTCCAATTAGCATGGATCGTACTGCCCAAATATAGGTGGATCCTATACGTAGGACGGGCGACGGGATCCTTTTATAGAACGGTGTTTGAGATTGGTGCAGGTATTCTCTCCGCCGTCCATCTTCGTTGTTCATCCGCTGCTTTGTCCTTTTCCGTCCGCCACTTCCGCTTCCGCCCGTGGTTTGTGAGACTGCTGCTTCGCTGCGCGCCGCCGCTTCCCTATGGCGATTAGGGTTGCGATGGTTTCGCCGCCTCTTTGATCCAATCAAGCTCTCGGTGCTTCTGCTCTGAGTCTGATTTCGATTCGTATTCCATGTTTCCTGCTTCCGTTTTGTAGGGTTTGCTGGTTTGATCTAGTTTGCATTCTCTAGTTCCTTTCTTGTAGTTTTTTTTTTGCGATTTGCTTGTCAATTAGTGGTTCTATGTCTCGATTTCAATATTTCTTTTGCTCCAATAACTTTTTCAGCAAGTGAGATGAGGACGCACGACAATTTCGTGGCTGTTGTGCGTGTGTTATATAACACCTTTCAGAATTGTTTTGTTGATCAATTTTTTTTTTCAATTTTAGTTTCAGAGGATGAATGCTGAGACAAATGAGTCCTACACAATTATTTGATTAGAATGTTAGCCTGCACGATCTGTGCAGTTATCGGAAGAGAGGTTGCTATTACTTTCTCTTATTTTTTAAATAGAAGTTTGCTTCTATGTGACCTATGTAGGATATGTTCCTTTCAGTGTCTCACAGATTACTCCTTGTCTGTTTTGATAGTGAACTAAATCAACTTTTGATTATGACTTCGGATTGTGTTCATGTATTAATATATAATGATATAATATCTTTCATATCTTTCAATCTGCCACGCTTTTTCCATTGAATGATGGACAATTCTGAAAGAGTTCTGAAATGTACACTCATATTAAAATAGTCAGCATCTAGAAATGACTAGTGCCTGTTGTGTTGACATTCAGAGCTGTCCTATTAATGTTCAAAATCGTTCGTCTATTTTCACCTAACCAATTGAGCTATTTCGTATGCAGATGACACTTCATTCTAAGGAATATGTTCAATGATAGGTCGTCCAGATTTAAACAGGGACCTCATACAGGATGGACTTATCCAAAGAGAGTTTAGTGTATTTTCATGCCAGTTAGTGAGCCCACAGACTTCATCAAGGTAGTGCTAAGTTTTTTCACTTACCGAGACCTAATTGATAGTAGTATATTGGCTGCAGCCTTTTTTTTTAGATGGAATAGAGGTTCCATTAACTAGAGGCTGACTGGACATTAGCAGCCACAGGGTCATTTACAATATATATCGCAGAGCTAACCCAGCAGTACCTGCAGCAGACTTGAGCTAACCCAGCAGTACCTGCAGCAGACTTGTGTTCCTCCCCTGCATTTGTATCATTTCGAGTAGACCACAGAACCCAAAGCAATGTCACAATTTTCAGTTGCAGCTCCTCGTCCCAGTGCCACAGTTGCCTGAAGACATCATAGGATGAATGTAGCTGCAAGAGTGTCTCTCCTTTCTTCCAATAGCAACTCACGCCACACTGACTTTACAAACTTGCATTTGAAAAAACAAGTGTCCTGCATCTTTGTCTAGTCTGAAACACGTGGGGCACCTTGGATCAATGTCCATTCCTCTACTCTGAATTCTTCTCTTCATTGGCAGACTGTTATGAGCTAATCGCCATGCAAAATGCTTCACTTTATTAGGAGTTGGGATGGAACAAATCTTTTTCCATGGGAAAGCTGTACTTAATGCCGGACAATGAACAGTTTGGTCGGAACTAGGCCCGTGTTCTGTTGCCTCACTGTCTACACTGACTTTATATGCTGATTTCACACTAAAAGCCCCCTTGGAATCAAAATGCCAGGCCACGAAATCTTCATGATTGTCACAGAGAGGTATAGACATGATTGTATCCACATCATCCTCATGGAAAACCCACCTGACATGCTCATCATCCCGTTGGTTTGTTACTGGATTGATTAACTCACTGACTCGCTGAAGCAAAACAGGACCTCGGACAATCCGTACTCTCCTTTAGCCATACTCTCCAATGCCAGTTCCTATTGATTACTATTTCCAACTAAAATTCATGCGATTCAGTCCTTTATAAACTCAGTTTTCCTTTGCTGAACAGTGGGCACTAATTTGATGTTTCCACTTTCATACTCTCTTATTCATATGGTGGTTCTGCTAAACTGACATTCTTATGATCCATATAGTTATGGTTCCTTTTCCGTCACAGCTTTTTCATTTTCTTGTGTGCTAGATGTTTAGATTGTTTGATTGGTTCTTCTTATAGAATACAATATTAAGGAAACCCTGGACAGGCTAAGTACAAGGAACCTCTTGCGTAGAAAAAATCATCATCTGGATAGTTATGACTGTTTCTATGCTCAACTAGACCTGAAGAAGAACTTGAACATCTCTTCTTTTCATGCACCTTCTCCAGGTGGTGCTGGTCCTTTTTTAATCTGCAATGGAATAGTGCCATCCCAGTGGTGGACAGAATAGAAGAATTGTGCACACAGAATATTTTAAGCTTCATCAAAGAACTGGTTATTGTTGCATGTTGGGCAATATGGAAACACAGAAATGCAATCATCTTTGACAACAAGCATGTTTCCTTACAGAACTGGAAAAGAGAATTCAAAGAAGAGATGGCCTTGACTGTGATCAAAGCTAAGGGTCAGAAAAAAAGAGACATGATATCGTGGTTGGACAGCTTCTAGTTTAGTTTCTTTCTTTTTTCGTGTTTGAGATTTGTTAATCTCTGTAAATATCACATATCCCTGTACATATGTACATACAAAAATTTATAAAATGAGATACCAGTAGGGGCCTCCCCTCCTGTTTTGCTCAAAAAAAAATATTAAGGAAACCATATGTTATTCAAGATTCTGTTATTCAAGATTTTGTTATTGAGTCCGTCTACATTCGCCCTTGCATGATTCTGTTATGCATTGAGTCCGTCTACATTCGCCCTTGCATGATTATGTTATTCAAGATATACTTCAAACAAATTAGGCTACCAATAACGATTGTATCCTCCTTTTCTAGGTATGTTATGGTTCATATTATATACGGGTTTTGTACAGCAAGTCAGTTTGAAGATATATATTCATCAGTGTTGTTTATTATACAAAAGATATAACCTTAATTTCTACGGGCCATATACCACCTCTGATATCTTTCATGATTATTTTTTTTTCAGAAATATGTCATTAAAAGTTTCGTTTCCTCATAGTTTGTCCCTTAAAATCGCAGAACGATGTACTTTCTACACCATATTCTGTCAGGTACCCATATGAAAAGTTGTATTCAATCATAAATCCATGTTTCAAGACGTCACCTACATGTGAGATAGCTGGTATCCTAGTAAAATCTTTGTTGACAGATGCATTGATGAAGCAACGTACAAGCTGTATGGACGAATGCTATTCTGTTGGCCTTTGACAACACCCAAGATCTGAAGCTTTTGCTAATTTCTCTTTGATTCAATGTCAGCCCATTTTCTATACTGATGCAATGACAACCCATTTTCTGTACATGTACTATATGGTTAATCTTATTTTTGCAACAAACATCTCTGATATTGGTGTACTACGTTATATTTGATTCCTAAAATTTATCAGAAAATGTTGACTCAGGGTAACAGAAATGTTGATACAGGGTTCATGAAATGTTGACACGGCTTTTCAAAAATGTTGACACATGTTACATTATTCATGGCATGGAAATTCAAAAACAAAATCAGAAAATGTTGATTTAGGGTTACAATAATTGTGATATAGAGTAACAAAAATGTTGACACATGTACATTATTTGTTGTCATGGAAATTCAAAATTTATCAGAAAATGTTGATTCAGGTAACAGGAATGTTGATACAGGGTTCAAAAACTGTTGACAAGGTTTTTCAAAAATGTTGACACATGTAACATTGTTTATAGCATGGAAATTCAAAAAAAAATAGAAATGTTGATATTGGGTTAAAATAATGTTGATGTAAGGTTACAAAAATGTTGACGCATGTAAAAATATTTGTTGTCATGGAAATTTAAAACTTTATCAGAAAATGTTGATTGAGGGTAACAAATATGTTGACACGGGGTTCAAAAAATGTTGACACAAGTAATATTATTTCTTATCTTGAAAATTCTAAAATGTAAAAAAATGTTGATTCTGAGTAACAAAATGTTGACTCAGGGTATCACATGAATCTGTAATGAGAGTTTCATTTTGAGATTGGAAGTTCAGTTTTGCAATTGTAAATTGTGGTCCCACCCGTCATTTTCCCCCTTACACCCACGTTGCCCGAAAAAAGTCTGGCGCGTTGGAGGTGAGAACGCCCGTGCCACCCACGTTGCCCAAAAAAAGTCTGGCGTGTTGGAGGTGAGAACGCCCGCGCGCGAAAAAACCTCCTGCGTAACGCGCACCCTGCACGCACGTGAAAAAGTCAAATTTCTGGATAGTTGGGCCCCACGCGTCAGAGGGCGTAATGGGCCGACTGTGCCGTTCTATCGAACGTAGACTATCGGACGTTCTACCTATAGGGAGCCCCCCAAATATAAGGGTTTCCCTCCTCGAGCTAGCAGGGTCTGATGACAAAATGCCGATGCTTGAATCCGGCGACTGGAAGGTCACAGCCAGGGGCGGATCCATATGTTAGATGATGGGTGCGAGCGCACCCACGAAATAATTTTTTTTGCATGTATTTGGTTAAATTTCGCCATATTCGCACCCTCAAATTTCTTTGTTACGCACTCATAAGCAGTTAGATGAGGCATTTCTCTATGTATGATGAAGAATTACACCCACATCGATTTTGTTCTAGCTCCGCCAATGGTCACAGCGACTGCCTTCTCCCAACTGCTAAATAAGACTTGTATTTCAGCTCCGTCCTTTATTTAGCTGCCTGTGATTCACCATTGTCTAGCTAGCGGCTGGCTCTCAATGATGAAAAATCAAACGAACGATATCAAGACACCTGCACAAGTTGACAAAAAGGATCTCTTGGAGCAAGTCATGAAATCAGTGAGGCTGACGAGTGACGAGCCCGCCGGGGCGACGGCGAAGTGCCGTGGTGAGTGTTGTTCACGCGGTGGCCGCACCTGGCGCGGTCGGCGTGGCCAGGTTTCCCTCCCGCACTGCCGCGTCGAAACCGTCGTCAGCTGCAGCCCCCGGAGATAATTCTGGCGAGGCGACACGTGGTTGTCGGCAGGCAGCGAAGGGGTCCCTCTGGCTGCCACGTGGCTTGCAGCGAAAGCGAAAGAGCCGCACGAAATGACGAAACCTTTGAAGGAGAGCTCGGGCCCACACGCCAGCGCCTTATCCAGTTAGCCGTTTCGGCTTTCTCTCCGAATAATTTTTGGACGAAAACACCCATGCGGGTGTCGGCAGGGTGGTCATCGGGCCGAGCGGGCTCTGGCGAAACTACCCTGCTGCAATCCCGCGCGCGCGCGCGTGCGTGCTCTCTCTCAGGCCGGTCGAACGCCACGTGGGCCGGTGCCGGGCGGGCCTGTAGGAATAGGATCCATCTCCGTTCTGTTTCTTTTCGCGCCAAGGTTTCCCTTGCCGGAGCACGCCAAATCGAATAGCTTGACAAGCTATAGGCTAGAGCCATGCCGGCAAAGTATACATCAATAAATAAATGAAGAATGAAGGGCAACAAGCTAAGCCCACTATCATTTCTCTTGCCAATCTGACAGTGTGACTTTTCATGAGTTCAGCTAGAGCCGTTGTGCCTGTAGCTAATTCCATGATCCACTTTTTATGCTAAGAGTATGAGAAACATACGGTACATATAGTTGAGATGACCACACCACCATATTTATATTTTCTCTGCTGCAACTTTTTGCAACATTCAGATGATCTAGCCTGCCATGCATGCTCGGGTCTGTCCTTTTGCCTAATCGGCACTTGTTGTTTGATACTTTGCATAGCTCGATCAGGAAGTGTTGGAATAAATGTAAGGAAGGGAAGGGACAAGTTAACCACCCAAAACAGAAAAGATGACAATGACATTGTTTAGCTACCCCTGTTGCAAAGATATTTGCACACCACGACACGAGTGGTCCTCAACTCAGGGCACATATATCATTCGGCACTGGCCAATAATCCATTTGTCCCTAACCAGCTCGTGATGGGCGATCATTTCCATCTAATTAACTTGTCTACCTAATAAGAGCCATAACTTTTCAAATTCGAGCTAACCCACCTTAGCTCAGTTTGTTAGTTTCACGTGCTGGTACTTCTATGTGAGCCACTCGCGAAGCCTGAGGCATCGCGTGGACTCTCACACTATACACCTTAACAGTTTGTGAGCTAACACGGATGTAAAACGATTTTTGTTTCGCTTGGACTGATGAAGAAAACGACACGATGTCGATCTCAGTATAGTTAACATACAGTCGAAAAAAGGATTGCTTTTATTATGAAGCAAAGCATGCACGATCTTGAGATATGAAAGGTTCTGATCGTGCCGCATAATTGTGAGTCCCTACTTGTGAAAGGAAGAAGATTAGCTAGCTGGTGCCCTGCTTTATTCTCCGGAAAAAAAAAATAGCGTCAACTTGCATGAAAGTAGGATGGATGGTTAGTTGTACTTTGCTTTTGTCTCAAGGAAGGAAAATATCTCTCGGCTGGCATAGTTCAGTACTCTAGCTACGCAGACACCACATATATATGCCTTTTGAAATTAATGAACTTGCACAAGATACATTGATTATTAGTTCGGCGCAATATGAAAACTGTTTCGCCGTTGTATCAACAAGCCAAGACATTCATTCGGTGATGACCCGATTGACCCAAACGAGCACTCCCTGAATTGCCCTCATACGCGTCGCAAAAGTTATTGTAAACTCGTCTGAACCTTGCTAAACATTCTCTAGTTGCCTCGTGTTGCACCCGAGCGTTTCTTTAATGGATATCTGCCTTGTGCTTGTTATTATCCATGAACCAATTCGACGTGGGTGCGTGATCCTCAAATGATCCGACATATGGGCGAAAGCATCGACCTCGTTCGCCAATTAAAGCTACTGCCTTCGTCCAGCTAGCTATACGGCCGACGAAATGCTGATTGTGAATCCGGCAACTTGATCGAAGGCCAGCCAGCCCCCAACTGCCAAGAATGCAACATTTTCGCGTGCAAGTGGCACGCCACGTGGCGGCCACGCTCTCGGGAAACGTGTCAGATTACAGGCCGCTGAACAGGATTTGTGCAGGAATAAACATTTGGTCAAGTATCTAATTCTTTGCTGGAGAAGTTCAACGCATCCTATCTGTTTGTCTTCTCTTCTCTATGGTTAATTGCGAAGCACGAACAGTACAATACCTTAATTACAAAAGTATACTCCTCTGTACTTAAGATTTGTGTTTGAAACACGCTTTTATCGTCCGTGACACCTTGTCCCATGAACTTCAAGAACGGCGCCAGTACGTAGTAGTACGTGACTGTCCCATATGTAGTCAATCATCAAGGATGCTAGTATACTGTGTACGTGTGAACCACCCCGGCCAACAAACTCCCTAGTACAGGCGCTCAAAGTACAACCATTTTAGCGTCTCCATTTGTTGGCGAAAACAAGCCGCGCCGTATGCCCGTGTGTTCCTGCCGCAACCAGTGATTAATCTATCGCCTTATTGAAATTTGAAAGAAACGGATTACGACGACTGTGAAACGAAAACGATGTACACAGGCACAGCACAACTGCACAAGTTGACAAAAAGGATCGAAACGGAGTCATGAAATCCGCGTGGCCGCGACGGACCCACCGTCGACGGCGACGCCCGCCGGCGTGGGGCGCGTCTACTCCGGCCGCGTCCAAACCGCTTGGCCCTCGTCGGCAAGCCTGCGGAGACGGTTAGCGACGACACGTGCTGTGTCGGCAGGCAGCGGAAGGGGTCCCGGCCACGTGGCCCGCAGAAAGCGAAAAGCAGTAGTACTGCACCCTGGGAGAGAGGACGCACGGGCCCACATGCCAGCGGCCTTATCCACTGGGTCGTTCCGAGTTCCGACGGGTCCATCAGAAAAAAAACGTTGGACAGAAATGCCCCTTCTTGCGCTGGGGTTTTGTTTTGGGGCAGGTCCGCCGCAATCTTCGCGACGACCACGCGTGCCGCCCGGCGCACCGCCACGTGGGCCGGTGCCCGGCGGCCGAGGATCCATCTCGTTCTGTTCTCGTGCCTAGGGCGCGTTCCGTGTCACGCTCTAGACTCGGAGTTGAGCTCTAAAGAAAATTTTATTATTTAATAGTATTAAATAAAGTTTAATGATAATTTTTTTTAACAGATGGGTATATTTTTACGACGAATCTAATCAACCTAATTAATTTATGTTTTGCTACAGTGATGCTACAGTGATGCTACAGTAAATATCGTCTAATCATGTTTTAACTACTTTCATTAAATTCGTCTCACGATTTAAAGAGGGGTTCTGCAGTTAATTTTATAATTAAACTTTATTTAAAACAAAATTCTTTTTATTTAAATCCCTCTAAATTTTAGACTCTAAAACGCCGAATGCACGCCTAGTTTGGCTGGCGTGATCGCGACAGATCACCCTAGCCTTTTTAAAACAGGATGGCAGTAGACGAGCACAACGTGTACGCGGCGAGGAGCGAGAAGAATGGTATAGGGAAGAATTGTTTAGATGGAACAAACGAGCTCCAACGGTAGCCTACCAATTGGTACTATTTTGTTTTCTAGTTAGATCGACCTGACAGTTGTGAACAGACGAAGTTAAACAAAAAAAAACATATTGCATTCAGTACTCTAATATTTGTCTTCCTCTTGCAAGATCGTAACTACTTTTTAAAGAACTATAATGGAATTGAAGTAATGGATTAGCAGTAGACACAGTTGCACCTAATGAACATTAAGTGAGACATGAGCGAAATATTTTGACATTGTCAAAATCATTACATATGTTTCTTTGTACACTTTTCTCTCTTTTTTTTTTGAGGGGGGGGGGGGGGGGGGGCGAAAGAGAGGACACATCGTTTAGTATTATTTAATTAACAGATTTCACGATTGATGAAGTCACATGTTGTTGATTTGTACACCAAGTACCATGATTAGCCAGAAAAATTATTAGCCATAACCATGAGGGAGTGCTAAAGAGTCAAACTAGCTAGGTTACACTCAATTCGCCAAACATTGCAGTATGTTGTGAAAAAACGTCTACTGAAATTAGAAAAATCATCAGAATACCGTTTTATTGGCCTTTGATCCGGTAATGTTTAAATTTTGATAATTGAATAATAAACGAATGAGGTCATGTTTTGTCTAAAAAGCAAATAAGTTCATACCAAAATCGTTTGATTTTCAGTAATACCCGTCTTACCGGTCTCAGCCGATACTTTTGCTTTCACTGAATTTTTAAACACTGGTTGTACGTCTCTAGGCTACATGACATTTTTAATGTCGATCCTTGAAAACATGCGAACTTTACGTGATTTGGAGCATAAATTTAGACTTAGGAACATGATCTTCTTAGATCTCTTTATTTTCCCGCTAAAGTTCCGCGTTACAAACCTACCTTGCTTCTCAACACATTGAGTAGCAAAGCATTTGCTTGATGCGTCCGGTATCAAATACGTGAGCTTGCAAAATGCTATGCCTAGTTCAAGCATCATGGATTCCAGGGGTAAAATGGTCACTTGATTAACAAGTCAAAAGACGATCCCAGTTCCCTTTGCAAAAGCAAAAGTCTACCATAAGCAACGGGCCAGCAAAGCTTTTGATGAACTTAAAAATGAAAACAAAGAGCAGCACGCTTAGAACCCAAAACAGAGAGACACAGGGGCAATCCAGTCATTTTTACGCATCTCTCTTGTCCCATCCCCTTCTTCTCCCTCTTTGCTGCACCCAATCCCCATCTCCAGTTCCTTCTTTTGGCAACCTCCACAACTCACCGCCACCCCATCACGCCGCCACAGCATCCAATGCTTTCCTTCCCTGCTTAAACCGCTCCCTAATGCCCCTCGCTAAGCACTTCCTCCACCGCTAAGCACCACCAGACAAGGGGTTCAGAGCCCAAAGCTAGCATCTTGAGGAAGCAGAAGCGGAAGCAGCAGGCGGCGGCGAGATGGACATCTCGTCGTTCATAACGTCGCTGCTGACGTCGTTCATCATCTTCGTGGCGCTGGTGCTGGTGTTCACCTGGCTGTCGCGCCGCCCCGGGAACGCGCCGGTGTACTACCCGAGCGTCCTGCTGCGGGGGCTCGACCCGTGGGAGGGCCGCCGCCGCGGGACGCGCAGCCCTGTGGGCTGGATCCGGGAGGCGCTCTCCGCCTCCGAGTCAGACGTCGTCGCTGCCGGAGGGGTCGATGCCGCCGTCTACCTCGTCTTCCTCTCCACCGGTACGGCCCCAACTACGCTGCTCAGTTCCCTTCTTTTTCAGTCATTTGGGACTGGTTGTTCTTCATTTCCCCAGGCAGTTAATTTGTTGTTTTTCCCATCATCTGAAGGAAGTACTAATAATTGTTGGATATCTTGTGTTTTTGCTCCAAAAAGAAACACTTTTTGGCTAGATTTTGGTTTTCAGGTTGTTTATTCTTGTGTAATTTGTCTGTATGATTAGTGTCCCTCTAGTTAATCTTTAAAGATGGTGTTGTTTCCCCGTATATATACAAAAATTGCTTTTTAAAATTATATATTTTTCTGTTTGCCCGTTGATGCATGAAGGATTGTTCGCCTATAGTTGTTTGCACGTTATAAGGTTTACTGCAGATCGTCCTTTGAAAAGATAAATTATTATGCATAAGACAAAGGTGTTTAAGAAAAGAAACTATGATGCGTTCCTGGTGATTAGTGTTTGGTCAAACATAGGTTTCAGATGAATTTTCATTTAACCCCTTTTCCTCCCATGCTCCAGTGTTGTCCATCTTGGTGTTCTCTGGGATTGTGCTGCTTCCGGTGCTCCTCCCAGTTGCTGGAACTGATCATGCCCTGGAACGATCAGCTGGCTTCGACAAAGGGAAAACAGCTAATAACTTCTCTGATATTGAAAGACTAGCATTGGGAAATGTTCAAGTAAGTAATCGTTTACTGCTGATTTGTCTTTGTCGCCATGAATAAGCATAGAATGTTCCCATTAAACAGCTTCAGTATCCTGGCCCTTTGAGATGGGCACTTCCGTGAAATCTCTGGAAGAATATTGACAGATTGTTTCAAATCTAAAGCATGGCCTCCCTAGGTTCATAAGTACTAACCATTGCATTGTTTAATGGAGCACCCTAGTTATTGTTGTCAAAGCTGCTTCTGGCAGGTATATACGTGTTTTCTTTTGCGACTTCTCTCAAACTGACATTGTGGAGAACTGATATCTAGAAAGTAGAAACTTGAAGGGTGATTCTTGGTTGAAATTGCCACTGACCGTTAGTAACTGTTGTCTTCTATATTTAAAAAAAATGGTTCAAGAAATTAGCATTCCTTTTGTCCATTGCCCTGGTTAACACTGTCATTGTGTCCTGAACATGAACACTATATATTCACACTGACAAATTAGCATTCCTTTACACTCTGCAGGATAAAAGTAAGAGGCTGTGGGCATTTCTATTGTCAGTCTATTGGGTTTCCTTTGTAACCTATTTTGTGTTGTGGAAATCCTACAAGCATGTCTCGAATTTGAGAGCTGCTGCAAGGTCAACACCAGATATCAAACCAGAGGAGTTTGCAGTCTTGGTTAGAGACATTCCTAAACCGCCTCCAGATGAAACTATAAAGGACTCCGTAGACTCATATTTCCGAGCGCTTCACCCTAACACTTTCTACAGATCATTGGTCGTGACAGATCACACAAAGGTACGTCTTCTCTTGGATGTCTATTGAGGAAGTGTTTCCCCTTTGTTCCTTTGCTATGTACTTTCCATCTGCGTGTGCATCTGAGACATGTCTCAAATTACCAGAATTGAAGGATATCTCTCCTGTTCTGATTGCATTGTATTCCATTATATTGCAGGCTGACAAAATATACCAAGAGATCGAAGACAACAAAAGGAAACTTGCTCGTGCTGAAGTCGTCTATGCAAACTCGAAAACTGAAAGTAGACCTGAGGGCACTAAGCCTACTCATAAGACTGGATTCCTTGGTCTTATTGGGAAAAAGGTTGACACAATTGAATACTGTAGTGAGCAGATTAAGGAATTACTGCCCAAACTGGAGGCTGAGCAGAAGATTACACTCCGTGAGAAACAGCAGCGGGCTGCCATTGTCTTCTTCAATAGCAGATCTGCTGCAGCTTCTGCATCTCAGACCCTCCATGCGCAGGTCTTTGATAAATGGACTGTTATGGAAGCTCCTGAACCACGTGAGATAATATGGCCCAATCTTTCGAGAAATATATACGAGAGGCAAATCAGACAGACTGTAATCTATTCCATTGTCTTTCTCACGGTGTTTTTCTATATGGTTCCTATTACTGCTGTCTCTGCTGTTACAACACTGGAAAACCTGAGGGAGAAGCTGCCCTTTCTGAAGGTGGTGGTGGACCAAAAAATAGTTAAGACTGTCTTGCAGGCTTACCTGCCACAGCTTGCACTTATAGTGTTCCTTGCCTTGCTGCCTAGTCTTCTACTGTTTCTCTCAAAAACAGAGGGGATTCCTTCACAGAGCCATGTAGTCAGGGCGGCATCAGGAAAATATTTCTACTTCATTGTTTTCAATGTCTTCATCGGCTATACAATTGGAACCACATTGTTCAAGTCATTGACAACACTCATCAATAACCCTCCTCAGATCGTGCAAATGCTTGGCAACAACCTGCCCGGTGGTGCAACATTTTTCCTCACATTCGTCGCACTGAAGTAATTTCTTTGTCTCACTTTGGCAATTATCCGTTGTCCAAATTTTCAATCTGCTCATTTGTGAGTTTCACTGCAACTATAGAACATAACTCTTCAATTGTTGATCTTGACAGGTTCTTTGTTGGTTATGGGCTTGAGCTCTCTCGCTTGGTTCCTCTTATCATTTTCCACCTGAAAAAGAAGTACCTATGCAAGACTGAGGATGAAGTGAGAGCAGCATGGGCTCCAGGAGACCTCGGATATAACACCAGGGTTCCAAATGACATGCTTATCGCAACAGTTGTGATGTGCTACTCTGTCATTGCACCTTTGATTATTCCATTTGGTGTTGTATACTTTGCTCTTGGATGGCTTATCGCAAAAAATCAGGTGAGACGTGTGTTTAGTAGTTTAACAGAACTTCGGCATAGTGGATTCTACATAATTTATAGTCTCCTGGTTTATGCAAATCTCTATCACCTTGATAGGGCTTGTGAAAAAAGAAAACCTAAATCATCTGGTAAATTGTTATTAGAATGGATGTCGAATGGCATTAGCCCTGCTCAAATTTTACTGTAAAGGACAACAAGGAATTTGGTCTATTTGGCTAATGAAGAGTAGATCCCTATCCTTCTTTGTATATCATTTGAAACTTCTGAATTGCTACAACTTTCTGTGCATTTTGGTGGGTGGTTTGGGGGGTGTTCAATCCTACTAGGGGCATGTTTTTTGTTAACAGGATGTCTGGTGATACTGGTGATTGATTCATTCTACTTTTCACCCAATGCAGGTTCTGAGAGTGTATGTTCCTAGCTATGAGAGCAACGGGCGAATGTGGCCACACATGCACACAAGGATCATTGCAGCCCTGCTGGTTTATCAGACCACCATGATTGGCGTCATTCCCCTGAAGAAATTCATTTATGCGCCTGTCCTTGTGCCCCTCATCCCAATCAGCTTTATCTTTGCCTACATTACCCAGATGCGCTTTTACCCGTCGTTTACCAAAACTCCTCTGGAGGTGGCGCAGCATCAGCTGAAGGAAACACCGAACATGGAGGCTATCTACAGCGCATACATACCGCCCTGCTTGAAGCCTGATAAGCTCGAGGATTTGGATGTCTTTGAAGATGCTCAGTCTCACACCACATCTAGAGCCCCATCCATTTAGCTGCAGATTTGTGGAAATGAAAAAGGCCCCATTGAAGATCTGGACACCCATCGTCAAATTTATGCAGGATCTGTTGAATTTCCACGTGGACCTCTCGAAGTTTGCTGTGTCAGGATATGGAACTGATGTGAAGTGTACATACATGCTTTGCCTTCTGAACATGTCTGGTTCTGTAACTTTGCTGTAGGTAGTTTCTGTGGATATTGGGCTCTAAGTTTCTTTTCATTGTTACCCATGCGTGCGTGTTAATGTAGATTATCTGCGGTATTGCTGCGTAGCTACTCTGTGAGTGGGTTTGCCTGATGCTCTGTAACTCCGTCTAACAGAATTACTCTCGTGTCATTATTATTTGTTCCTAAAAGGTTATGCTATCGACTCCTATATTGGTTCACTCCTTGGTTCAGGTTTCCCGTTTTCAGTATGAAATTTCTGCTGTTTAGTTGGCTTGACTATTCATTCAGTTTATGCTGTGTTTGATACTTCGGTTCGAATTTGCACTATGGAATAGCTGTTATTGTCAAGTGCAGTATGCTATAAATTCGTGGAATGCTAAAATGTGTCTGTAGATTTGAGTATGACTTGGCTTTCTAGACTCTAGAGTATGATTTAAGCCCAATTTGCTCGAACTTGATCAACCAAACTTCCGCCGTAGACAGCAATTTGGAGCGGATTTGAAGCGCAAACGTGAAAACAGAGCCTCTCGCGCCTTTCCCTCCGTTGCAACCGACCGGAGCCGCGTCCCATGCGCGACGTGGCCGGCGGGACGACGCCGTCGACGCACCCGGCGCTGCGCCACTGCGTCGCGCTCCTCCGCCTCCACCTCGCGTCGCCGTCCCTCTCCGCTGCCAAGCAGCTCCACGCGCGCGCGATCCGCGCCGGCGTGCCGCCCGCGCACCCGCTCCTCGCCAAGCACCTCCTCTTCCACCTCGCCTCCCTCCGCTCCACCTCCTCCCCGCCGCCGCTGCGCTACGCCGTCGCCGTCCTCTCCCGCCTCCTCCCCAACCCCGACCCCTTCCCCCTCAACACCGTCCTCCGCATCGCCGCGTCCTCGCACCGCCCGCGCCTCGCGCTCTCGCTGCACGCGCGCCGCCTCGCGCCGCCCGACACGCACACCTACCCGCCGCTGCTCCAGGCGTGCGCGCGCCTCCTCTCGCTCCGCGGCGGGGAGCTTCTCCACGCTGAGGCCACCAAGAACGGGCTGGCCGAGCTCGTGTACGTCAAGAACTCGCTCGTCCACCTCTACGGCGCGTGCGGCCTCTTCGAGAGCGCGCACAGGGTGTTCGACGAAATACCGGCGCTCGACCGCAACCTCGTCTCCTGGAACTCGGCGCTCAACGGGTTCGCGGCCAATGGCCGCCCCAACGAGGTGCTCACGGTCTTCAGGGAAATGATGGATGTCGAGTTCGCGCCGGATGGGTTCACCATGGTCAGTGTTTTGACTGCGTGCGCGGAGATGGGCGCCCTTGCTCTTGGGCGAAGGGTGCACGTGTATCTGTCCAAGGTTGGGTTGGTGGGGAACTCTCATGTTGGCAACGCCCTGATTGATTTGTATGCCAAGTGTGGTGGTGTCGAGGATGCAAGAAAGGTGTTTGAGGAGATGGGGATGGAGCGCACTGTTGTTTCTTGGACGTCATTGATCGTGGGCTTGGCGGTGAATGGTTTTGGGATGGAGGCACTTGAGTTGTTCGGTGTGATGGAGAGTGAGAAGCTTGTGCCGACTGAAATCACGATGGTAGGAGTGCTGTATGCTTGCAGCCACTGCGGGCTGGTTGACGACGGGTTTATGTATTTTGATAGGATGAAGAAGGAATACGGCATTACACCGAGGATTGAGCATTTGGGATGCATGGTGGATCTGTTGGGGAGAGCTGGTAAGGTAAAGGAAGCTTACGATTATATCAACACCATGCCTCTGGAGCCCAATGCTGTTGTGTGGCGGACCTTGCTGGGTGCTTGCACAATGCACAAGAAGTTGGGACTCGGGGAGGTTGCCTGGGCACGGCTGGTTGAGCTTGACCCTGGACACAGTGGCGACTATGTTCTCCTCTCGAACCTTTACGCTGCTGTTGGGAGGTGGGCAGATGTTCATGTCCTTAGAAAAACAATGATCAAGGATGGTGTGAGGAAGAACCCTGGGCGTAGCCTTGTGGAGCTCCGCAACTCTGTGTATGAGTTTGTTATGGGTGATAGGTCACATCCTGAGAGTGAACAGATATACCAGATGCTTGCTGAGATGGCTGAGAGATTGAGGCGTGAAGGTTACATCCCCCATACAAGTAATGTATTGGCAGATATTGAGGAGGAAGAGAAAGTGAACGCCTTAAACTACCATAGTGAGAGGCTGGCCATTGCATTTGCCTTGCTGAAGTCTCTTCCTGGTACTCCTATCAGGATAGTGAAGAACTTGAGGGTGTGTGGGGACTGTCATACGGCAATTAAGCTAATATCTAAGATCTATGATCGGGAGATCATTGTGAGAGATCGTAGCAGGTTCCACCACTTCAAAAGTGGATCATGTTCATGCAAAGATTATTGGTAGTTAATTAGCATTTGGATTGACAAAGTCCTATGATCCGAAAGTTGTGCTGAATTCTGATTGTGCAACAAGCTCTGTTTAAGTTCAGCTGTCACAAATCATATTTTGATTCAGCCACCACATCCGATTTCTGACAGTCCATGGGAAAAATTGATGAAATCTCTTCTATTATTCATGTCCCCACTGTAAAGTTTCTCAAATGGAAGTGAATAAGAACAGATTTCCAAATATTGCAGGAAGAGGTTCAGAACTGGATTAGAAAGGCTTCACATCTTATAATACAATATTTCCCCTACCTTGTATTATGGTAATTCTAATGTATTTTACACCTTTCATTGAACAAACAAATGTGAAATCTGGCTGTTCCAATCCTGTTAAGTCTGATTCTGAAGAGGTACTTGCTAGTGGAAATGATTAAAATGTCAGGGACTTACATGCACCTGTTTGATATAGATTTGAATCCTGCTAGTAGGTCTTCTTGAAATGATTAGGCCATGCTTTTGCGACTCCCTTTTCCAAATCAATGCAAGGCCCTTACAACCTTTTAAAGTTGTAAAGAGCAAGGTTAAATATAAACTGCTTGCGACATGACACCACCAAAGGTTAGCTTCATATTGTACATTCTTTGTATCCCTTCAAATTGATATTGCTTTGCTCCAATTAATTCATCTCATTGGGATTACTATTAATGTTTCTGCGCTACTTTGTACTTTCATTTATTTCATTATTTTTAAAGTTTTCATTTCAGCACCATCAAAATGTCTTTACTTTTCATCAGTATATTTCAGAATGCCACATTTTCTTTTTCCTGGGAAGCTGAAATAAAATTTCTAGCTTTTTCTGAATAATCATGTTCACGGAAGCACCTTTGTTAGGCTTTACCACTTCAGTTGTTGTAAAGTGAAGGCTCTTACTGCGCCACATTCCTTTTATTTGTTTCTGGAAGTTTCCAAGGACCACCGACATGCCATTTTCTTCATCCTTCAATTTGAGTAACACCAGTTCTGTTTCTATTTAGGCAAGAATTCTAATCTTCCTTTTGTCCAGGGAAACCCCTTCATTAGGCTTCAGTATTTGAAAAGTGAATGTTCTTCCCTTAATACACAAGGAAAGATGTTCCTCATTAAGCGCCAACATATGGTACCAAGAAACAGCAGGGAAAAGGCACTAGAGCATACACTTGGCCACTTCAAATGTCATGGAATCTACTGCCTAAGTCTCCTTTTGTCCCTTTAGAAATCATGCCCATGCATACATATCAGCAGGAAGCAGGCAAAAGGATCCCACGGTTTCCTGGGTGTCAAGTCATTCTCTTCACTATTCTATCATATTCATAAAGGTGTGTGCTGCGTTTTACAATCTTAGAGCTTAGCAGATGCCTGTATGATGGCTTATAACATGTTTTCCTTTAGGCATGTGGCAGTAACTGCAATGCCAACTTGTAAACTATCTGAATGCATTATTCTTAAACATGATAAAGTTCACTAAATTCGTGATTCAGTGGCACGAGCTTCAAATGTCACTTATAAATTCCTTTAGTTACAGCCTAGTTTGTCAAATTTGAGACTGTATGACCAGAGGATCCAATAGAGTGGTCCTCTCTCAACACTGGACCTTTGTGCCACTTTCCATGCCACCTCCCTACCTTGGACATAAATTTGCACCATGTGAGCACCCTGGGTGGCTTTCTGGGTTCACGTCTTGCTTAGTGATCCGAGTGAAATCCACCCCTTTCCCCATCAACAGTGGCTGATTTCCTGTCAAATACACCTGCTCTTCACGCATACTCTGTTATATTCCCCAGACACTCGCACGAGGAGAGCTGATTGGAAAGAAGAGGCTATCTTGTAGCTCAGTAACTTCTGCATCAGCCATGAAAAGAAAGGAGCTGATCATGCATGGCCTTTTGATTCTTGGATGGTTCATAGGTTTGTAATAGTCTAGTATTCAGATCTTGTTCTTTACTTGCATCTTTCCAACCATCCTTCTTATGTGCTGTGTTTGGGTGATCTTAGCATTTGCATATATTTTGTTTAGTATACATGATTACTAGTCTCCATCGCATCTTGTTCTTTCATGGTGAGGTTACACATGTGTAATGCAAATTTTTATGTAGCTTTGACAAGAGCCGTCAATGATTTCTCAGAATTCATCATAACTCTGCTGTTTTCTGTATACTCAGGCTCTGCAGTTGGCGCCAGGCCGCAGTTGAAGGCGGAGTCGTTGACGCCGATTCCGACACTATCGCCGCCGGTAGGCAACATGACGTTCATCGACGGCATGACGTGGTGCGTGGCCCGGCCCGGTGCCACCCAGGAGGACCTCCAGAACGCGCTGGACTGGGCGTGCGGCCCCGGTGGCGCCGACTGCTCGCCGCTGCAGCCGGGTGGCCGGTGCTACCAGCCGAACAATCTCCTGACCCACGCCTCCTACGCCTTCAACATCTTCTACCAGCAGAACGGCAACTCCGACATAGCCTGCAACTTTGGCGGCACCGGAGCCATTGTCAAACGTGACCCAAGTATGTTTATGTATCTATCTGACCTTCTGTTCCGTCGATCAGTGCTCGGCTCGTTTTGGTTTTCGCAGTTTTCAATGATCTTCTGACGGCATGTTCTTTGTGTTCTTGGCAGGTTTCGGTTCATGCAAGTTCCTGGTTTCCGAGTAAGTTTAGTCCACTCCACTGCAAAAACGGCAAATGCTTTTTTCTTTCACTTCCTTGTAATAAGTGAAACTTTTGGCGTGGTAATTTCTGTTGTGTTTCTGCAGGACTTCTGCCGCTTCATCACTGAATTTGGGACGGATGCGGATGGTCGTCTTGGTAAACATCGCATCGTTGATCGCGCTTTGGCTGACAGTTCTCCAAGATATGAACTGAGTGGGGGGCGTGGCCGGATGTTTCGTCGGATCGACCAGCGGATGGGTGAATGCTGCCTTGCATCTGATGTAATGAAAAAATCAGTGTTATGGTGGTTTTCCTTTTTTTGGAGTACTTCTGTAAGGAACAGTGCCTATGTTTTCCTTGTAAGAGTATCCTCAGAAAGAACTGTAATACTATTTTTTAGAGATACTGTTAATACTAGTTAGCAAGAGATCATCATGATTTAATATTTAGATAAGTGGGGAGTCGGTGCTCTTAAAATTGCAGTTACAATTCGCGAGATGAACATGACGAATTTTGCAAAGAAAGGCCGCAAGGAACAGCCCACGACCCAACAAGAGGCAGCACGTCCGCGTTGAAGCCCACCCCGTTATCCGTCGGTGCGCGGGCTGACCTGAGAAGCCGTCACGCACGGGGGTTTGAAGCCGTGATTAGTACCACCTCGAGCAGTTAACAAGTTAAACCACAGCTTATAAACCGAAGCACCCAACCCTGCTTCGTCCCTTCGGGGACATCCGATAAAATTGGAACGATACAGAGAAGATTAGCATGGCCCCTGCGCAAGGATGACACGCACAAATCGAGAAATGGTCCAAATTTTTTGCGATTTTATGAACTGGTCCCTGACGCTTCTGATTTGTTTTGCAGATGTGCCCTCGCAACTTTCTTTCAGGCCCTTCCCGTTTAGTTTTATGCGCGTCCTCGTCCTCAGATGGTTTCTTGCGGGCGTAACCTTGAAAGATTGTTGCTTGTATATACTTGGGTCCTTGAGAGACTTTTCCATTACAGTTAAACCCGTTACCCTTCCTTTAACCCCCTTGTATTTCTCTTATCACAAATACGCCCTCTGGTACCTCATTTTCATGTCTAGATAATACGACCTCATCTTGGAATGCTTCCAGCTACAATAATCGGTTGCTGCTTGCAATTGAGCCCTTGTTTTGTAAACCTTATGCCATTCATTCCATCTTTTAATCCCTTTCTCGAACTATGTTTTGTGACCCTTAGGTTTAATAAGTGATGGTCATATGGGCCGATCGGGATAAAGTGCCTGTTAGTATTTGCGGGGGCAAATCATGTGAATAACGCATCAAAACTCTTCTGCTTGATTGCCTCTGTTGTATATAGGTACATAACTAAATTGAAAATTTCTGCACCAAATCAATTCAATTTTTGGTTCGGAAAAAATCAATTCAATCTTTAATCACTTAAACCTCTCAGTTGTGCCTGTTAGTTGGTTTAACTCTCTCCCCGTGGGGCCAACAAGGCCACACAATTATGTTTTGCTTAATTAGTTTTTGTAGCATAATAGCAATTGTGGCTCTCATTTGTCCTTCACATACGTCAGCAGATGCTTCTTTTCTGTTGTACCATTTTTTCGTCTCATGTTTCGATTTCTTTGGTCAAGCTATATGGGGACGAGCACACGTCGGGTTTAGCACAAAAGTGGGCAGGGCATCAGAACAAGCAGCAGCATTGGGAGATCCAACATCTCTCGTTTTCTGTTTTCAATAAAAATTTCCTGATCCATCCATCCATATTAGACTAGCCTCTTAGAATCGCCTCATCAGGCAAGTGAGCAGCCTAATGAACCATTGTTACATTAAGGAATGCAGGATGAAAACTACTCAAGCTGTGCACCATTTCAACCCATAAACTACTGCTCAAACTAATATACACGATATCGTTATTCACATTGCAATCATTGCCCATCTTAACTATATTAGGCTTCTTACATGTGAATCAAACTTATGAAACTAACAGAATTTCAGTAAAATGTACCAACTGATTCAATTAGCTGTGAACATCATCTTTCAAAGACGAACTAAGCTTTTTTCACATGGCTCTCTTCTGTTGATAGCATGCCAAGGGCACGCTGGGTTCCACTAGTGCTGGGAGCTTGCCCAGCTGATTGCTGAAATCTCTTCTCTGGCGTCCATTCTTCTGAATTTAGGATACTGATCATTTGCCTCTTGTATGTGGGTACATTTTCTTCAGGACAAGGCTGATCGCAACTCTTGTTAATTTGAAGAGGGTGCAATGAGCGCTCCAATATTGATTTAAAGCTCTTCACCTCTTCATGCTGGTTTGTTGGCTTTTGAGAAGCAATGTGATTGTCAACATTTAGCTTCTTAGAGATCTCGTACAAATCGCTCAGTCCTTCCACGTACTGTTCCTTCAAGCTCTTATTCTATGGACAAAACAAACAAATATATTTATTAAGGACGCTAAATGAACCTTAGTATATAAACGGAAAACACTGAATGGACCATGGCTTGTTATGAACAGTCATTAAGTGAACTCTGGAGGTGTTTCCATTGATTTTAGAAAAAAATGCACGTGAGATGAAAGCATGGGAGTGCAATAAGGATTGTAGTATGGCTTACCATTTCAGACAACTCCTTTTTCAAATGATCTGCACCTGCATAAACAGTACGAGTAGAAGATGCTGCAATTTAAAAAGCAAGGATGTCAAAATTCAAACAAGACAATGATCATCAACATTTTCTTTGGGGGCGGATTAACTGACTCTGTGCTACCTATCATTCTTACAAGGAATACCCACCGCAGACGCACTCAAGATGGCATCTAACAGATACATTTCACTCAAGATATCAAACTCTCAAAGATAAATTGATATTTTAGCATATAAACCCAATATCACAGCTAGAGAAAAACTTCAGGTAACAGAAACAGACCCAAGGACTTGAGTAAAATTTTATGCACCTTGCATTGAGGTATCCATGTTGGCATTCTGAGGAACCATGCCTGCACCAGATGCTGTCTGTCTTGGCGCTTGAAGGTTTTGTTGGTTCTCAGCGCTCAAGGTCCTAATAGCAAATTGCAATTGTGGCTCAACTGGTCCCCTCATCATATTGTAGTAGTCATTCTGTTCGAGCAAAACAAATATAAAACGGCAAAAATGATGAAACCATTTTCCCAAGAAAAATATTTAATCGTTAGAAGAATAAGATATGCAAAAAGGAAAGGCAGAAGATAAATAGATACCTTGATTGAGAATTTTCTAAATAAGATATCCTCAAGTCGCCTCGCTAGTTCAGGCAATCGCCGCCGCCACTCAGCCGATGATTGTTTCCTTCCTATATACTCGAATCTGCCGGTTTGAAAATAACTAGTCAAAATTGCAGTTGTATACCTTCTATTATTGGACTCAAAGAATCAGCCCCACCTAAATTGTGGGCCTGGGAAGGAGGCCCAACTAATTTCCGAATTTATGTTCAACCCCTTGTAATTTTTAAAGTGAAATAACACAAGTAGTAAATCCGCTGTAGTCTTTGTAACTACGGAAAGGGTGTAACTTTAAAAGCATAACAAATTGATATGGATACTGGTCATTGGCCTTAGCATCTTAACAATTTGGATTTCTCTTAGTTTCCAGATAATGACCAGCAGTGCCTAACGAGCTCGGTACAATTAATAACCTCACTACAAAATAGTCTACAGAGTGAAAGTCAACAGGAATGAACACTTACATCTTCTCGCGCATACTGTTGCGCAGCATCACAAACTGTGCATCGATGCCACCGGGGTTCACCGCATCCTGCATCGGCTGATGCTGCGGCAGCCCATCGGCGCCGCCAACACCAACGCCGCTGCCGCCAACCTGATTCATCTGCACCGCCTGTCCCGACATCTGCCCGGGAAGTTGGGCAGCCTGCTCGACATTCATCTTCACAGCATACCAAGCCTCAGACACTCTCAGTCACCCCGCGCAGCGCTGCTAGATGCAGCAAAGTAGCAAACCCACAGGTGAGCATGCGTGACGTCACAGGTGAAAAGAACATAGTAGTAAAAAGGAGCAAACTTTCTTCCTAACAGCACTGCAATACCAGGAAATGATCTATCTTCCAACAAATCCAACCTAAACCGGTGCCGAATTAAGCATAAAAAGAACTGTACCAGCGCTGGCAGCAGGTATCAGGCAAGCAAGGGAGCGCCTACGCCCACGCGGGGCAGCACGCGACGACCGCCCAGCAGAGATCAGAGCCTGTGCGCACAATCCGAGGCGAAGAAGAGCCGGGGCATGGGGTCGGGGCGGCGAATTGGAGATCCCTGGGGGCCGGCGCGCCCGAAACGCTTGAAATCCCGGCGTGGCAGCGCGGGTGCGGTCGGAGGTCCCAGCTGAAGTCGGATACAGAGGGGAACGGCTCCGTCCGTATGACGGCGAGCGGCGGCCGGCGGCGGGTCGGGGACGGCGCGGGTGGAGGAGGACGGGGAGCTGGAGGTGGGGGATTTGGGGGAATGGTTGGGGACGAGCGACGCGGGGAAAGGGTAAGGAACGAGGGATTTCGCAGACTCGGTCGTCGCGGGCCGCTGCAGGTGGGCCCAGGGCGTGGCGGTTCTAGGCTCTGGTCTACTGGTGAAATCGGATCGGAAAATATTATCCGACCGACCGAACCCAAAAAAATAAGGCCCTGTTTGAAACCTTTATAGATATATACAGTAATTGTTAGTGAATTAATTTTATCTATTACGTTATTAGCTAGTCAATACGAAGAAATACGATATGCATCAATACGCTAACCCGTGCCCCAATCTGTGTCGGGAAAAAATTAACAGAATAGAATATATACTAGACAAGCAGTATCCATTCAAATAATATCATGTGATTTGAAGATATGAATATACGCAAGAAATTGTGATGAAAATTCAAGGGACTGACACGAATAAGAGGCTAAAATACTCTTAAGTATGTCTTTTCTCACTCAAATTGTGTTGCTATCATTTATTTTTTTATTCTTGCAAACCTTTATCATAATATCCGTATCCATCTCTCACTCCGAAAAAAATATTATAGGACAAAGTACGAGACGCAAAAATAATTACTCCCTCCGTTCAAAATTATAAGTCGTTTGACTTTTTTTGTCTCAAGTTTGACCATTCGTCTTATTCAAAAAATTGTGCTAAATATCAATTTTTTTTATCATGACTTGCTTTGCTAATAAAAAATTTTGATAAATAATTTAAATTTGACTATATTTGCATAAATTTTTTGAATAAAACGAGCGGTCAAACTTGAGCTCAAAAAAGTCAAACGACTTATAATTTGGAACGGAGGGAGTATCCGTCAATATCCACTCCAACTCGGATCTGAGTAAAAAGTATAGGATGGGATACGAAATAGGCACTATCCTTTTTCATCCCCACTCTGTGCAAGGATGCAAGCGGAGGGTGTGCCACTCAGCTGGTAGATTTCACACCTTATTAGTCATTAAGGTTGCCTTTCTTTTTTGTTGTTTACGGCATTTAAGCAGTTTTCTCTTCTGAAAGTTTTGAATCATGGTATTTTTGGAATTTCCAGGAAATGTCATGGTTCCATAAAAATACCACGGTAAATGTGTTTGGCTACCACAGGGTCGTCTTAAAAGGATTACTTATTTTTCTAAGCTAAAGCCATATGGGTCTTTGGCACTTTCAAGATATGAGTGCCTTGATCTTATGCTATCCTGTGCTACGTGCATCAAGAACATTACACATCACGAGCCCCGTTTCCCGTATAATATTGTTGCGTATGAAAACTGTATCTTCAAACTAATATGAGCAAACATTATATTGAAAAATACTAGAAAATTCCTACATGATTGTCACCACAAACATGTTGTGGTTTTCATCAAACCAACAAAGAAGAACAAATGTGTGTAGTGTTCATGAACCATGTTATTTACTGTCCAGACGACATCAGTTCAAGTCCGGAGGTAGGACAACGCAGATGCACACAATATGAAAGGATTAGTGCCCCGGTCTAGCATCAGTATATTAAATTGCGATTATTGCAGGCTTCTCAGAATGTAAACATAATAATTTATGCGTCTGAGCAGAAACTGTTGTCATGAGCATCAATCTAGAGGGCCCCTTTGGATTGAAGGAAAAAATTTCCTTTCCTGCGTTTTCCTGTAAAATTGAACTGTTTCCTGTAAAATTCCTGTGGGATTCCTGTGAAATTCCTGCGTTCCAAAGGAGGCCTTAGTTTTGGGGTTGTTCCTTAGCTTCCTTAGCTTTAGCCCAGAGGAAGATGTAGAGCCCAGCAATGACCACGGCTGTGCCTAGGAGGCTACACAGAAGAAAGGGGATCAGAACGATCAATTGTTGCATAACGCCATCAACTAATTACACGTTATGCTAACTCGTTCACAATTAAAGTGGGTTTTCTATCAAATAAATAGTAATTTTTATATAAAAAATATCGAGATGAAGCGAAATCAACCAACCTTCCTACCGTAATTTCATCTCCAATAAAGATGGAGCCCAAAACAATAGTGAAGATAACTGATAATGGGCTGAACATTGGTGGATATGCCGGGCCTCGCTTAGCAACAGCCCATGAGTTCATGCTATATTTCCCAGCCGTTGCGAGTGCCCCCTGTATGAAAATGGTCTTATGTTAATGCATAAGTCTATACTACGTTATTTTTTTTGCGAGAATACTATGCTAGTTTCCTTTCATGCAATTAACCACATTATAATTCAGTTGAAGCTTTAAGTGGATATCCAAAATGAAAATGTTATATCACTGGCATAAAAAGAAAACAAAATATAACAGCAAAACACATAGAAAGCAAAATGTGGGTCAGATAACCACACATTGAATTTGGAGTTATATATTGCGTGAAATGCACCACAATTTTAATTCAAATACCAGATAAATACGCAAGATCAAATTATTTACCGAGTACAAGATGGTCACAAGGTTTATATCCCATCCAATCTTCCAAGAATTCCTGTCTCTCCTGAAAATTACTCCAATAAATGCTGTTTGAAACCCTCCAACCACGGCAAGTCGCCATGGAAGACCAATACTTGTACGGGTATACTTTTAGAACCTTTGACTATCGAAAACATGATAGAAAACACCATTAGTGTGTGTCCATTTACTCCGATTTGCAGATTTGTGCTAGATACAAGCATTGAAAATGGCTATAAAGTGACTGTTGTTTACAGATATTTACAATGTCAGTATAATTAATATAATCACCTGAATAAGGTACCAACAAGCAAAGGCGACACAACTTCCTAGCAACAATATTGTTCCCCGAAGCTGATGGTTTGCAACCTCCATATGCTCTCCATTGTGGTGGTGGAGAACAGGGTTCCATAGATGCACTGTTTTACCCTTGTAGAGGCTGATTAGCATCGTACCTCCGACTGAGAGCAGAACACCCACAATCTTCAATGATCCGACCATACTCCTTATTTTCAACGCTTCCATTCTGGTTTATGAGCTACATTAGTTAATCTATATATGATGAACAGATGCAGCACATATAGTTCACGTATATGCACATACATTATTTAGAGAAACAAAAGGAGAATTAAAAGACATATTTTAAAGGTTCTGGTGGCCAAATCTGAAGTGCATTGCTATTCGCTAGTATGACGATCGAGGTTTGAGATGTTGTACCTGAAGATGAGGGAGAGGATGAAGCTAGTGAGCGGGATTATGTTCAGAAATATGGCGGCATAGGATGCCGTTGTGTCTTGCAGGCCGTAGTAGTATAGGCTCATCGGCACAGCATACCTACATGACATTTGAGTGGAGCAAATCAACATATTGTGACTGATAGTTAGCTTTACTAATATCATTTTCCTTACAGATTTCAGGCTTTTAGAAACAAGAATGCATGATGAGAATCTTAATTAGATAATGGTTAATGCACACATACCCGATAAAACCGTTGATGAAGATCCATCCGGCGGTGTGCCAATCCATCTCTTTCCACTTCCCCCTACGCAAAAGACAAACAGTCATGAAGTCAGTCAAATAACTAAGCAAAATGAATATAGGTTGAAGCGCCATAAATTTAGGTTAGTGGACTGTACACCCTCTGTTCCTTTATTTTTGTAGTATTAGCCTCAGCACAAGTAGTATGACGAATATATAGGCTCTCTCTACTAACAAAGCATTATATGGGATTGGAACATGTACTACGAACATTATATCTTTAAATCCTACCGTAAAATTTTCGCAAAAAAGATCCACTGTAAACATAAATGAATGAAAGGAATACTGATTCAAACCTATCAAAGCCCAACTTGATGTGTCAAAATTGCATCTTCTCCCTGCGAACTGCAAATCCACAAAAAGTAAAATAGGAGGGACACATGTTCTTTCTATGGAGCAAACCTCTTGTGTATATTATGCCTAACTTTTAGCAACTACTAAAACTAAAAGATTTGCAAACCCAATTGTAAGCTGGGTGAGGAGGGAGGGCTAAACTAGAACAAAGCAGCAATGTGTTATTTGTTCACCACAAACGAGATCGTGCATATATAATATTCTATATGAAGCCTAATCTATTGAGAAGTGCTTGCATTGCATACATGCATGAGAATGTATCTTACGTACGTACGCACCTCTCGAGTAGGAGAGCCAATGGGAGGATGAAGGCGGCGCCAAAGAGGCTGCGGTAGGAGAGCAGCGCGAAGACGAACATGCCGCCGCCGATGGACACCTTAGACAGGAGCACCATCCCCGCGATGAACGCTTGGACCAGCACCATCGTCGCCGCTACCATCCACTCCGCCGTGCCCGCCGCCACGGCGGCCGTCTCCTCCGCCGCCGCTGCCGTCTCCGACGACGTCGTCGTCGCCGCGGCGCCGGCCGCCATGGCCGTGACCACCTCGACTTCCATTGCGCTTGATTGACCGACGAGCGGACGCACACACGACTAGCAGGAGATTATATCGAGGCGCCAGAGAGAAATTTAACACGTAACGTCGTCTCCTCTCCTTAATTCCTTGCCCTCTCGATCTCAGCAGATATGTGTAGTTATTTCGTAGCGCGGCTGGAGATGAGCGAGCGGGGAACCGCGTCGTCATCAATCCCGGCCTCGCGTGTATTAGGCATGCAGTTACGAAATAAGCTAGCACAGCATTGAGATTGGGCCAAAAGTTTCGGGAGCACCTATCTGTACCTCGCGCTACGCGAGGTCGCCGTGTAGCGCGGCCCACCACGGCCCATCGCCGGTCTTCTTCTTCCTCGAGTGCTCCCAGCCGCCGCCACCGCCCGTTGTTCCAGCGCCCGGATGAGTTGTTCCGGCCGGCGGCACCTGTTGTTCCGGCGCCCAGATGAACTGTTCCGACGGCCGGACCAGTTGTTCCGGCGCCCGGAACAATTGTTCCGACGGCGGCGGCTCGGGGAAGCTGCGCGGCGGCGGCGGTGAGAGGAAGCCGGACGGCAGTGGCGGCACGGGAGGCCGGACGGCGCGGCGACGGCGGTGCAGGGGAGCCGGACGGCGAGGCGCGAGGCGCGCGTGGCGACGGCGGCGCGGGGGCGAGAGAGGAAGGAGAAAGACGGTCAGCCGTTGGATGTAGGGGCTGCACGAATCTTAAAGCGCGCTATATGTTGACTACCTGCAGCGCGCGCTAATTATAGGGTTTCCGAAAGTTTCTAAAGAAGGGCCGTAAAAGAGATAGCCCACGGCCCAACAGGAGGCACCGTGATGAAGCCCATCCTGCGGCCCGTCAGTGGACCTGGGCAGCGACGCGCGGGGGTCTGAAGCTTTGAACCCGTAATTAGCACCACCTCGAGCAGTTAACGAGCTAAACCACAGCTTATAAACCGAGGCACCCCGGCCTGCTCTGTCCCTTCGGGGACATCCGATAAAATTGGAACGATACAGAGAAGATTAGCATGGCCCCTGCGCAAGGATGACACGCACAAATCGAGAAATGGTCCAAATTTTTTTGCGATTTTAAGCGCTGGTCCCTGGCGCTCTCAGTTTCTCTTACAGATGTGCCCTCGCGTCTTTCTTTCTGGCCCTTCCACTCCCAATTTCCCTTACCAATACGCCCCTGGCCTGACGCCTCGGGTTGAGCTTGTTCATGGCTTCTGCTGCTTACCGACTCGTTTTGGTTCTGTTCGCAACCTTTTGTTTTACCATCTCTACTAGTAATTTTTTTCTTCTGTTTTTGCTGTGGTAATATACAAAGCTCGGTTTCGTAAACTCTACTGTGGCCTACGTGGTATATCAAACACAAACGCATACGTGGTATATGCTTACTATAGAGCTTGGATTCATTTCGAAGCTTCCTGTCTGCTCACGTCATTGGTGCTTTGCTCGGAGACCTTTCTAGGCTTCGAGAGTGCTCTGCTACTGCAAAAGCAGATCGATCCCGGCCGTTGGTTTGCAGGATCAGGCGGCTACGGCACGGTCGAGAATGCCTTGCTGCTAGCCACGTCATGCATTCCCCTACTAGAACGCGCGACAACGATCTTCAGCTGTCTGCCACCGAAAGCATGCGCAGTACTCATAAATAATGGCACCTTCAGCTGCTGTGCTTCGCAGGCAACAATTTTTTGCAGATATGTAGTGCCTATTTTTGGCTCAAGATCTTCAGTTATGAGTGCCTTCGTTCAGCTACATGCTTTTTCAGAGAAACGAGTTCCTTTAGATTTGCTCTTGAATTTCCCTGCTTTTTTTTCCTCATGTTTCGATCTCGTTGGTTTGTTTTGGGTTTTGTTTACCGTAAGCCGAGGACCTGAAGATATATGATGATGGTGAAGACTTATCATGACCATATGACACATGTTCTGCTGATTGCTATTATCCAGATCTGACTCTGTTACGCCCTGTCCTGGTTCTATTCTCTGCTTCATTGTTCTTGGGCTGTTGTTCATGGAGTTTCTTCTGCTTTGCTTATTACCGACTGCTTTTGGTTTCAGTTCACAACCTTTAGTTTTGTACTATCTCGCAATCAAGGCAAAAAGGAGGATGACGATAACTGTACTGACGCCCAGTCATACGGTCCGTTTATTTGCGTGCGGATCCCCTGGTGACTGTCATTCCAATTCTGACTCCTCACTTTCTGGAATTCTGGGACTTTGTACCACGAGTTTAACGTACTTTTGGCTTGTACAATCTTTTTGGTTTACTTTAGTTCACCCTTTATTTTGGTTAAGCTGCTTCAATTCCTCTTATCGTAGCTTTCTTCTGTTGTTCTACCACTACTTGCGTTGTTTCGACATGGGGAGAGTTTTCCTGGATTACACGGGAATTAATTAAGCTGTTCTCCCACAAAGTCCGTGTGTAATTTCCATCAAGACATACCTGATAATCCAGAGAGTGGACTGTACCCAATGTTGCCCGTTTGTAACCGGCAAGAAAAAAAAAAGAACAGGAAATAAAGCTATGGTCCATTCAAGAGGATGCACGCACAATGTACATGTTAAATACTTGGCACCGATCGTTCCAGTAGAGAAACTCGTTCCATCAGAGAAACAGAGGTTCATCTAACGGATCTAGCCGATGATCTGGTCGAGAGCGCCGGTGTTCTTGAGGCCGAGCACGATGCCGACGCCGAGGATGTGGCCGACGGCGCCGCATGCCAGCGTGTCGGCGAGCGTGAACCCGGCGGGGTCGCCGGTCTGCAGGCCGGAGTCGCGCGCCTCCAGCTTCAGCCCCGCCGTCGCCTTCCGGTTCGCCGACGGCGCCAGCCCGAACCGACCCGCCACCAGCATCAGCGTCGTCGTCACAACCATGATCTACGACGTCGAACAAGTTAATTATTTTAGATATACATCGTTAATTACCTGTGATGTGAAACTCAACTGTAAGATAAAGAAAACATCGATCTCGAACTAATTAAAACAAAAAGAAAATACCTGGTTGGTGGCTGAGCCGATGTAGTCGCACCGGATGCCCTGCGACCTCTTCCTGCCCACCCTCATCGACGGCACCGCCACGACGGACCTGGGCGAGGCGTAGCCGCGGAGGCCGTGGAACTGCGGCACGGTGGCCATGGCCGCGGCGGCGGAGAGCTGGGAAGCCATGTCCGATGCTTGTCTGGTGAATGCGGAGTGTTGTGGTATGGTCGTTCAAGCGTGACGGTGGCCATGGAGCGTGGGCCTTAAAGCTTGGGCATGGGAGGTGTGGGATGGGAGCCACATGGCGAGCTTGTGGCCTGCAGCGGCCAGTCATGGATAGGTTCCGGATCCTTGCAGCTGACGTGGCGTCACCTGGTTAGAGTAGAGAGCGTGCCACGTTGGAAGGGATAAGATACTGCTCTCATGTTTTTGATACTTACTTTGAGAGATAAAGCTGCATGTTTTGGCGATTTATAGCATGGCAGCCAATAGGGTCGAAGTGAATGGAGCAGTAGAAATACAACTCAAATGAGCCAGCTATTTTCTGGGTGGATTTGAGTTTTAGTTATTTCTACGTTAAGCATCTTATGGTGTTAGATAAACACATGGTACCAGTTATCGTCATCGTCATGCCTACAGAACTTACCTCCAACCTAAGAATCGAATCAAAAGAATATTTCACTGCCCTAGTAAAAAAGAGGAACTCGCTTGCGCAACGCGCCTAGTAACCAAGTGAGCCAACGGGAGCTCGTCCAAATCCAACGTCAAGCCATTGGGGGAGCTGAGATTGCTCGGCTGGGTATTCATATTTTGGACAAAAAAAATTAGAAACAGCAACGAGAAAAAATAGCATAAACCTTCAAATGAACAGTACAAAACCCGTAATACAATAGCTAGTACGATTTAGCTACACGCTCCTTCATATTATCTCGCCTACATTTGAATGAAGTCTAGATCAATCCACAATTCATTCTCTTGAACAGAAATACAAGAATGTTAAACAGAGATGATAAGTCCAGAAATCCTTGCTGCTCGTGGCCTTGAGCCTGAGCCTGCTCGCGCTGCTCCCTAGCCCCTCGCCCCCACGCAAACGGCAGCAATGCAGGTGGTCGTACGGTTGCGGCTCAGGCGCTCAGAGTCGACGCCGGCGAACAGTGGAGACGATCCGGAACGGCGGTACACCAACTGGAGAAGAGGGCAAAGACCAGTGCACGGCGGAGAACGGAATGGACTTCCTAGCTTGGACGGGATTTTGGGGAATTAGGGATTTGGTGGGAAAATTGACGCTGCCACTTTCCTTGATGCGAAACAAACAAATCGATTGGGGTCGTCTGCATGAGGGAAGGAATTTTTCTGGGGCGAATTAATGTACAGACTACATGTTAAAAAATTTTGCTCAGAAAATTTGGGCATTCATATGAATGCCTATGAATCTAGGCAGCTCCACCAGTGCGTCAAGCTATGTTCCGTATACAAGCAAGGAACAGATGTTACGAGTAGAGAAATATAGAGCAAAAAATCTGCTTCATCAATCAGTATGGCTCAATATGAGAATGGCATGCATAGCCTGTATATCTTAACCATACTTAAAAAACGGAGTTGGTGGTGGTCGTGGTCGTTGGTTGGTGGTCATGCCCACCGTGGCACCGCCTCCAGCCCGTGTGCGCCGACAGGTGGGCCAGACCCAAGAATCCCATCCGCCCCGCTCGCTTCTTGCTCGTCGGTCTCGGTAAAAGAAAAAAAAGCGCCCGCTCCTGGCTTGCATCCCATCCAGATTCGAGCAGCTTCCGCCGTCCTCGTCCTGTCCGCGCCGCCGTTCCATCCTCGCAGCGTCGCAGGCGTCACCTCCACCGCCGACAGCCCGGCTTCAAGCCCCGAGTCACACGAGATGGCCGCGTCCAGGTCGCTCTCGGCGTCTAGAGCCGGCGGGAAAGGGGGTGCTCGCTGGAGCCTGCGGTGGCTTGGGGAAGTCGTGATTTAATCTCGTTCACGCCAGGGCAACGATATTCGACATGGCATTAGACGGCAGGTGTGGAAGTGCATAGTGATTGCAAGCAAGGGGTGACGGTGACAGCGGCGTCGAAGAGGGGATGATGAATAAGAGCAACCTCCGCGGCTACTGACGGCAGTATCCAATCGGATGCAGTAGCAGTACCCAAGCGGTGCAGAGCAGCAACGGTTGTGAAGGTGGAGAGTGGAGACGCTTGGACGTTGGAGCCGCCGATGGATTTAACGTTCTGCTCCTCCAGCTCCAATTTTCTGACGCCTAAGAAATCCACCGCGCTGCCTGCAATTTCTGGAAAGATGAAACAACGCTTGCCTGCAATTCCGGCCCTCACAGTCACATGGATTCAAGAAATCTTCAGCTCCAAAGGAGAGCCAGGAGTTGAGATTCTTAGAAGCTATGATTCACTGTCATCCAGTTCACCGAGAAGTCGGGATTGCCAGCAGCAGTCATCCAATTCATCAAAGCTTTGCTTAAGCGTTGTCACAAGATAGAGGGTCTCGGTAGATCACTAGACTGGCACTATTGTTTTGTCAAGAAAATCTGAGGCCTTTTGTTTGAATGATTTACAATTCCTTTTACCATTGTTCTGGCAATTGCTTCACTGCAAAATGGAATAAGTGTGCCAATGTTTCAAACATGCATTCGCAACACAGTTGCAGTTGTTTTATCTGTTTTTAGCATGGTAGCTGTAGCCCCGGGAAAGAACTTGCAATGAACCAGGTGGGTAGTATGCAGGTAGCTAGCTAAAGGAATTGGAGAATAGTGATACCTAAATTTTGTAAAAAAGAAAAACCCTACTTGGTGCCTGAGATTCTTTCTTTAGTTCTTGCTTCAGGAGTATCTTTTTATTTTGCAGAACCATGAGATGTTGAGGGATGGATCTAACATTAATCACTTGTAATTAGATCATGTTGATGTGACTAGACACGCAATAAACACCTGCCATGTTTTCTTCGACAGTGTATTGAACTTATGATGATCGTTTGTTGATCCACCTTTTTGGATGGATGCCCAAGATCATTTTGAGTTTATGCGACTTGATTTCAACGTTCATTCCTGTAGACTTAGACCATTTTCTTCCTCAATGTGATTGGTATACTTCCAATTGAAAGTAATTGACCGTGGCAGAGCACGGGCATCGAACTAGTAAAATTATAAATACAGCACCATCACCACTTTGGCACTTTCTCACTAACACCCTATGTACATTTCACGACTCATGTAAAAAAAACTCGAGCCATAAGAGCAACATGCTCCAGATCTGAGAAAAGAAACCGAAAAACTTTAAATTATCAGCACGCGCACGCTCCACCATCCCACACCAATACATACAAGTAACCACACAACAAGTCCTGCTAAATATGTGCATTCTAATCACACCTAACTGGTTTTGCATTGTCAGATATATAAGGTTGGCATCTCATCTTTCATGCCTCGTAGTTGACGGTGCCATAACTGGTTTTATCTAGCTGACGGTGCACATGCGAGTAGTACAAAATATTATCTCTCGACGGCTGGGGTAATCGTCACTGAAAAGGTCCTTTTTGGTTCATTCTTAGGCAGTGAAGCCAGCTTTGTTTCTGGTAGGCCAGGGCCTACATAAGTTTTGTAAATTTCAGTGAAAATTGGATCAGCATGTGAACTACATTCCATATTTTATAGTACTTCACTATTGGTGTCTATTTCCATAACTGTTCATTCAAAAACTTATCACTGTTTGCAAAGTCTAAGTTAGTCAGGTTTGCCCAATACAGGTGTGTATGTGTTAATAGCCATAGTCCAGACAGCCCATTGGCTCCCGGTTCCGTTGCCGCCGCCCCACGGCCCCCGGGCCATTCCGGCCCATCCCTCCACGCGAGCCGCCAGCCGCCAAGCGGTCCCCTCAAAACAAAAAGAAAAAAAAAGAAAAGAAAAAACGGTCGCGGTCAATTCGCGGTTGCAACTCTTGTCCGCCCGCCGAGACTCCCTGGAGAGGAGGGACCCGGAGAGTTGGCCTCCCTCGTTGACTGCCTCTCGCCTCGCCTTCTTCCCCGTCTCTCTCTCTCGCTGCCTCGCGGCCGGTACGGTACCCCGACTTCCCCTCCGGCGCTTCGCTCGCGAGCTCAGCGGGCCCGAAGCTCGAATCCGCCTGCCTGGGCCGCTCCACGCCGCCCAGGTAACCACCCACCCAGCCGCGTCTCCATTTCTCGGAGGGCTTCCGACCCCTTTCGCCGCGCGTAGTTCATCACGAAACCGTCCGCCCGTTCGATTCCGGAGGACTTGTACTCCGTGCCCGCCGCCCCGCTCCCTGTGCGAGTGCGAGTAGATCTGGATCAGCCTGTGTACGAGTTCGGCAGTTTCGGCTCCTAACTCTGAGGGAGGGAGGGGAACCTGAGGCCGCCGGCCGCCGGCCGCCGCCCTGTATCGTCTGCTCGCATGGTCATGGTGGCACCTCTTAATTGTTAAACTGGAACGGTGACGAGTGCTCGTGCCGAGCTTATCATTAGCATTACTATCTCTTGCTTATAGCGGGACGCTCAACTTAGCTCTGGTGTCATGCATCAATAGCAGTGTTTCCTAAACTGGCTAATTTGTCTATATATATTCATGCCTATTTTCCATTTATGTGTGCCTCTGCTTTTATGTCTATTGATTAGCTCACTTTGTTGATCGATTGGATCAGGGCATTTCAGGCCTCTGGGGACATGAAACCAGAGTGGAGGTGAATTCAGATTCCTGGAATAGTGATCTACTACGCAGTTTTGCACTGCACTCCTTGGGGCTGCAGAGGATAAACTATGCCCCTTGCCATTAGCTCTGCACTTCCAATGTGACAGAGGATTAGAGGTACAATGCTTCATTTTATGTTGTCTTCCTGAATTCGTGCAGTCACTATGGTATTTAGTTTTTCAACTTGGCTTTGGGTCTGTAATTAGGATGGAAATGTAATCTGGCGAACCTTGTCACATAACATCAATGTGTGTATAGTTTTATGTCATCAGTTTAGGCCTTTCGGGTGATATCATGGTGGTGTGAGTAGAATATCTCTATTTCAGAAATTTTATTCTAAGAATGTTGATGCTTAAATGTATCTAATCTTCTGTGTTTTGCTTTCCTACAGCCAGATCTAACATCAATGTTGATGCTTAAATGTATCTAATCTTCTAACCTGTTAATGCTAAAATATGCTCTTAAGTAGAAGCACTCTGGTTGTATTGCCTTGTTTACCAATCTATAGGTGCTTTCCTCTAAAATGTCAATGGATCGAGGCCATGCACTCTGCTGTTCTACGATGCTGGAAACTGGCATAGGATACTATCATATAGTCCCTCAATTCTCATTAAATTGACGCTAGGCCATGCTGTGCAGCTCAAGTTTGAACTAAATACTCTGTCCTAACGTCAAATATCTCAGGAATGAGTAGTCATGGAGATACTCTAACTGAGAAGCTACATAGATGTATAAAAATTGTCATAGTTATGTCTTACAGAAAAGGCCATATTTTTCAACTTGTTAGGACTTAGAAATGTCAGATCTGGCTGTAGGAAAGCAAAACGCAGAAGATTAGATACATTTAAGCATAACATTCTTAGAATAAAATTTCTGAAATATAGATATTCTACTCACACCGCCATGACATCGCCCAAAAGGCCAAAACTGATGACATAAAATTATACACGTGTTAATGTTATGTGACAAGGTTCACCTGATTACTTCCATCCTAATCAAACCATCACATAATTTTATATTCGGAAATACTAATTTCTTTAAGTTGTGCTGTAAACTGTCCAGTGTTTTAGCATTACTTTCTCAGTTTTATGAGTTGTTCTTCATCTAGTTTATGTTGTGTTTATGATTTTTTATGCATAAATATCACTACCAATTGTTTCATTGATTGTATTTTTTGTGTATTTCACAGCTTTTTTTTTTTTCTTGTACTGGTCTTTTGTGATCTTTGAGTTGATCTTTTATTATCTTTTGCGTGTTTAGGTTCAGTAAAAATGTTTGATTGTGCTCAAAAAGCTCAATACATGGACGGACACAGAGAGAAGTTTATGAGGTTAGTTCATTTATTTGAAGCAAACTTCTATACTGCCGCTCAAACTCTTTGGACAATTCATGTCTGCAACCATATTTACCAGTTGCTTTTCCTATAGTTTCCTCTCTATTGTGTAAGCATTTAAGCAAAAGTGGTAGGATGGAATTTAATTATTCACCATCAACAAGCTCCAACTTTGCCCAATCTGTTAATTTTGTGGTATCATAGAAATCTGGAGCCTTGACGTCTTCGTACCAGTTTTTCTTACTTTCGACAGGCCGTTGGCTCTTATCTGCTAATAAATTTGGTTTGACCTACAGTAACTGCTTCATGTTCAGTACTTGCGTGTTCTAGTAAAGCAAGGAGAAACAGTATCATATTTCTTTCTGCTGTATTATATACACGAAACTTTTTTACGTGCATATGATTTCTAGGTTTTTTTTGTCCAACTTTAGGAGCATTTTGAATTACATCTCAATTCTTTTTGTAGGCTGGATGAGTCAAGCCCTAGATCATCTGTACCTTCTGAAGTGGAAGGCAGGAGCATCTTGAGGTTCAGCATGCCTCGGTTTGGTTATGGTTCATTTAGTACACTAAGATCTTTCTTGTCAGGAGTCCGAAAGGGGTCTGGAAGACTAAAATCACTTAGACAATCTCTTACTTCTGGTGCTCCTAAGACAGCTTTTGCGGAAGACCTGAGATCGTTGAAGAAGACTATTTTTGATCCCCAGGACAAACTTCTTCTCCGAATCAATAGGATCTTCTTTGTGTCTTGTATTTTTGCATTTGCGGTGGATCCGCTGTTCCTCTTGCTACCCGTCATAAAAAATTCAAACTGCATTGGTATAGATAAAACATTGGCACTGCCATCAACAATAGCACGGACCGTTCTTGATTTTAGCTACCTTATACGGATGTTTCTCCAATTTCGCACTGCTTATGTTGCTCCATCTTCACGAGTGTTTGGGACTGGTGAGCTTGTGATTGATCCAATGCTGATTGCCACTCGGTACTTTAAGAGTTACTTTATAATGGACTTCTTTGCATTGCTGCCACTTCCACAGGTAATTCCCTTCATTCTTTGTGTCAAGCAATCTGCTTTTATTTGTTCAACCCATGAGTGTACATATATTAGTGTGTTTGCATTTGTTAGTACTTGTTCATTTTTGTTGCCCTAGAAGTAAACATTGGCAGTTATTGTATAGGTTAAAACAAACAATACACTTCACATTTTTTTTTCTCAGAACGAGTGGAAATAGTTGTCTTTATTGTTGGAGAAAAGTCTCTGCATTATAAACCAGTCGTAGCCAAAGCACAGGTCTTCTCTATGCAAAATGCTCGGGGACTGTCTTACCCCCCGCAGGTCAAGTTTTTAATAAACCAATTGTAGCCTGCATTTTCTTAGGTGTGAAGGTTCAAATCCTGCCGAAATAACTTTTATCTCTTCTGCAGACAGGCAGTACCTCAATCTACTAAATAGGCGTTGAAATCTTTAGTAAGTTCAGACTGCGGGGGGGTGTTGGAGTATTGAAGCCCATGTATAGTGGCCCATCTAGAGGCCCATGTATAGGACTATATATCCCACCCTTCTAGGGTTTGGAGGAATAGATTTGACAGTTTTACCCATTGCAACATGGTATCACAGCCAACTCCTTTTCTCCCTCCCTCCCTCCTCTAGCCGCCGCCGCCGCCGGGCCCATGGCTGGCCGCCGGTGACCTCCTCCTCCTTCCCTTCTCTCCCGACGCCGGCGCACTCCTCTTCCTTCCCTCCCCTCCCCGCCTCCTCCTATGCCGCCGCCTTGGCTGCTGTGGGCGGCCCGTATCTGGGCGGCGCCCATCCGAGCGAAGGCGGAGGAGGGCGCGTCGACGGTCGTCGGGACGGCGGCCCGCGCGGCGGCCTGGGCGAGGCGGCAGCGCGGCGGCCGGGGGGAAGCCCACCTGCGGCGGTGCGACGGCTGGTCCGGGGTTCTCCTGCCGCGACGAGGTGACCGGGACGGAGGCGTCCATGGCGGGCACCAGCGGCGGCACCGTGGCGGCGGCCATGGCCTGCACGCCCGGCGACGGCAGCGCGACGGCGGCCATGGGCGACATCAGCGCGGCGGCGTCCTGCGCGCCCGAGGTGGCCAAGCTGGGCGGCGGCGGCGGCGCGGCGGTGGTGAAGCTGAGCGGCGGCGGCGCGCAGGCCCGCGGTGGCCGGATCTGGCGCACCCGGTGGCTGCGGCGCGGCGGCGACGCGCGCGCCCGAGGCGGCCAGCCCCGGCGCGGCGGCGCCCAGATCCGGGGCGCCCGCAGCAGCCAAGGCTGCGGCATAGGAGGAGGCGGGGAGGGGAGGGAAGGAAGAGGAGTGCGCCGGCGTCGGGAGAGAAGGGAAGGAGGAGGAGGTCACCGGCGGCCAGCCATGGGCCCGGCGGCGGCGACGGCTAGAGGAGGGAGGGAGGGAGAAAAGGAGTTGGCTGTGATACCATGTTGCAATGGGTAAAACTGTCAAATCTATTCCTCCAAACCCTAGAAGGGTGGGATATATAGTCCTATACATGGGCCTCTAGATGGGCCACTATACATGGGCCTCAATACTCCAACAAACCCTATCATTGTTATCAACACGATTTCTGTTGTCACAAAAAAATGATTCCCCACAATCTAATCATCATCATTGTGGGTGCCAAATTCATATTTCACTAGTCACCAAAATCGAAGTCTCCTTTGATCAAGTATTTTTCCCGAAACAAAGAATGGTGCATTTCTGTGCATCATTCTTGATTTACAATCTTCTGTTCCAAATATACTCGTTATCTTACTAATTTAACTATGTGCACTTTGTTGTTTGATGGAGCATTTCTGAACTTGGAACATTTCTGTTCATATTGTGAAGTGTGTGTGGTTTTAAGCATTTTCTGATATTAACTTGTACTACCTGGCTGTTGTGGATAGATTGTTGTTTGGAGATATCTCAACAATTCAAATGGAGCAGACGTATTGTCTACAATAAATGCATTGTTTTGGGTTGTCATAATTCAGTACATTCCAAGGTTGCTGCGGATAATCCCTGTGACCACAGATTTGAAAAGGACAGCTGGTGTATTTATTGAAACTGCTTGGGCTGGTGCTGCTTACTATCTTCTATGGTTTATGATGGCTGGTCATGTAAGTGCTTCCTGTGCTATTTATTATCACATTGGCGTTATTATCTCCGTGTCTTTTACTCAACTAGAGCATAAACAGAAATCGAGTATGTTTCAAGTTCACCATTGTTTGTTCGATTTCTTCTGACGATCTTCCACTTTCTAGTTACCGTATCATTGTTATCTTTGCCTGACTATAAAAAGTGTTAAAATATAAATTTTCTTCAGCTCTTCAGCTGTCAGATACTCCCACCAATCTGTCCAAAATATAGGTAATTTTTGACTTGTGCTCAAGAATTAAGGATATGTGTGGTCTAACTGATAGTTTTTACCCCTGATCAATGATTCTTGAGCATTTAATTGGAGTGGATGCATGACATTGAAATGATAAACTAGTGGAATTAATAAGGGAAAATTAGTAAAATAGGATAAAACTTGCGTCAAAAGTGTACAAGGATGTATATTTTTTGATAGAGTGTGGATCACAAATATATTTTTACCGAATGGAGTATAACAATTTAGAGTTACACAGAATCTGCCAGCCTGAACAATGATGAATGAAATGTTGTTGCCACCTGAATCTTGTGTATAATACATTGCATACATTCTCAATTTTCTCATCTAATGACATTACTGTTAAATAATTTGCCTTTCTTAGACCTGTTGTCCTTTTTAAATTTCTTCCCATCTGTTATTGTTGCCTACACTATGTCAAGGAAGAATCATTCCCAACTTTCCATAGACAATCAAATTTCCCATGATTTATGCTGTTCATTATATTTGCACTATGTGGTGCAGAATGTTGGTACTTTGTGGTACTTTTTGACGATAGAACGTGAAGATGACTGCTGGCGTATGAACTGTTCCAGCGAGGATGGATGTGATAGAAGATTTTTGTATTGCAGTGATCACCGTAATAGCAACTACACCAGTTGGTTAAACAGTACCCAGTTATTCAACCAATGCAATGGCACTGGTGGTGATGATTCTCTCAACTTTGGCATCTATCAGCAAGCACTGGTGTCTGGAATACTTCGTCCAGGAAAATTTGTATCTAAAGTCTGTTATTGTTTCTGGTGGGGATTGCAAAATTTAAGGTAATAAGGAACTGGTCTCCATGTCATTGTTTGCTAAACCTCTTAAGATTCATCAGAATATAAATAATGTGATGAGCTGTTTTAACCTAGGACTACATGGTCAATCGAACACATGCTGTTATCACTGGCAGCATGAACTAAAATCTGGATGGACTGGTGTTATATTATCAATTAAGAATAAGTGTTTAAATATTATAGAGCTTGAACTAAATATATACGAATGCCAGTGTCGAACTCATCCATGAGTTTGTTCGTAAATTTAAAGCAATTTAAGCTTCCCCCATTTTTTTTTGTGTGTGTGTGTGTGTGGGGGGGGGGGGGGGGGGCAATATCCTTGTCAGGTAACAGAACCAAATGAACCCACCAGCTCCTATTTTGTCTTAACCATAGTGGGAGATGCTAACAATTGGTATAGTGGTTCTGTCTGGTATTTACAAAATGGATTTGCTAACCGAGGGTCCTGACCTGAGTTTGATTTTCTTTGTTGTTTCCTCTCCATTAGATTGGCTACCTTTAGTTGTTGGTTCGCCAACCCTATCACAACCCCTCCTCCTTTACCTGGGCTTGGGACCTGACTTGAGTTCAAAAAAGTAAATCAGTTTCCTGATTGGGTATCGGGATCTTGTTCTTGGTTGATACAACATAGTTGTTGCAACATTATTTTAAAGTGCATTATTGCAACATTTCTGAGAAGTGCATTATGCTTGCTATCTCTAATTTCCTTTTCCATTGAACAGTACCCTTGGTCAAGGTCTTGTAACAAGCACACACACTACAGAGGTGCTATTCTCTATTGCAATATGTGTCCTCGGGCTAATTCTTTTTGCTCTCCTTATTGGTAACATGCAGGTAAAGTGATACTGTGTTTTTGTTTTATCTTGTCTCTTATTCTTTTCCACCCTTTCCTTTGTTTGATTCTGGCTAGAAGCTTTACAGAGTTACCTACAATCAGTTGCGATACGTCTTGAAGAGATGAGAGTTAAGAAACGTGATGCTGAGCAATGGATGCATCACCGCTCGCTGCCACCCGAAATTAGACAACGAGTTAGGCGGTATGAACGATACAGGTGGTTGGAGACCAGAGGAGTAGATGAAGAAAGTCTGGTTCAAACCCTTCCAAAAGACCTTAGGAGGGATATCAAGCGGCACCTATGTTTGGGTTTAGTGAAAAGGGTCAGTTATGGCTGCTGGCTGGTCAATATCATCTTTTCTGCTTTCATGATTGACTTCCTCTTATTTCTGTTGTCATTTTATTTCCTCTGCTGATAGGTACCCTTGTTTGAGGACATGGACGAGCGATTGCTAGATGCTATATGCGAACGATTAAGACCTGCACTCTACACTGAAGATGAATTCATTTTGAGAGAAGGCGATCCGGTAGATGAGATGCATTTTATTCTCCATGGTTGTTTGGAGAGTGTGACCACTGATGGTGGGCGCAGCGGGTTCTTTAATAAGGTCCAGCTGAAGGAAGGATCGTTCTGTGGTGATGAGTTGCTCACTTGGGCATTGGATCCCAAGTCGGCTGCAAATTTCCCAGCTTCCTCTAGGACTGTCAAGGCACTCACTGAGGTTGAGGCATTTGCCTTGTGCGCCGAGGAGCTGAAATTTGTTGCCAGTCAGTTCAGGAGGCTGCACAGCAGGCAAGTTCAGCACACATTCCGATTCTATTCACAACAATGGAGGACTTGGGCAGCCTGTTTCATTCAAGCGGCATGGCGTCGCCATTGCAAGAGGAAGATAGCAGAGCAGCGTCGCAAAGAAGAACTGGCAAACCGGCAAAGTAGTAGCCACGCTAGCCTTGGAGCAACTATCTACGCATCTCGTTTTGCTGCCAACGCCATGCGCGGTGTTCACAGGCTCAGAAGCAAGGCCGTCCCAGCTATTGTGAGGGTGCCAAAGCCTCCAGAACCTGATTTTGGTGTCGACGATGCTGACTAACGAAGCCATCTCATCGAACTGTGTAGATTGTGTACAAAATTCAAAGACTGCTAAAGATCTTGTTTGCGATTTGTAAAAGCCATGTAACCACACGTAGATCAAACTGAAGAAATGTCCTGCTAAATTACCTCTGTAGAAATGCAAATGCAAAATATTTTGTCACATTACAACTTACAAGTTGAATTGCCAGCCACTTAATCGCTTGTTCGGTACATCTTCATACTCTAATCTTCGTTTTCCTTTCCTGCAAACTCATCCACGAGGCACACATTTTTTTTTCCTTCAGGGAACTGGCGCAATGCAGGGGAAGTGGTTTGGGCCGGGGCAATTGCCACTGCAATCTCTGGTCAAGGCACCGCCATCAAGCAGCTGCATCATCTCCGCTAGTGACGACTGAGATGCTCGTCCGCCGCCGCCGCCGCCTCGCCATCCCCTTCTCCACCCTTCATGCGCCCGCCGCCGCTCCCACCCCCACGCCGCCGTCCTCCCTCGACGCTGTCCCTCTACGCCAACGACCGGAACCGCGCGCTCGAGTTCTTCCACTGGTCCGCCTCCCCCGACGGCCCCAACCTGCCCAGCGTTGCTCGCGTACCACAAATCAAATCCACAAAATCGGTTGCTTTAAGATTGGAAGTCTGCCAGTTCGAAACGTCCCGTTAAAGTTGGAAGTCGACATCTGTTCAGGGAGAAACAGCCGCTCGGGTTATTTTTGGATACACGCAATGTAAAGTATTTGCGCATTACACGTTGTTCACACCCATTGTATATTTGTGAGATGTTATAAACTGGTAGCCTGCATTCTGGGTATGCATCTTTCACTTCCACAAACACAAAATGTTTAATCGAGAAATTCTCGGTCAAGCTCCTGTCGTGCTCACTTACGAAAGAAGGTTGGTACATATCTATTTTCTAGGATTTCAGACTTTCATATTTCAGAACTCGCTTGTGCAACGCGCCTAGTGACCAAGTGAGCAAATGGTCCAAATCCAACATCAAGCTGTGCCCCGTATACAAAGGAACAGATGTTACTAGTAGAGAAATATAGAGCAAATCTGCTTCATCAATCAGTATGGCTCAATATGAGAATGGCATGCACCGCCTGTATATATATAAATACAGCACCAACAACACTTTGGCACTTTCTCACTGACACCCTATGTACATTTCACGACTCATGTAAAAAAAAAAACTCGAGCCATAAGAGCAACATGCTCCAGATTTGAGAAAAGGAACTGAAAAACTTTAAGTTATCAGCACGCGAACGCTCCACATCCCACACCAATACATACAAGTTACCACACAACAAATCCTACTAAATATGTGCATTCTAATCACACCTAACTGGTTTTGCATTGTCAGATATATAAGGTTGGCATCTCAATCTTTCATGCCTCGATCTTGAGAAGCGTGTTGAGGGATGTGCTGTTGAACTTCTGGGCGAGGCCTCTGATCACAAGAATGATGACATCTCGCATATGCCGTGTTTGCACCATTAAATCAACTTCGTTATCTCCGTCAACGACAATCTTGAAGCGATGCTGATCATTGCGATACAGCTCAACCTGCAATGTTTTATTCCCTATTAGCATTATATCCACATGACAGAGCTCCATAGCAGCAAATTCTATCTGCCGAATCCACAGGAAGAACTCACATGGAAGGGTGGAGCATATGTTCCTCGTACTTCAGTTGTCGGGAAAGATGTCTTAGATCCAGGCTTTACTACTTTAATTCTCTTTCTGTTGACCTCCAAAATCCTTCGTTCCAAATGTCCCATTACTTGTGCCTGTTATTTTAGTGAAAAAGTACTGGTTAGTTCGTATTATGCTGATGAACTGTGAAGTCTAGGGCCAGCAGACTACACTGTGGGCATAGGATACCTTTTTGGGTGTTCGATCCTTGTCACACAAAACCTGTTCAAAGCAAACAAAGAATAAATTGTATTGAAGATAACAAAATGTATAAAATGAATGTGAAAAATAGAACAAAATATTTCCCTAACAAAAGAATTGCAAAACTGGTGTCATTTAGCTTGATACATTTTCTTGTGAAAGAAATAGTACCAAGCTTCATCAGCAAATACATGCAATAAATCATTAAATGATCTTATCAGAATCTAAACCATTGTACATGAAATAAGCATCACCTCAAATTTGACTAAACCATCATCAAGCTTCTGTTTAACTTCCCTGTAAATTTCAGGCTCTGTATAAGATGAAAGCAGCTGTTAGTACAACATGACAACAGGTATAAAATAATGATGACAATAATAACCAACACAGCATCATTAATAACTACAGAAATAAAGTTGCAGGAATGAACAATAAGAGCGCATGAATAGGAAACAATACGGTAGATGATATGACAGTACCAACTGCAATAGGTTCCGTTGAAACAGAAATTGGTTGTCCCTCAACTCCATCGTCTCTCACAGGAGTATAAATTGCAACAAGCCTATACCCTACATCGTCAACATTGGCTTCATACATTCTTCCATTTTCGCCTGCACAAGAGGTTGATACAGTTTAAAGAACATCTCAAATGTATAGCAGCAATATATATTAGGTACATTACATCATATTCCCTCTGATCTTTTTTTTATGTCGTTCAGACAAGAAATATTAATAAAAACAAAAAAAGAACTATTAATATCAAGTTTTTTAGTTCAAATTTGAATTAAAAACTTTGTCTGAACGTCAACAAAAAAGATCGGAGGGAGTAATTTAAACATTATAATATTAATATAAACAATTACAGATCTGTGAAAAAAATCATACCAGGTATGGAGATAAGATCGGGGCTTCCAACCATCGATCTGAGCCACTGGATTTTGCTCTTGCCTTCTTTGCCTCCACTGTAGGTACCCCGAACAGCATATAGATTAGTATGGAAACCTCTTCCTTCAATTTCCAGTTTTGAAATTTTTGGTACTCCTGTTAGAAGTAAATACAAACTGTTAACAGACATTGCATATTTCATCATGCTGGAAAATGGATGTTGAAGTGATCATCAAGAGCTGCGATTTGACCTTGAGGTCAGAGTTCATTGTTGCATCAGATACAGAAGCTTTACATATGATTAAGTAACAAAATCAAAAGGCAAATCAACAACACCAACACCAACCCCCTCCAGCACTCATGCAGACAGAGAGACAAAAGAAGATTGCCAAGAAGCTGAATGAATATAAACCTTTGAACTAATTAAAAAAAAAAGAATCCAAAACCCTAAGAGGTAATAAAGGATGAGTGGTGTGTGTCTATCAAACAGATACTGTTTGGAATCAGTCATACTTCTCTACAATTTCAAATTACATTGACCTCGGAAAGTGAAACTCTTTTCTCGGAATACAAAGGTACTGTGGTTTGCTGAGCACTGAAATTAGCAACAACTTCCATAGTCACAGTATGCAATCTAATTTGGTACAATATTTATGAAGGGGCGTAAACAGAATACAAAGGTAAGCACAAGATAAATGACCTGGTAAAATAGGAGCAGTCACAGCTGATACCACTTCACTGGATCGTCCAAACACATCAATGACAAAGGATTCACATTTCACGCAACGACCGATATCCTCAAAGCGTACTTTGTACGAGCGAGAACACTGGGTAGCCAATGGTTCGAAGGACTGGTCCACTCCTGATCCAGTGGAGACAAACCTACATCCGGATATCCAGTCAGAAATACATACATATAAACCAAAGTAACAAAACATATTCTTTTTTAATAGAGCACTCCTTTTCATACCATTGATATTTCATCTCTTTCTTATAGTTATTCCATATATGTTGTTGAATCTCATTGTTTGGAATTTGCTCAACAGCAGTCAGTGTTTCTCTCTCAACCTGATTTCCCTTGAAAACTAGTGTCTCGATTTTGAGTAGTTCTGGGAGGAAAGTGACAATGAATACATGTGTTACACAAATTGCAAACCCAAAGCAACATATAATGGTTCAAAGACTACAACTTACCTGGTAAAATTACACCAGATGGTTCAGACAGTTTTTCTTCACCTACAATGCCATCTGAACGAACAGGAGTATAACTGCCAATGGCAATCGTGTATTAGGCATCCAGTAAGAATGTAAAAAGCAACCAAATTATTCATGTGTCATGAACAAATTCAAATACATCTATGCTGTATTATGTATTCTAGAACCCAATATGAGTGGCTCCTAAACAAACTACTGCAGTGTGTCTGTCATGCATGACATTTGACTAGCGAGACTTATAGAACAGCAGTAGTGTTCTGCAGAAAAATCCTCCAGAAAAAAGCCATTATTATAAGATAAATTTACACAATACTTAGGGGGAAAAGTACTTAAGAAAAACTTAGAAGCAGCCCCTGATGTTTAGAGTGGCTATTCTTTCTAAATACTACAAAATAAAGGAATTCAACTGTTCGTATCAAATTTGTACAAATAGCCACATACTCTACTAAAATAAAATATTGAAGTAATTTACCCAAACAATAGACGGCAGCTGTAATCTGCATCGGTCACTTCATATGTAACTGAATCAGCACCATCTATAAGAAGCCTGGTTCCATCACTAGATTCCCGGTACCATCTATACAAGCTTGCTCCCTCATATCCACCATAATAGGTGCCTAGTCCATAATATACATCTGAACTTTTTTGCTCCAAATGAACATCCAAAACAGATGGAAATGCTGAAAGAATCAGGACAGGAATAAGAATCTAGAGGTAGTGAACTGAAAATACAAAATGCCAAGTAGGAACATATCAAGGGCAACCTGCCATGACCGGGTCATCAGTGATAGCCATCAACGGAACACCAGTCTTTCCATCACTTCGTGTAGGAACCCAATAAAGAATCAGGTATGAACCAACATCATCCAATGAAGGCTTGTACATTCTGTCACATATTCCATAATTTCAAGGAGTCAATGCTTTTGCATAAATCAACACTAACACATTCATATAACCAGTAAAAGAACTCACAAGGTTTCGGCAACAACTTCTGAAGATGCAGATACCAGATCATATTCCAAATTATCAGGCTTCTCTTTCTTTCGAAACCATGTATATTTGCTGGTGCCTTCCTTGCCACCAAAGTAGGTTCTGACGGGAGAAATTTCATTGTCCTCAAAACATTCAGGTAGCATAAGATTAAGACCCTTGGGCTCCCCTGTGTGAAACGATGGATTAGTATATATATAATCCGTACTTATGTTGATCAAATGATATTGCATAATACATTCTGGACAAGCTGTGCTCCAAGCTATAATCTTATCAGGTTTGCAAACGATACAGATTGGAATTTCTGTTTATATTTATAAAATGGCCACTCATATTTTAATCTACAGTGGTCCTTCTCCAAGCAATGAAAAACATAAGAAAATACTAGTTGTCAGGGATTTTGCAATGAACAATACAAGTTACTAGCCATGTATCAGATAACTATATTACAGTTTCTCCAGCCAATGGAATCAAAGGAAATTATGTGATGACACACTAACCAGGGACGATGGTATCGGAAATAACACTTCTAGGTGGCCCCTGCACTCCATCTTCTCGAACAGGTGTATACATGAGTTCAATCCGGCAATCAACATCAGCTAGATTGAGATCCAGACATTCTATCATGAGAAACAATTGACAGTTAGTTCTCACAAAAGAATAAATTAATCAAATGGAGCTTATTCCTCAAAAAAAGAAATGGAGCTTCACGTATAGTATAGTATCAGTCTTAAAAGAAACCATATATACTGACCATCCGCAGTCAACTTGTCCTTGCGACCATCACCGTGTAATCTGAACCATTCTTGGATGCAATTTCCCCTCACGCTAGAATGAGAAGAAAAAACAGACAAAAAGATATAATTAGTAAGTATATTATAGAACTTCAGAAACTACCTGGAATGGAACCAGAGTATCTCTCACCCTCCAGTATACTTAGCATGAAAGATCAAACAGCCACCTTCAATCATAGAGCCAGCTAGTTCAAGAGATAGACATGTTGGTGGCCCTGCAAACAAATAAATTAGAGAAAGATGTTGGTTCATGTACTCGGTGTTATTATTAAAGCAAAATCCTACACACATGCAAGTGTGCACAGCGCTACATGCAGTTATGAAAATTGGATATTCTCCAAAAAGAAAACAATTGTTGACTCTCTACCAGGTATAATAGGACCAATCATTTCTGTCGACACCGCAGAACCCTGAACTCCGTCACTTCTAACAGGCTTGCACAAGACTGATATGTAAAAGCCAATATCATCACATTTCAAGGTATATGATGAACTTCTTGCGCCTTCAATTTCTTCCTGAATTTCATCAGAAGTCACCTACGTAAACAATAATTTATCAGAGCATATAATTGATCTAGGTATAGCCAGCCTATTAGTGCTCACTAGTCATTACCATGTAAAAAGAAAAAAGAAAAATAGTATTTAAGCAACCTACCAGTATCCAGCAGAATATAGTTTCTCCTTCTTCTCCTCCCCAGTACCTTCTATTGGCAACTAGAGTTTTCCCTTCAATGGCCTCACCCGTCAGCTCAAGAGAAAGTAGCGTCGGTATTCCTGTTAGCAATACAAATAAAATGAAATAAAGTTGTTATAAATGAAAAATCTTAATCAATGGTATATAGAAGAAATAAAGATATATAGATTTCGTATATATAACGAAGCGGCTAAAGTAGGCAAATACATCCAGCAGTGTAATAAGTTCTTATTATTTTGAAAAACAAAAACATCTTTCTACTATCACGGAACATTGTAAAAGCATGTATCTATTATATTAATATTTGGTCAAGAAAAAAAGCCACCACGTTCGCTCTCACGGGCTAAAAATTACCACATTAATTGAAGAAAAAAAAGAAAGAAAAATTACCCATCATTGTCATTATGAAATATAGCCCAAAGTACCCGGCCTTGACATGTTCTTTAAATTACCCACCAATGCCATTATAAAACCCAAATACCCCTTAACATGCTTTTTAAACTACCCACTATTGCCATTACATAAAATAGTCTAAATTACCTCATATATATAACTAATCAATTATCCATTATTGCCTTCATAACGGTGATAGAAAAATAACAATGATAAGACAAGCATAAATTAATGATGAGACTTTCGATATGATACATACTAATCCGATTGTTGATACTAGCTGCACAAATGTGCGGGCACACTACTAGTACTACTTATTTCTACAAACTCCATGTTCACCGATCAGTTTATTTACAATCATTTCATGTCTTCCAGCCAATGAAGAAAACAAAAAAGCAACTTCTATTTTATAATATTGTTTAAAGGAGGGGGGGAGGGGGGGGGGGGGGGGTTGACCTGGAGTAACTCTGTCCTTTCCTATGAAAACTCTCGGTTCACCAACCATACCATCATCCCTGATTGGTGTGCATTTGAAAGAGACAAACTTTCCAATAGCTTCTTTTGTAACACGGTACTGTAGCAAACTAGATGCCTCTGAAACTGGAGTGCCTTCGTCATCTTCATTCTGTCAAACCTTATATTAGTGAAGCAAAAGTGGCTAAAGAACATGCAATGCTGCTCATAACAGTGGCTAAAGAAGAAAATGTAACACATACCTCATGAAGATACCAACTATATAAACTATTTCCTTCATGGCCCCCAATGTACCCATATGATGCTGTCAATATCTGGCCCTCACAGAATTCTCCAGTGACTGTTAAGAAGTTCAGGCTGGGTGGCAGTGCTGCAACAGAGAAGGGTAAGCACACTATTTAAACAAAGAAATGGCACCAGAACTACAACCAGAGAGGTCAAACACAGTTCTGTGGTTCCCTAAGTAAGAAGCTAAAACAAAAGGATTGCCCGTCACTGAGTTCATTTATCAAAATGTTAAAAACAGAGATAAAATTCTTGACTTAATCCAATTTCCACTGTAAACACTGGCTCAGAAAACTATGGAAATAGTTCAACAGAAGAACAAGCACCATAGGTTCGCCACTTCTAGGAGGTCGTGAAAACAAAATAATCGGGACAGTTGCCACTATTTGGTGGAGTGTAGGCTAATGGACTGGTGAACAGAACTACGCATGTCCATTGGGCGAACTTATGAACAATACATTCATAATTGCCCAGAATGGACACTGAAAAGAGGCTTTGAGCAAAAAAGAAAGAATAATAAGGTTTGACTGACATGGCACTTACTTTCCACAACATTATCAGATATAGCATAGGCTGGTTCACCGATTTCACCATCAGGTGCCACAGGAGTGAACTTTACAACAATATGGTGTCCAACAGCACCAAGAGGGATACGAAATGTCTAATGCACAATCAAAAGAAGAACGAAATCCAGTTAGATAATCTTAATAAACAAAACAAATAAATAATGGTAAGAGTTATGACTGATGAACAGTGCTTCAACAGCAACCATAGTAGAACAATATCAATCTAACCTTTGAAACTTTTGATGTACTAAGGGCTTCAAGCTCATGTTCACTCTTAAATTCAGAGGAAGATGCCTTGTACCATTGAACCCTGCTGGACCCCTCAGTTCCACCTGTAACAGTGGCACTAGCAGATACCTTGCTTCCTTCCCTTATTTCCCCAACAATCTTTAAATTGAAGACTTTAGGAGGGGCTGGCCAAACAAGGAGAGGAAAGCAAAGTGATCACACATCTGTTTGAAGTTTTATCCGAAGTATGACTTCATGACATAATTGGCACAGGTCAAACATTACTACCTTTCTTAACTACATCTGTTATGGCGCAAGCAGGTTCACCCTCCTCACCTAGGGAAGTCATCAATGTATGTTAGGGCAGCAGTATATTGTGTAAAACAAGCAGCGGATATGTTACAGGCTGACGACTGACGATTGAACAAACCTTCAAGATTGATGGGGGTATATACAAATTTGATGTGCGCCCCCACGTCGTCCTTGGTTAGTGTGTACTCCATGCTATTCGACAGTACTAGAAGAAATTCACTGCATATACAATAAATGATACCATAAAAATGTGCTGGTGTACACTATCATTCAACATGAAAATATATGGATCTGTTATGGTTAATCGTTCATATAGTTCTCTAGCAGTTTAGGTTAATCGTTCTACTTCATGGTGTTCTCCGTTACCTATTTGGTTCACAAATCAATATTCAGCAGACAAGAAGTTGCCTTTAACTGTCAAAAATTGCTCCTTAACATTGTTTAACAACCAGAGTTTAGTCAACAAACACTGCTCGATGAGTCTGTCCATCTACTAGGACAATGAAGTCATTCTAACATTATAAGTAATGCAAGTAATGTTTTCCAAAGAAATCATAAGAATGATTCCCTTGACCCTGAAGATGCAGAAGCAATGCCACCTGAAATTTGACTTTGGCAGCACAAAAGTCTGAGAGGGGTATTTCTTAAAAATACAAGCTCCAATATTTTGTTCGGCAGTCTAACAAATAACATGTAATCATAATCAAGTCCTGATCATTATTATTTGATGACAACCTACAAAAACTGCAGAAACGTATCAAAAAGACTAGACTGCAATCAGGATCAATGGCTAAAGAAGCATGGAATGTGTACTTTCCATGACATGCATAAGATTATCTTTTGTATCACATTTTTTGCAATGAATTTATGAACTGTGATGCTTGCTAGTGATAAAAAGTTTTGCCCACACATCACAACATTTTTCCTTTATTTGACATTTAGAGAACGATAATCAAATGGCTCATACCTATTTTCCTTCTCTCTAAACCACTGGAGTTTGCTTAGCCCTTCTTTACCACCAAAGTACTTTCCCTTCCCTTTAATAATGTTGTCTTCCACAACATCTCCCAGAACATGTACATCACTGACTGATGGCGTTGCTGTAACAAGCAAACAATATCATAGGCAAAAGCTATAAACATTAGAAAGGAGAAAAGTGCTGATAATCAGCTCAACGACAAATACACTATGAATAGCTTTCTTGAACTTCTAAATTGAAATTGACATGACTGCTGAAATCCTTTTAAACAAGAATACAATTCTATCAAAATTTGACCACAGTAACGAGATGAATCATCATCAGTTAATTTTTGCCTACAAAGGCTGCATATGCAATTACAAATACATTCTTGAAGGCCTGCTTTCCTTCCACAGGAACTCAAGGATTTTAGTTTATTTGTCAGGTGAAAGAACTAATTCAAATATACAACCTTAGCTTTAGTCTAAAATTAAAATGCATTGGCTCCCTTTCACAAACAATGGGCAAATGAAGCTTTCAGTTATTTACCCAAAGGAAAATGTGACATGAGTATTAGCTTCAACAGGATGGAAGAAAACTTTAGGAGAAGTAAAGAGTAATATAGGCTAACAAAAAAGAGAGTAAGAGTTCTAACTTCTAAGGTAATTATAGGGATAAAGTATTTTACCAGCCTTCACAAAATCTGTCATTGTACACTGTGGCTCTCCCTTGACACCTTCATTTGTAACAGGGATGTACATAAATACTAAACTTGAATTGATATCATCAACAGTTAGCTGGTATTCCATTCCATCTGCTCCATCGATTACTACAGCATTGTCATTCCATCTCCGCCTAAACCAACTAAATTCAAAAGGAGGTTTGCAAAAATCAGTAACATTCCTTGAGTGGGAAGGGTTGTGTTATTAGAATTGAATGCACTGGAAACTTTCACTGGGTCCACAAAGGTTTTTTAAACAAACCTTGAAACTCCGTTCCCTGGAGACGCACCGCACCAGGCAATTTCAGGAACTCCAGTGAGTACATTTCCTTCCACTAGTTCACCATTGACTGCCAGATTGATGACCTTTGGACATCCAGTTCCTGGTAACCAAAAACTGATTGAGGAAAGAAACATATAGCCCCACTTTACATAGTTTTGATTAAGTGAGTAGATTGCATCAATTAGAATTAGTAGTTTCATTAGCAGCAGGACAGTAAACCAGTTAGCACCAATAAGAGTGCAAATGACCTCCCTAACAAGAACCAGAAATATTATGGGGCAGCAAATGAACTTCTGAGTGCTTTTACTGAAATTGGTCTCTATCAAACAAGATAGAAAAATCTGGCCAATAAAAATACTGTTAATATAAGATGAGTCTTAAATATACCTGGAGAAACAGGTAAAGATACAGCGAAAATAGGTGAAAATTCAGCATCATTCAGTATCGGAGTGCATTCAACTTTCAAACATCTCCCCACATCCTTACGCTTTGGCCAGTATACCTTATGTTTCGAAACATCAGGGGTTTAGAGCTTGCAAAAAGATTGCATAACAGCATCAAATGGTACATGAGATACAATGCATGTATTTGATTAAAAAAAATGCCAATTACACAAGATAAGATGTATACGACAGAGAGCCTTTTCAAAACAAAATCAAGCTTGGATTTGTGGTTTGAATCCCTTGTCCAAAACAAATTTGATAGCCATCAATCATGATAAATGTTAGGTACTTTTGGTGAATGAGTAGCCAAAAGACAGAAGTGGCCTTACTACTGGGATCAATTATGTTTAACTACCTTAGTACTTGTTTTTCATCTCTTCAATGGATGTTGGTCAAGATATAAAAATCTTACTGGAATTGTGATGTGCACAACCATACAAAGCAAGTATTCCTTAAAATTAAATGACATGTGCACAAAATTCAGAAAACATGGTTTTGTCTGATGGAAATTATTTAAATGAGTATTGTACCTCGCTCAATGCTCCAGGAATAGGCACAAAATCAGTTGGTGTTTGGCCACCTAGAAACCATTGATATTTGACTACTAGCTCACTCTCACTACCAAGATTTGTGAAGCTAAAATGGCAATGGCACGGATCTTCTTCAAATGGGTGGTCAACATAAGCTTTCTTCACTGTGTAACCTTGAGGTAACTTTTTCTTCCATTGCTCAAGTAGGAAGGAAAATGTTGAATCTGTCCAGCAACATATTGTGCACTTAGAATTCACATGGATAATTACGAACCAGGTAAAATAGATTTACAGCTTCACTTTAATCCATGCAATGACTTCAATACTTGATGCGCAACACTTCTATTTTCATCCGAGAGAAGAAAACTAAAGTAATATAAAAAGCAGTATTTTCAAAAAGAACAAACAACATGCCTGCATGCTAACTTCTAGTACATGGATATGAGATTCTTACAGTACGACACATTAATTATTTATGCCTTGAGAAGAAATTATCAGTCAACTCCTGCCTGTTTCAAACCATCGTGACAAAATGAAGAAAGCTCTAACCGAAACATGTTTTTGAAAATAATACAGTTGTGGAATCTGTCTTGAGGATAATAAAATAATATATATCAACAACCAATCATTCTTCTCCAGTAAAACATACCAGCAGCAAGTTCAGGGGAGCAAAATTCCCAGCCATCACGAATGCAAATAGCTGTGTGAGCAGGATATTGATTCGCTACCTCAGCCTCGTTGGGGTTCAAGTCTGCATCATGCCCGTTTAACACAGAATGTTATCGAGGTAATTACATATGCCCATTTAATATGAACATTTCAACAGGTAGTAAATTAGCAAGTTTGCAGATACTGAGAGATAGAGTAGACAGAACTAATGCCAGATTAAAATTAAGTCCTCTCTTCTCAGAATTTGAAAAATCACAATAAAAATGTCTCTTTTTTTTAATGGAAACATAAAGCTGGGGCTAACAGGAACTATCTCAGTTATCAACCTTGTTACCCACACTAGTACAACATGAACATTTCTCAATGCAAATTCAGTCAATCAAATAAAGTGAAGAAACAGTGGAAACCTGTTTGAACATACCTCGGTCATTGAACTTTTTCAATGTAGGACCTACAAGCAGAATAGAAGCAGCTTCCAAGTGCGGCATCTCAAGCAGTGGGTTCTCCTCGACACGTAAGTGCTGCATTTAATCCAATGTTTAAATGTGGGTAAGCTGTGCCAGGATAGCATCTAGGAATCTCAATAGTATTGGTCAAGTCATATAATGTGTATAAAGAAAATTCAGATTTTAATTGTTTCTGCACCATGATAGACTGGTAATAGCTGAACGTGAATTGTTTATTTTATACATAAAGTCGTCCATTGCATCAATGTTCAACAACATTGCAGTTAAACCCAACCGAATATCTGTATTCTAATGCCACATGCTCTATTTAAGCAATTAAGCAGTGATAGTAAGGTGTGGTCCGCATGGGTTTGCCTTGCTACATAACAGCGACAGACGGTTAAATAGACTGAATTGGGGCCAAAATCAAAGAGCTTTCTGCACTTGTGGAAATAGTAGTTCATGAAATCAATGAATGTTATTAGTGACAGCAAAAAGGAAACATGGACGGACCTCAAGAGAAGGCAAATGTGGAAATCCCTTCAAAGTTGATATTTTATTTCTGCTGGCCGCCAGAACCTGTACAAAGAGGAAGACCCGTAAAGATCTTCATGGAAAATTCAAACATGTTGACAAAGAAAGAAAAAGAAAAAATATAACTCACTTGGAGTCGAGGCTGACGGGCCATACAGAGTGACTTAAGCCTGTTTTGAGCAACAGAAAGGAACTGTTGCAGCAAGAGAGAGAAGTTGAATATATTAATCCTTGTCAAAGCAAATAAAGATCAACAGCTAAGAGCAAGTTGGAAGTAGCCACATACCTCCAAATTAGGAAGTACAGGAAGGCTCGCAAGTGAAGTTATTTGATTTCCAGCAAGATAAAGTTGCTACAAGTATGGTACAAAAACATTAGTGCATGTAAGCCCACTGCAACCTCAATAGCATGTGGAAATGCCCAAACCTGGAGAACTTTGCAATTCCCGAGAGCCTCAAACCCAGGGAGCTTAAAATCATTAAAGCTCAGGTCAAGAACCTGCAAATATTACAACAGATTTAAGCTAGCAGATCCAGAATCTACAAGCAATTAGCATGTATTTGGTGCATACTGGAAAACAAGAAAAAAGATAAGCTCCCAATAAATCAAAGAAATGAAACAAGGCATACCTTTACCCCCTTGAGAATCTCAATGCCCTCCAAACTTGATAAAATGTTGTCCCTGAGATAGACAAACTACAAACAACAAAGTAACACTTAATTCACAGTCATTCTCCTTATTTCATACTCGTAATGTAAGCTGGTTGTCTACAGTACTGCATGCTTCCTTTTTTTAGAGGCACCTACTGTATACTTTCTAGACCATGTAACTTGCAATCTTGCAAAAATCCAGTAACATGTGCTGTTTAGTTATCACCAAAGCAGGGGAAGCAGAGAGGATGTGAAGAGAAAACAATAGGCTCAATAAGCTAACCTCAAGAACATTTGTTAATCTCAATTGCTTCAGACTACGAACCCTATGACCTCTTGCATCCAGTCTCTGCAGTGGCAAAAAAGGTGATAAGCAGCCAAAATAAGAAAATAGTCACACGAGCATCTGGATTATTCGTAAAAGTGCAGAACTACACTAACCAGTTCATCACTAGCTTTCAAATCCACCTGTGGCAGCATCATGAACCTGGAATCACGGCTATCAGCAGTTGAGCTCCTCCTCCGACTAGACACAGAACCTTTGTCTGTTGATGATGCATGAGAACCCAACCTCTTTGTGACACTGCTCGAAACAGAAGTTGAACGCGGTGAATGCAAAGAAGTGTTTGAGGCCACTCTCCTAGTGCTGCCACTGCTGCCATTGGAGCTCTCTGTCTTGGATTGGACCTTCTTCAGCGTAGAAGCTGGGGCAGCCTTAACAGCAGGTTTCTTTGTCAAATCCGCCTTGGTTCTCTCTGAAGTCAAGGATGTTCTCTTTTCTAGTGAAGGCCTTGAACTAGCAGTGGAGGCAGACACCGGTTTACTCTTCTTCAACCCATCCGACAGCATAGGACTGGCCTTCTTAGCATTAGCAACATCTGAGCTCCCATTATCCTGTTGCTTCCCAGTACTTCCAGTAGTGCTTCTTCTCTGTACTGAACCGGCATTCGCCGACGTGGTAGACTTCGTCAGTGAAGACCGGGACACACCCAACTCTGCCGAAACGCCACCATCAGACCGCTTTTTGTTCCACGAAGCAGTCCCCAACGCGAACCTACCAGTGGGTGCCGCCGCTGGCCGTGGCTTCACTGACTTAGCATCTGCAGGCTTCGAGCCCTCTGATGGAGGTTCCATTCCCCTCCAACAGCAATGGAAACCTCGAGCAATTCACCCAAAATGCCTCCTAGGGGTCAAGCCCGGGAATGCTCTGATGATTGGCTCATGAACAACCTGATTACCGACAAACACAACCAAATTAGTGGCAGATTAAGTGTTGGGCTCAATAATTGATACACCAACCGAACACTTGTTTAGAATTTTGAAATTAGCCAAATTCGTCAACGCCTTGGACCGAAATTATGAGTATAGCACGTGGTACCGAATGATGCAACCGTGCAAGCACGATGTCGCTAGGTTCGGCTCAAACAGAAATATGTCAAACATTTAAGCTTACGACGAAAATGTTTTATTGCAAAAAAAAAAAAAAAAAAAAACAGAGCCAGTAACCGTAGGTTTCAGCTGGAATTCAAAACGAAAACAAACAAAAGTCCACTGCGACGGATCGAAATCCCAACGCGGCTCGAGAGGCATCAAAATCCAGCTCGAATCACCACCGCAACAGCGGGCTCGATGCTTGTAAACCCTAACGCCGAGCGCATAAACCTCCGGCATTCCGCGAGAAACCGAACCGAAATCCCGGTCCGAACCACCGCCGCCTAGACCCAATCCGAGAGCTTCCGATAAACCCGCACGAAATTCCTCGGAGAAACGGCTGTTCAGGAAATGCGGCAGGAAGAGCAGATAGAGCAATAAAAACACACCGAGAAATTCGAACGAGAAACAGCCCCAGACGGGCGAAACGGCACTGCGACCAGGCGGGATCTCAGGGTCTCACCTCCTCTGCCAACGCCTACGGGTCCCGAGCCCCGGCCGGCTCCCCCGCCCCCGCCTCCGCGACCGGCAATGCGGAAGCCACGGCAAGAGCGCGAGCAGCGTGAGGCGTGAGCGGAGCAGAGCGGGAGCCAGCAGTGGAACAGAGTACAGCGCGGAGGAAAAGAGAAGCGCAAAGGGGGAGGAGTATCCAAGGGGCAAGGGCTTGCGTATAATAGTTAGGAGCTTGAGGGGTCTGAGCGAAAAATCGCGAAAGGCCCGCGCGTGATGTCCCGCCCGCTTTCTCGGTTTGATTTGGGCCCGGGGCAAGACGCGCGAGTTGTGCTTGTGCACGCTCGATGCCCACCACTGCACTGTGCAAAGTACGCTTCTGCCCCCTTCCACTCCGGAGGACTCGGATTGTTTTCCCGGACTGAACCGTGGGCCCGGTCAGTTTCACCATCTGGCTTTTCTCGCAGATTTTTTTTTTATTACACAGTACAACTACACTCATAATGTACGCACACTCATCTATATAAACGCACATACGCAAACCCTACCTCTATGAGCATCTTCAAAGACTGAGCCGGCAAATTCTCCAGATTGACGAAGTCACCACTGACGCTTCGCTGTCGACAGCCACGTCGCCTACTGCTTAAAACACAAATGCCGTTAAATCCTATAAAATTCGCTCTCACCGGGAGTCAAACCCAAAACCTAAAAAGTGTTACTCGAGAGCTTTAACCACTAGGCCAATACCCCTTTCACTTTCTCGCAGATTAGCCCATGCGTTATGTGGATTTTATTTCTTTGAGTGGGGTTCATTTTCTCTGAAAACTGCGCGGGGGTGGTGCTACTACAATCATCACGTTGCCGGCGCTGCGGTGGGGTCCCCCAGGTGCTTTCAGTAATGTCTTTCGTGTGAGCCATCTCCGGGTTAAGCTTAAGGAACAAGTCCTATTTGACCCCCTTGAACTCTTGTCAAAGTCTAATTCACACCCCTGAACTTCAAAATCAGACATATGAGGACCTTCAACTAACAAAACCGGACAAAATACCCCTTGCCTGAAACCAGAACTGGTTTTCATAGTCAGGCCCACATGTCAGTCTCATGTGTCCGCGTCGCACCGCTCCCGGTCTCCTCCCAATTAACAGCCGTCGCTTCGCTGCCCCGGCAGCGTTCGTCGTGGTCCGTCGCCGTCGAAATCCCATGTGGCACGAAGCCAGCTTGCTCGCCCAGTGCGCCGCGCTGCCAGCTGCCTGCTGCGCCGTGCCGCTAGCTCCCTCGTCGCCGCGCCGCTAGCTCCCCCGCCAGGCCGCGCCGCACCCGCAGCCCTTCTTCCTCTTCTGCACAACGAGAGGTGAGAGCTCGTCGTCGAGTATCGTGTCCATTGGTGGCTGAACCCCGAATCTAGCGAGTTGTGGCGGGTGATAGCGAGATGGATTCCTTGGAGCGACCAGAATGCGAGGAGCATTTGGCTGTGCAATTTGTTCAATTTTTTTTGGCTACTTGCGGTGCTTGATTTGGTTGGGATTGTATAGGCAGGCATCTTCAATCCGGCGCGGTTGCATGCCATGAGCCTGGCGCAGTTGCGCCGATGGAGCGCCACGGTTCTGCTAGGCTGCGTCGTGGGAGCCGATGGCGTGGGGCTCGATGGCCAAGCGTGGTTGCCCACCCCGAGCCCTGCTCTCTTGAGCATGAGCTCGCAGACCACGTTCTCCGTAGCTGCCTGTCTCGAGCCTGCGCGGCGTCATCGCCATGCTCAGAATCTTCGGGCACGCAGGTCCTTCAACAGCGCCAAGCTCCAGTGACGACGCCATCCGTCGGCCGCTTCCATGCCCTGCGTGATGCCGCCCCCTTCCGCGAGAGGCTGACGGCGCACAGGTCCGCCGGCTGTTGCTCCTCTTTTTTTTTTTTCCTTAAACTGACAAGGACCAAAACCACTCGCGAGGGTGTCAATTAACCGGTTTCCAAACTTCAGGGTTGTATGTTAGACGGTTTGGTAGTTGAGGGTTGAATCTTAGACTTTGACAATAGTTTAGGGGGGTAATATGGACTTATCTCTAAGCTTAACCCCAGGGCCACGAGGAAACCCCACACTCTAAACAGGACAAACCCGACCTAACTTTGCACAGTCACTTCACTTGACTCCCTGGTTTTCCTGGCGCGTTACGCCGGCCCACCTGGCAGTGACGTAAGAACATTTACACTGACAAACCAGCCAAGCAATTACTAACCGCTTTTGTCTTTTTCTTTGCGCTCCCGCATCGCGTGCTCCGTCACAGTTCGGAACTGCCTGCCGCGCGGATCTTCCAACGCCGTGACGTCGTGATGCTCCCTATGTTTTGCTCAGCACGGTAGCAATCGTGTTTTACCGTCTTATTACGCGAGGTGCGCGTGTAATTTCTTAACCGCAAGATTTATACCACCAACCGGTTCAATTTACTGGACCTTCCTTGTTCCTCCTACGTTGCCACGAATCACGAGACCAAAGCTTAGGCCTCGCGAATTGCTGCATTGTCTTCGTAGGGTGCGTTCTGCAAATATGCCAACGGGAATGGAATCGTGTTGCCCGTTATAATCAGTTGGCTGGCTAATCAGAGATTATAATAAACTAGACTAGAGGAGGAGTTGGTTGGTTGGTGAGACGGCGGCGTTGAGCCAGCGACGTGCCGGCGGCCGCGACCGCCACCCTTCCGCTGCAACGGACCAGTTGACGCGGCCCCATTCGCAGGTAATCCGCCTGAGGGTCCCTGACCCGTGGGCCATGGGGCCGCTTGTCATCGACTGGACGTGCGGGTGGGCGCGAATAGGAAACGCAAATCAGTGGGAAATGCCGCCGACACAAGTCTCTATGGCTAAACAGGCGGATTGCCGGATTAGGATTGAACATCAATCAATCTGCTTATAAGAGCAACTCCAGTAGGGCCCTTATTTAGGACCCTACTTTATTTTTTAAGGTCTTGAGTTAAAAATTGAACTCCAGCAGGGACCTTACTTGGGCCCTCATTTTGCATGCCCCTCAAACTCCATCTCCTGGCTCCTATTCCCAAGGTCTTCCAATCTCCCCCTTCATCCGTGGGTCCTATCGGTTTTCTTTTCATTCTCCTTTTTTTCCTCTTCTTTTTCCTTTTTTCTCTCTTCTCCCTCCTCCCGCACGCCACCGCCGCCATCTCACCGGGCGCACGGCCGACCCCGCCCTGCGCCACCGCGTGTGCCCCGCGCAGACGCGCCGCTCCACACGAACCGCCAAGTTGCCGCGCACGAGAGCCGCCATGGCCAGCCGCGGCGTGGGCGATCCAGGAAATGGCCACCATGGCCAGCCGCGGCGGCGTGGAGGAAGAGTCGGAGGACGGCCTGCGCGCGGAGCTGCTCCGCCTGCGCATCTCGCGGCCGGCGCAGGTGCTGACCAAGCCGCTCACCCTCTCCGACCGCAGCCGCGACATGGCGCGCCTCGTCCTCCCGGAGCACTTGGTACGTGCGTCGCCGCTGCTGGGCATGCTCACCGCCGCCGAGCACCGCCTCGTGTTGGGCCCCGGCGGCCTCCTCGTGCCGGCGTTCGACCGCCTCGGCCGCCGCAGCAGACCCCGCGCGCGCGCCACGCTCGCCGCGGCTCCGCGCCCCGCCGCGACCCTGCGCGCCTACCCCGGCGCGGCCCCGCCCGTCCTCCATGCTCCCCGCCGACGAGCTCTTCTCCGGGGGCAAGCTCGTCCCGCTCCCCATCCCCGCGCCGCCATCCGCGACCACCGCCGCGGCGTTGGAGGAGGCCCCGGGTGCGGGGGATGCGACGGCGCTGCCGACGAAGCAGGCGCCGGCGCAGCAGCCGGAGACGAAGATCCCGGCGCGGGGCACACGCGGTGGCGCCAGAGAAGGCCCCGGGTGCTGAGGAGCCCGGGTGCTGAGGAGCCGAAGATCCCGGCGTGGAGGTGGCGGGATCTCCTCCGTCTCCGCGCCACTGAGGCGGAGCTCGAGCGCGCGCGGCACCGCAACGCGGAGCTGGAGGAGCGGCTGCGGCAGCTGACCGCCGAGGGCCAGGCGTGGCTGGGCGTCACCAAGAGCCATGAGGCCGTCGCCGCGGGCCTCCGCGCCACGCTCGACCAGCTCCTGCTGCAGCATCCCACTGCCGGCGCCCCTGTTGACGGCGACACCGAGGACGCCCAGTCCTGCTGCTTCGAGGCCGCCCCCGCCGCGGGGTGCGTCGCCGACGACGCGGCCTCTGGGAGGGGCAGTGCTCATCAGTCGTGCAAGTCCTGCGGCGCCGCCGACGCGTGCGTGCTGCTACTCCCGTGCCGGCACCTGTGCCTGTGCCTGTGCCGCACGTGCGAGCCCGCCGCGGACGCGTGCCCCGTCTGCGCCGCCACCAAGAACGCCTCGCTCCAAGTCCTGCTGTCCTGATCGCTGGCGCGGCGTCACCGTGAGTCGCGGCTGTTCCGGCGGCTCGTGTTCGTCGTCGACATTCCGTCCGCCTGGCTCCGGTTCCGTGACTGGCACCTCCTCCATCGCATCAGCAGCAGCAGCACCAGAACCAGCTGCCGCCCAAGATCCGCCTCTCGCCGGCGCAGCAGCAAGCGGCGGCGGCGGCGGCGTCTCCACCTCCTCCTCCTCCCCCGCCGCCTCCGCCTCCAGCCACCGCGGCGCAGGCCTTCTTGTTGAACCTGATGGGCTTCGTCTTCTTGGCGTCGACGGCGCGGCTCGTCGGCGGCGCGTCCTCCCTGCTCGCGCGATGTGTGGAGGGAAGGAGAAAGTGAGAGGATAAGGTTGAGGAGCTGGGTCAATGACAAGTGGGTCCCGCAAAAATGAGAGCTGGGATTTGAGAGGCACCGCTGGAGTTGATGTCAAAAATTAGGACCTTAAATTTACATGCCAGCCCCCAAATGCCTTTTGAGGGCCATATTTTGAGGTCTATTGCTGGAGATGCTCTAATAATTACATTTCTTCAGAACCTTGTTGTTGCAGCATGATGAGTGCTGCTAGTCCCAGATTAATTAGAGGACTGGACGGGCCCCAAGCCCCCAACCATGGATCCATAGCGGCACGCCACTTTTGTAGCTGTCTCACGTACTCCAGCCCGCTATAGGCGGCTAGCACTGCCAACAATGATTTGTCAAGCTTTACTCAAAAGCGGGACTGACTGGCGGAAGGAATGGCTCCCTCCGCTCCCCCGCCCGCTCCGCTCCCCACCCCATCCCCAGCTCACCCAAGCGCCCGTAGCACCCTCGCCGACGGCAAGGTAGCCCTCGCCTGAGCTCCACAAGCTCCGCGATGGCTGACTCGGAGGATACAGCTCCGGGTTTTCTTCTGGAACTGCAACAAGACAAGCTTTTGGCGGATTTGGTGAAGAGCTGGGACTTCTCAATTGGGCGCTCCTTCCAGAAGGAAATCATCAAAAGACACAGGTCATCAGTTCATCACCCCTCATCCTCTCCCCATGGATCCTTCTTTCTGCTTGCGATTTTTCGCCGTTTCACCTTCAGGCTCACTGAGGATTCTGTTAGCTTGGCTCTGCATTCTTGCCTGGGAGGCACCCCGGCTGGTTTTCATGTCACCTATCTCAAGGATAGGCACTTCCGGTTTTCTGTAGCTTCCAAAGATGTTGGGCTTTCAGTCTGTGCTTTGAAGAGAATCATCACCAAACAGTTTGATGTTTATTTTCATCTCTGGAGAGAGGGTGGTGACAAATGGGAGAGGGAAAGAAGAAGATGGGAAGAGGAAGAAGAAAACAGTTGGACTCTTGTTTCTCGCAGAAAATCTAAGAAAAAGTTTCCTGCCAAGCGAGTCACTTTCAAGAGCAATCTGATTGAGAACTCTCCTCCAAGGAAATCAGTCCCGGATGAACTTGCAAATGTGTTCAAGATTGGAGGGGTCTATTGCCCGATTGTTTCTTCTTCGACAAAGAAAGTTTTTGGCAGAATCAATGGTCTTGTTCCTGATTCTGGTTCTTCTCATCAACTGAATTCTCATCATTATCATCAGTCTCAGCATCAGAAGCGCCAGCCCATCCCGATCTCGTTCTCAGATTCAATTTCAAATTCTGAAGTTAGAGTCGACAGAGTTTTTTGTTCTATCAAAAGGGACTTACGTATTAACTCTGCTGCCGGCCATGCAGGGGCCATGCAAAGTGATTTGAATAGAGTGCAGCTTAATGTTGGTGCAACTCCCAATTGCTCTGCTGGCACCGCTACCTGTAGCAAATGCCTTGCTTGGGGCCACTCGGTCAGTGAGTGTATCAACCCGGTCAGATGCCACTTTTGCTTTGATTACGGTCATCGGGTCAGGCAATGCTTTAAGAAAAAGGCAAAAGAGAAATTAATTTGGGCTCCAAAGCCCAGAACCACCCAACCTCAACAGCAATTACTGGGCCAAGAGCATCGCGCCGCAGCACCCCAGCTAAGCCCAATGAATGATCAGCGTGCTGCTCCTTCCTCTGTTTCAAATGACGCTCTGCATTCTTCGGGTGGGACCTAGGCAGCTAGCACATACAAAGAGACGAAACCAAGCAGAGTCTCTTCCTCTCTACCCCCATGCCGTGACCTCTTGCCTCCTCTCACACTCCTGATCGACGATCTTCTCCAACAGCAAAACATGGCGAATTTCGCCATCAACCCTACAAGATTCTTCCCTGCCCTGACCAACAATGAGGATGGGGGTCCTCACCGCAGGGCTCGTCGCACGGTGATCGTCTCTGGAGATATTGAAAAGACTCATGAGGACCATGCCATTGCAACTTGTGATGAGGTACAAAATCTCTCTCTGGCAGAGACCATGCAGTTCTTAGAGCAGATCAGTCATTATGTTGAGATCCATGCTAGGAAGGATGTCCACATGTTTGCTCCGCACCCGCATGGCATTGGTATCTTTCAGTTTGGTAGTGTTTGTGAGCGAGACACCCTAGTGGTCACTAGTCCTCATTGGGTTGGGCAATATCCTGTGAATTTTGTGAAGCATGATCAGGCGCCGATGAACTATAGGAGGTCTCCTTTCACTAGAACTTGCTGGATCATGTTTCTTGGTTATCCCCTGGATTTGAAGGAATTGCGCTTTTTAGATCAGGTTTGCTCTTGCTTTGGACAGCTCATTCAGTGGAACTCTCATGACACTGATCTCGCTAGAGTACTGGTCTCTGTTATGGTGGATGATCCGCTTGAGGTACCTAGTAGCTTGGAGATCAAACATGGTAGAGACTTGGATGGGTAGGTCGTTCCTGGACTGTACCAGTGTATATTCTCAACTCACATATGGCTGACCAAGTTCCTGCTGATGGTGAAGATCCTCCAGAACATAATGGCAACCCCCATCCATTTGAGGGACCTATCCTACCGGGTGTCCCTGATTTTGTTGTCAATGCCGCTGATCAGTTCATGGCACAGATGCCCAACAACAATCAAGGCAACAATCAGGGCCCCCATCAGATGGAACATGATGAAGTATCCAATGCTAGCTCTGTTAATCAAGTAGCTCCACAGCACATGTTTGTACCGGCGCCTAGAATGGCAAGACAGATGAACATTGAGGCTCATGTTTCAGTGCAGCCTGAAAAAGTAACTCAGAACAGACAGCTCCTACAGTCTGAAATCTTGCAGAACCTCCAACATTCAGCCATAGCAGGAGAACAATGACATCTTGATGCAGATTGCAGCCAACAGTCTGAGGTCCATCATAAACAGCTTCTCTAGGATTCACACTGACATTCCCAATGGTCCCTTTACAATAACTGTCCCTGCAGCTTTCTTCACAACTGAAGCTAGTGGTCCCAGAAGCAACAATGTGCAAATTGAGATGATACCACCCACAAGTGGCACTATACTTGCTCTGCTAGCTCCCACACCTGACACTCATGCTGAGGAAATTTCTCACAATGTGTGTTTCACCTTCTCTGCAAAACCTCCAGTGAAAAAACAGTATGTCAGGAGGAGGTTCAAAACTGCCAACAACTCTGTAGCTCTCATGGAGATCCCTACCTCAGCTGAACCACAGCACTTCAATGATGGTGAAATGCAGCCTATGCTAAACAATGAAGCAACCACTGAACCTGAAATGATAAGCTCTGGACAAAGGAAGAGGGAGGCAAGTGAACCAACTCAAGATGCTACTCCCTTGCCATCATCCAAACTGAAAAGAAGCAACAGAATCTCCAAAAGAAGCAATGGGCATAGAGTCCAAGTCATCCCTCCTACTTTGCAGAAGAAAACTGCTAAGACTGAAAGCAAGAAGAAAAGAAGGATTGATTTCAATGATAATATCCCTTCTGACCTGCTGTTGAATTCCCAGGCTTATCTGACCTGATTAACTCCACTGAAGCTTTCCCAGAAATTCCTATCACAGTGATCCAGGATGTTGCTGTTGGGAAGTGCAAGATATCTCCTTCGGAGGTTTCAGCTGAGCTACTCATGGCCGCCAAGAAGAAGAAGACAGGCGAAGAGGGGGCATGTAGCAGCTCCAATGCTCCTACTGCAGTCATCAATGGATAGCTCTACTACTTTCCTTAGTGTCGACAGGGTATGCCCTGTCTTAAGGTCCTGTAACTTTATGGGAACCTCTATTTGCATGCTTCAAGGTGACTGTGTGGTTAGTTGCTTAATGTTCGTAAGATACTGGTACTATGGTTATCTCCTAAATCTAAGGGTTGTTTGCTATTACCTTGCTCTTGCCTGTGATGATCACATCTACATTTGCTGCATGCTTGCTGATGATGAGTTTATTCTTGACTGCAACCTGTTCTGTGAATTTCTGTTGACAAGTATGCAAGTTTTTATCCTGAAGTACTGCTGGGCCAAAATTACTGAGGATATCTATGATATACCTCATACCCGATTATCTCCTATGGTTTTTTAATGGATAATAGCACAACAAAAAGAGATTGGAACATCCTCAACTTGAATGTTAGAGGACTCAGTGCCGAAGGAAAATGCAATGCAATCAGAGAAAAACTGGATGAAAGTGCTTGTGCCATATATTGTCTTCAGGAAACAAAGAGAGAGTCTTTTGATCATTCATTCATTCGGAAATTTGCACCAAAAAGATATGATAAGTTTGCATTTTCGCCATCCATAGGCAATTCTGGAGGGATCATAATGGGTTGGAATAGCTCCATCTTTACTGGAGAAGTCATTCATATCCATAGATTTGCTATCACAGTGGAGTTCACATCCAGATATAACAACAATAAATGGAGATTAACAACAGTGTATGGACCTTGTCAAGGGGAGGAAAGGCAACAATTTGTCAACTGGTTAAACGAACTTGACATTAGCATGGAGGAAGAATAGATGCTATTGGGAGATTTTAACTTCTACAGATCTTTGGAAAACAGAAACAAGCCAGGAGGGAACACCAATGACGTTATGGTTTTCAATGAAGTAATAAGCAATATGGGTCTCATAGAAATACCACTCAAAGACAGAAAATATACATGGAGCAACATGCAAAATGATCCCCTCCTGGAACAAATTGATTGGTGTTTCACATCTCCGAGCTGGACTACAAAATACCCAAACACTCTTTGGCTCCCATTAGCAAAACCTACATCGGATCATGCACCATGCAAAGTACAGATTGGAACTTCCATCCCGAAAGCCCAAATTTTCAGGTTTGATAACTATTGGGTGGATATGCCGGGCTTCTATGAACTAGTGCAGATAATATGGAACATTGATGTCAATGCCACAAACAGTGCAACGAGGATATCAGCTAAGCTAAAATTACTCAGAAAAGGTTTGAAAAATTCTAGCAAGGACACACAAAACCTCTCCAAACTTATCAAGTCATGTGACGAGGTGCTGGCTGTTCTGGACAAGCTTGAAGAACAGAGACCTCTCTTTATACAGGAACACAATTTCAGAGAAATACTAAAAGCTCATATACTCAAGCTACAGAAGTATAAAAAAGAGTATTGGAAACAGAGGTTCGCTATCAGATGGACAAAATTTGGTGATCAGCCGACAAAATTCTTTCATGCAGTTGCAACAATCAGATATAGAATGAACACTATCACCTCATTGCAAACTCAGGATGGCAGAACCTTATATGATCACCATGAAAAAGCTGCCAATTTGTGGGAAATCTACAAAGACAGAATGGGTACAACCACATCCCCTGAAATGCTTTTTGATCTTAACAACCTGGTTCAAGAACATGGCAACCTGCAACATCTTTCACAGCCTTTTAGTCATGAGGAAATAGACAATGTAGTAAAGCATATGCCAAATGACAAAGCTCGTCCTGATGGATTCAATGGATTGTTTATTAGAGAGTGTTGGCCTATCATCAAATCTGACTTCTACAGGTTGTGTGATGACTTCTTCAATGGTTCACTAAGTCTACAGGCTATCAATAGCTCTTTCATCACTCTGGTCTCAAAAACAAACAATCCAACATCCTGCAATGACTACAGGCCAATTTCTCTAATGAACTCAGTGTTGAAACTGCTCACCAAGCTAATGGCTGACAGACTGCAGAGAGTGATCATACCCATCCTTCACCAAAATCAATATGGCTTCATCAAAAGCAGATCAATCCAAGACTGCCTGGCCTGGGCATTTGAATACATTCATCAATGCCAACAATCAAAGAGACCAACTGTAATCATCAAATTGGATTTTGCCAAAGCATTTGACACCATTGAACATTCTGCAATTATAAACATGCAAAGACACTTGGGTTTCGATGAAACATGGATAAACTGGACTTCTAAAATTCTTTCATCTGGTTCCTCATCAATACTTCTCAATGGAGTACCAGGCAAGCCTTTCCAATGTAAAAGAGGAGTCAGACAAGGGGACCCACTCTCCCCTCTTCTATTTGAGCTGGCAGCTGAACTTCTACAGTGCATCATCAACCAAGCTCATCAACAAAATCTGCTCTCAATGCCAATCCCTGCTCGGGCTGGACCTGATTTTCCTATGGTACAATATGCTGATGATACCATAATTATAATGAAGGCCTCACAAAGAGAATTATTCTGCTTAAAGGCTCTGCTCCAAACCTTTTATGAGTCCACAGGCCTCAAAGTCAACTATAGCAAATCATGCATGGTTCCACTGAATGTGTCACAAGAAGAAAAGGCTTTACTTGCAGGAGTTTTTGGTTGTCAATTGGGAACTCTTCCTTTCACATATTTGGGTCTTTCATTGGGAACGACGAAGCCGAGAGTAGAGCATTATTCGCCTCTCATGAATCAGGCAGAAAGAAGACTCACAGCTATCTCATCCATGTTAAACCATGCAGGAAGAGTAGAAATGGCAAACTCAGGAATCACCTCCCTAACAATCTATGCCATGTGCACTTTGCTAATGCCAGTAGCTGTAATTGACTCCATGGATATATAGAGGAAAAACTGCATTTGGAGGGGATCAGATGTGAATGCAAAATCAAAACCTCTAGTGGCTTTCAAAAAATGCACAAGACCAAAACTTAAAGGAGGACTGGGACTTGCAGACCTGAGAAGACTGAACGAAGCCTTGCTTCTCAAACATCTGGACAAATTCTACAACAAAAAGGACATACCATGGGTAAACCTCATCTAGAACACCTACTACACCAATGGCAAAATTCCACATGCCACATCAGAGAGAGGTTCCTTCTGGTGGAAAGACATCCTAAGGCTGAGTGAGAAATACAGAGGAATTGCAGCTTGCAAAATTGGAGATGGTTAAACATGTCTCTTTTGGTCTGATGTATGGAATGATCTACAACTGGAGTCCAAGCTACCAAGACTATTTTCATTTGCCAGAAACCAAACAATCTCAGTACATGACTTCCTTACAAGTAGTGACATACACACACATTTCCATCTTCCACTTTCACCAGAAGCTCAAATGGAATTTCTAGAGTTACAAGGAATAATTCAGAACATTCAAATCCAACCTAATGCTAGAGACACTTGGTCCTACATATGGGGTTCTCAGAAATATTCATCAAAGCAGTACTACAATTACCCATACAGAAATTTTCACCCTCCAGCGCCATTTGAATGGATTTGGAGATCGAAATGCTCAAACAAACTCAAGGTATTCTATTGGCTGCTAATCATGGACAGACTGAGCACAAGGAATATCCTCAGAAGAAAGAAGCAAAAGGTTGAAGGCAATAATTATGGGTGTGTTTTGTGTCAAAGTTGTGTGGAAGAAACTGCCCTGCACCTCTTCTTTTCCTGTCCCTTCAGTGTGAAATGTTGGGAAGCAGTGGGCATCTATTGGAACTTCACTTTACCCTTCTTTGAAATGATCATGGAGGCCAAAAGAAGCTTCCAAGGGCCTTTTTTCATGGAATTTATCATAATAGCAGCCTGGAATATTTGGAAGCAAAGGAATGGGAAGATTTTTGAACAGCGCAACCCAAGCTTCTCTTCATGGAAAAGAAGTTTCAAAGATGAGTGTAGTCTACAAGGTCACCGACTCAAAGATTCTGATCTACAACTTTTCATTGCCTGGGTGCAGGCCTCGTTGTAAATATAGTTGCTAGTTTGTACAGTGGTGTTTTCTCTTTTGTACTCTCTTTAATTATTAATAAAATTACACAGTAGGGGTCTCCCTTACTGTATTTCCGTTCAAAAAAAAAAAACAATGATTTGTCATCATCGATCGATCCTTGGTTTACAGATATTCGCGTGCATGCATGCAGTGGCGGATGTGCCATAAGTCCTGGGTATTCCCAGGAATACCCAGCTCCATTGCAAAAAAAATCAAGTAGTATAGCTCAACGCTGGCCTGTTGAAGTGTTGCCAATCCTGTTGCAATTCATGCGATGTGTTGCTAAAAAATACAGCCAGCCTGATAGTCCAAAGACCATAAAAGAAATAAGGACTTGACAGAATTATGGCCATAGCCCCATTGCGTATACAGATGGCTCGATCATTCAACGCAGAATTATGGATTGTTCATAACTGATATGCGTAGAGATGGACAGTTAGAAAAAAAAAATCTTGCAGGGCTCTCTGTCCTTCTTGTTGAGACAAGTAAGCATACAAGGCATGATGTTGTGTACAAGCTTCTCAAATTAGTGCTCATTCTTCCTGTTGCAACTGCTAGTGTGGAGAGAGAGTATTTTTTTTAAATGAATTATGTGAAGAATAAACCGAGAAATAGAATGGATGACAAATATTTGAACAGTTGTTTGGTTACATTTACCGAGCGTGAGTTTTTCATTAAAGTGAAGTACATCGGCATCATCAAGCGTTTCGAAGCCATAAAGGAGCGCATGATTAAATTGTAATTTTCTTTGCATATGTTGTAAATTCATGCTGTGGTGAATTTCACGCTTTTGTGATCGAACAATTATTCGGCTTGGGAATACCCTGTCACAAAATCCTGGCTCCGCCACTGCATGCATGCAGAAATCCAGGCGATTCAAGCTGGAGAGAAAACGATACCGACACTACGTGCCAACCAATGATTTGTTAGTTGTACTATATACTACTCCCTCTATATTTCTTTTAATGTTCTTAGGATACCATGGCTGGTGCAAACGGAGCATATGTCTGCTACAATCATCTTTGCAGCTTCCTGTTCTATTGCCACTTGAAAATAAAATTCTCCTCGAGACGTAGCAAAGGCTCTGCTATTCGCTACTCTGCATTTCACGCGGCGCTACAGCGTCTGCAGTGCCACCAGTGTGTTGCATTTGGCAGCTCGCGATCACCACCGTCGCTGTCACGATGGAGAGAGTCCAACAACCTCGGGCGCCTTGTTAAAGGACTCCTGCTATCTATCACTCCAGAGTACAGAACTGGAGACCACACTAGCTAGACTCAGCAGCATGTGTGCCTTTGGCAAGTAGAGACCGTGTTTTCCCGTGCAATTTTAGGTGAAACATTTCACTTCTGCGATACATCGAACTAGGCAATGTCTCATGATAACAAAAGGCTAAAGCAGCCAAGCACTCCAACTCTCCAAAGTGCAAGGATCCACTGATCAACAACCCAGAAAGGCCACACACGGGAACAAATGCAGCTTGCAGCATCCATCTACAGGCACAAAAGGTAAAGTTGAGGGCCCAGAACCTTGGAGGAAAAGAAGTGAAGTCAAATAAATCTACTCATAAGATCTCCCTTTAAGAAAGAGAGAGAAGAGGGGAGTGGGGCCAGACGCAACCCCAGAAGCAGATTAAGTGAGACAAAGGTGAAGAGAAGATGGAAAGTACGATTGATTGATTAATCGATTATTGCTCTTTCTATTAGCAAAGTGGATAAAGTCGAGAGGATGGTGCGCAGAGGCGGTAGGATGCTGGTAACCATCAGCACAACACATCAATTAGTCGCTTCTTAAGGCATATAAAGAGGGAGCCAAGATATTGTTTCTGGATGGGCCTTCTTGCTGTGAGGTAGACGTCGCAACGGCCGAGTGATGAAATCGTGTAGGTGTGTGTGACAGAGATCCTTTCTTAATCTTATTGTTAGGTTTTATAAGAGGCCATCCGGCTCGTGAGCCATGGCGACATGGTGCATGAATGCATATTGTTTTTTCATGCAGTGTAGCGAGATCGTGACTGTGAAAGCATGCTGCAACCTAAAAAAAAAAAAAACCATCGAGATGTTTTATTTCTTTCTTTTTCTTTTTCTAAGGACCTGATTGGTTGTCTTCCCGCAATAGCATGGCTCGGTCCTTGGGAGCCAGGCCCCGTCTGGCCTGCATCGCGAGCGCCTGGCTCGGGAGAAACGGATTTGAGTTTCATTCCCCGCGAGCCTGACTGAGGGCTCTTTTCTGTATCTGAACGCACGAGCCAAACAGAGATGCGAGCAACCAATCATTACACACTCGCATGCACGGAGCCTGGCCGAATGTGCTGCAGGCAACCAATCACCGCTCGGTTGCATGACACGGACCTGGTTGGGTCATATTCACCCAACGAATCACGCCCTAAGCAAATGAAAGAGAAGACGGAGTATTGAAGAGGTGTACCTCACCAACGGTTGCACGCCCGAGAAGTGAGCGTTGCACTACCATTTCAAGCAGAAGAAACGACCAAAGCATAGAACAAAAGATAATAATGTGATCCAGTTCGGCGTTAATTGTGCTTCATCCGATCCGAGTGGCTTCTGCATGGAGAGATTACGGAAGGAAATAACATGTCGGATTGTCGGGACGCCTCGACGGCAAGCGTCGCATGTGTAGTAAGAAGCCGAAAATGAGAGCCTCTGCTTTGGCGTTTGATGTACCGAACCCTCAAATTGGAGGCCCGATCGTCTGGCCGCGACACGGCCCAATCCTACTTTTTTTTTCTTTAGCCGAACCGGATGCACCGAACAAGCCCGACGTTTCGTGTCGCCGCTGCTCAGCAGTCGGCACCTATTTTCCAACGGAACGGGAACGGCGGCGGCGCACCAATGCGGCCAGTGGGCGGCGCTCCCGTGGTGGGGCTACGGACGCCGCGCCTCGCCGCAGCTGCTGATCCGGCGAGCCAACAGGCAACAACTCGGTGGAGGAGGGGATCCTCTGTCCTGTTTCGCTGCTGCTGCGGTTTCGTCTGCTTCGGCGAGCACAAGTGACGCGATACGGAGGGTCGAGTGATGCGGCGGCGCCGGGCGACTCAACCAGAAGTGGGTGGGTAGGAGGAGCCGCTTCGCACTGATCCCCTTTCTCTCGAGCGACTATGCTTGGCCGCCTCCACGGCGGTTCCATTCCAGGCAAAGCCGTCTCCAGGTGCTGATACTGGTTCGAAACTATCTAATTATTTGCTGAATTCAACTCAATCAATATGTTAACGTTTCTAGCTTGCATATTCATCTTTACACCAATGGATTTTTAGTGAAAGCCTAACTACTTTACCTTACAAGGCTGCGAGGTTTCTTGCTTTTTAGTAAGGATTCTTGGAGAAACTGAAAATTTTACAGCACAAATAGGGCTAACTTCCTTTATCAGAAAAAGAAAAACCGCACACATTGATTGTGACTCAGTAGCAAGTTTGATTTAGCATTGCGATATAAGGGACAATTTTTTTTTATTGTAATGGGGCAAAATATGCTTGCTTTACCATGATACCATTGAGATCTGGCTAGAAATGTGAGCATGAACATTGTCAACAATTTAGGATGTTATGATTACTCTTTTCGGTTTTTTATGCGAAATAGCAGGGAGTACTATCTATTCACTAATTTAGGGTGCTATCTGCCTAATAGTCGCACAAAGTATTACGGTATGGAGATATGGACAATACGCAAAGGGCTGCATATTTCGCAGCTCACACGTAATGACACAGTTTTGACATGTAAAGTACACCTAAGCTCAACACTTATCCTCTGGATGACTCATCGTCGGACACGACGGGCGAAATTTGGAATTGCAAGGCATCCTGTTGTGGGATTTGAGAGTTTTCATTTCCTTTACAGCTAATATGATGTGTATACAGCTCACCAAAGTGGAAGTCGACAATGCAATGAACACTTGTCCCGTGAGACATCTCTCTGCATTGTTAGTGTCCATCGGTTACTTGGGATGCCATGTAGTTTTCTAGTGTTATTCGTGCACATCATCTATATTTCTGGGGCTATTTAATCCCCATCACCCGATGGTGCTGCATTTCATTCTCGTATAAGCAATTTGGGATTGTTGGATTCCTTTGTCACTCCTGGCAATGTCGAACAACGAAGTTCCAAGTCCGAATGGTCCGGAACTTTTTGAGAGTCTTGTTTCTGATTTGTCAAATCCAGTACTTAGAGTGTTCGCCCTTTCAGTATTACATAAGTTAATATTGTTTCTCCTCTATACTTTCTATTTCATCTTCTCATTTGACATAATATTTCAATGTAGTTGGCACTCTGAGTTGGCTTAAATGGATGATAGCTTTGATGTAGTCAGCAATAATCTTTTAACAAATTTAGATGTAACTTATCATCCATTTTTTTTGTTAAGTAGTATGCTAGCAACTTATTTGAGAATATTGGTGCTTGACCATACCATAAATGTGGAAATGACAATATAGACATGCTTACCGAATGGTTGTAAAACACATAAGTTTTATTTATTTATTTATTGTTTATGAATGGAAACATATCTTCAGCTCTGCTATTAAGTACTATATTATGAATCCCCAAGCATCTGTTTGCTGATGTTACCTTAGCAGTTAGGAATCCTACGGAAATAACCTGGATTGGCTTCTGGACCGTAAAAAGTCAAGATAATTCTTTTTCAGATTTGTCATATAATGTTAGATTGTGTATTTAGTAGCTTTAAGCAAAGCCACTTGTTCTAGGGACATGCTCTCTTGTCAATTCATTCAGAGATTATACATAGAAGATAAACTTAGAAAGAAGATTTAGATAAACTCCAACATAAATGCTCTTTTTGGAGTAAACAACATTCCAAAAAATCAAATACGTCCATAACTGCAATTGCAGCAGTACAACCTTACCCCACCTGTCACAACAAAGCCCCCCCATTTCGTCGTACTAGAGACAACCCAATTTTAAGCATGTATTAATTTTTCACCCTATAAGATCCAAGGGGGAAAGGGTAGAAGAGCCTAGCGATAGAATATTGAATCAACAGCCGTAGTATTCTTATTTGTTGCCCCTCTTTGAAGTGGAAGATCTGCAATCTTCCTTGAGCGCACCACGCTCCTCCCCCAACGATTCGCTTCTGTCTCCCTCTGCGACTGGGGGAAGCGGAAGTTGCAACGCAGTAGTGCAGGCAGCGGAGGAGATGAACCTGGAGGAACAGCTTGTGCTGGATCTCGCCGATCCTGAGTTGCGTGGAAACGCCCTCGTTGAGCTATCCAAGGTCTCTCTTCTTCGTTCTCCTCCACATCTAAAGATTATTCACCCTCGAGAGAATAACCTTTTTGATCCCTAGTGGGATTTCTTGCAAGAATAGGAAATTCTCGCGCTTTGTGATGCCTTGCGGTTTTCTGGGATAGGATAGTTCGTCGTTAATGACGGGGTGCAGGAGTTGGTTTACAGAACATGGCAAAGTGTGCGTTTGACCTCTTGAACATCATTCATTAGCAATTTGAGGAGTTTTAGTTTTTCTCCCCCCAGAATGGGTGTGCTTATGAAATGCCTTTAGTAACTTATTATATGCGGCTATTGTCCTTTTACTGCTTAGTAACATTGATGTGGTTCAGCGGAGCTGCTTTGAATTTATTAACAAGTTTTTAATTCTCTATTTGCTCATTTTAGCATGAAATGCCTGAGTTACATACTGTTGCTGTTACATTGTAAATTGCTAAAGGTATGAATCATTTCAAAGCAGACTATTGGTCGTTCTGTACTTGATAAATTCTGTTTGGTGCTTATCTGAAGAATCAAATGCATATTCAGTCGTTAACGTGCTACATCATTGTAGAAGGCATAATAATTTGGCACATAATGTTGTTGTTAGATGTATATGTATTCTTGTAGTTTCCCCATTGTATAAGGGGTTTTGTGCATATTTGCCTACACATGTACATGTATATATTTGGGCCTATTGCCTCCATAATGAATACAAGTGCTATTCATAACATGGTATCAGAGCCAATCTAGGGTTAGGTTTTTCTCTCCTCCCCTAGAGATTCTGGGCATTGCACTTGCGCCTGCCATCCTCCAATTTTTCTTGCCGTACTTCCTGTCTTGAAGTCCGGCGTTCTGCTTCTTCATCTTGAAGCTTTGTTGATTGTTCGTCATCGCTTCTTCATCACTGAATACAAGTGCTATTCATAACAGTTGTCTCTTGCAATTATTTCAGAAAAGGGAGACGTTCCAGGATTTGGCTGTACTGCTGTGGTGCTCATATGGCACAATGGCTGTACTGCTCCAGGTATGCAGCAACCCCCTGTGCCCATGATCAATCTGTTGTGTTTCCATGATCAATCTGTTAGGACTGCCATTCTTATGCTTCAGTAATGGCATTGATGGCTGTTTTGATATGTGCCTCGAAGTTTAAACCGCTCTTCGATTCTAATTTCAGCCAGTCTTTTTGTCTCACTTGGTATGTTTGGCAGGAACTTTTGGCAGCCTACCCTTATGGAGCACCATTATCATCAAGCGCATCAAACCGAGCGTGCAATGTACTCGCACTTCTTCAGGTACGATTTTAGGAAAAAGATTGGGATAATGGGGGAGAAAGTTTGGCTGCTGGTTGGAAGTTGGAACCATCCCATGACTTATTTCCATGTTCATTCTTAATCTTTCTGAGCTTACATGGTTGACTTCTTAAATTGCTGCAGACTGTTGCATCCCATCAGGAGACAAGAATTCAATTTGTACGAGGTAATGGTTAATACACATAATTTGTTGTCTGTCAAAGCTAAAATGCACTGAAGGCGTGCTTTGTTTGTTGTCCTACGTTCTCTTTCAAGGTTTTCTTACATTATTATATAGCTGTGGAAATATTACAAGCTTGTTTTACATCTAGCTACTATAGTGAATTTTCTGAAGTATCCAGGATTTTTTTTACTTGCACAGTACTAGCGAACTTTATGTTACTGTTAGGTATTCACTTCTTCTCATTCTATCCTTTGCCTTTTGCAGCTCATTTTCCGGCGTATTTGGAACCATTCCTCAGCTGTGCTTACCAGGGCACGGCTTTCGAGTCCCTGCGTCTCACCACCCTTGGTGTTTTGGGTGCTCTGGTTAAGGTAATTTATCTCTGGAACTTTACACAACTCAAAAAATTTGTCACATTGCTCCAACACTAAAGTAAGACTGGATGCGCTTCACTAAACATGCAATGCAATCGTAAATTAAGATTTATGTTCGTATTCCCCAACTTCTGTAGCTGGCCATGAAATTTGCCGATGGAAACACAAAACTGTGGTAATTTCCCAGAACATACCACACCCATTAAATATTGCGGAGAGGAAGGGGGAAGAAAAACCAATAAGGTTGACCTTGGATTAGAACCATTCGGGAATCCATACCAACTGTCAAGCTAAGGAAAATGAGACGTTTTGTTCATTGCGCTAACAAACGGCTCCACTTTTATTGGGTCCAATAATGAATTGTCAATTTTTATATCATGCTTCAGCAAATGCCACGCTTTTACAATGCATTAAAGTCCACTTTTGCCTACATTAAAGCTCCCATGGGAAGCAATTCCATTCCTAAGCATGAATGCTTCCATCTTGTTTCGAACATGTGAAATTCCCAAAACTCCAGAAAAAAGTGTAGGTGTCGGATTATGGTCATTGCAAATTTGTTGGGAGTTATGGTTGTATGTCGGACATAAAAAATTGCATACATGCGAAATGTGTGAAGGGATTACATGCCCTGGATCCCTGTCTATCACAACTCACAAGACAACATGCCCCGCATGTGAAGATTGTTTATTTCTTTCAGGAGGAACATTTCTCATGTTCAAACTTGCTTTTGTTATGGAAGCAGTTACCCTTAACAGTGATACATAAGATCAATTTGTTGCTTTTATCAAATACAAATTCTGCAAATGCGATCCATTTGTTGCTTTTACCAAATACAAATTATGCCTTCCTGCAGGATGATGATGCGGAAGTTATCATTTTATTGCTGCAATCTGAAGTCATTGCTCTGTGCTTGAAAATCATGGAGATGGGGAACGAGACTCCGAAGATGGTATGTCATATACTATCTTTTGCGTGAAATATCATCTTTTGCCAGCGCAGCCATGCAATATCATGTTGCTGTCTTCTTGTGAAGTTTGTCAGAACACTATTTTGCAATCACCTGGCATCAGTTCAGTCTCCATGAGCCATGTAGATAGTTTTTTTTCAACTTGCTGTCCCCCCCCCCCCCCCCCCCCCCCCCCTCCCCTCCCCTTCCAAAAACATGCAGGAGAACTGTGCCATTGTGTGGTAGAAGATGAACAAGCCAAAGCGCATACAGCACACGCTACAAGAAATGAACAAAGAAGACGCCCGCACAGCATGTAGACTGTTTTTTCCTTGTTAGTAGCCAAGTGTTGCACAGATAGATCTAGCTTATTTTTGCATGGTACAGTAGGCTAATAGCCGCATATGTTGGAGAATGTAGATAAGCATGTCATAATCATCTTCAGGATCATTTTTCGTGGACTAGGTATCTTACAGATAGTCATAAAGTACCTTGCAACTTATAAGCATAAAATGAGGCTTATAACAGATGCTTCAGAATTGTTTGGTAATTTCAGTGGCAAATATATTGTTTTAGCAACCTTATACTGCTAATTTCAATGGCAAATATATTCACCAACTAAGCTGTACATATAGTTTCTTTTCTGGAGGACAGTAGGACAAGACTAATGCTACATTGGTTGGCAGATAAATTTTGCTAACCTCGTTGTAACATCTCCTCTCTACAAGCCATAAGAAGTTGAGTAGCAGTAGCCTAAGGTCTCTCTTTTGTAGATGGAGTTGAAGCGACTCAGGATAAACCCCATGAGCAAAATCTTGGCTAATGGGCCTTATTCGGCTAATTTGGTAACAACCGCATTGATTCACTAATCAGGCAAATTTACGTGCAGGTAGCCACTTACATTATCCAAAAGATTATGCTAAATGATGCTGGGTTGACGTTCTTCTGTGCCACCGCGGATCGTTTCTTTAATGTAGCCAGTGTTTTAGCAACCATGGTACATGCACTGGTTGAGAAGCCTTCTACCAAGGTTCTGAAGCTTGTTATCCGCTGTTACCTCAGGCTGACATATAACAACAAGTATGCGCTGTCATTTGTGTATCACAAACTTATTTTACACCTATATTTCTTCCCATCGATGACGCTTGCTTCTTTTCTTCTCCACTGCAGGGCCCTTGTTGTGCTTCGACTTACCATTCCTGAGGCTCTGAAAGATGGGACATTTGATAACTGTCTTAGGGTGAGTCTTTCGCTCAACTGTTTGTCGCTCTGCTAGTCACACCCAGATTAGAAGTTCCAGTCATACTCACAATAATTTTCTTATTGCAAACACAGGACGACCATGCAACAGTACAGTGCCTCCAACAACTGCTGCATAGGCTGAATGATGATGGCCCGGGAGGAGCACCTCTTCCAGTTCCAGACCCTGCTGCAGGTGGAAGGGGAAGCGCCTGGCAAGGAGCACCTCCTCCAGGCCCAAGTGCCGCCGGCAGAGGAGCCTTTCTGCCAGAGCAGGTCTGATTGCAGCCGGTGGAATCCCCCATGCGGCTAGAATAAATAAAAGCGTTATTGTCGCAGTTTACAAAAAATTGTTGTAATAATAAGCTCTGCAAACGTTTGCAGGGCCCTGCACCAGTACTACCCTCTGCATTTAGTATTTCGAACAACTTAAATAAATAAAATAAACTAGGGAGTGGACCCTTATATATGAAGCTTATCGTCTGGTACAAGTGTCAGTTTTTTTTTAAAAAAATTCTTTTATTTTACAAGCGGGCACATGTCGGAGTTTACTCTGTTTGCAGGGTAGTTTTGAGCTGTGTTATGAAATTTGGAATTCAGCATAGCCTGAGAAACCGGTGATGATCTGCTGCTGACCGGCTCCGGCTGTATGCTTTGTGCCAGCCACCGTGTTGGCTATGCTTGGATCGAGACTGTATCAGTGGTTGCAACTTGTTTGCAGGCAGAGAAGGACGGAGCGTCGGTACCTGACGCATTTCTGGTAAGCTTGTTGGTCGTGCCCCGTGACCGTGAATCTTGACATTCTCCCAGCACATTGAAGTGGATGTTTGCTACTATTCTCTTGGCTCTTGCACATGCTCTACTTGCTTGGAAAGCGCCGTTGCACATGTTGAAGACCATGGAAAATGGTGTCTGCATTTCTTGCGTGCACATGACCAATATTTCTGTGTTTGTTTTGTGTACAAAATTCAGCAGATTCGTTGAAACAGACTAGAACTGAGCATGGGAAACACGATTTGTTCCATGAACTTTGCAATTTCCTCATTCGGTCAGGTTTAAAATTCTTCAACAGACGAATAAAAAAGGTTACTCAAGCTGAAGAATTTTTGTTTCGTGACAGAATGATTGCGAGTATAGTCAGCAGCAGCTTCTGCAGCCACGTCAGGACTGAAGACGAGGCTTCACCTCTTCTCTCCAACCTTCTCCCCAAAACTGCCAAACCCGTCGCTCTCCTCCCCGTCGCTCGCGCCTCCGGCAGATCAAAACCCTAGCTAACCCCTCGCTCGCGCCCGATCGGCCATGGCTTCCTCCGCCCTCGGAGCTCAGGTACCACACACCCGCCTCGCGTGATGCCGGTCTTCTCTATGCCTACTGCAGCACTGACTGATTGAGCTTTGTCCGCTTTGATGCCCTGCAGGTGGCAGCAGCTGCGGCGCCAGTCAGTTCGGACGGTTTCCTCAGGGGTTCTTCGCTCAAGGTGCGTGGTCTAGACTCCACTTCTCCTGGTTCCTGTGGGTAATGCTAGCTCCTTCGGTTCCGTTGATGAATCCTGTGAATGGGTCTGCGCCGGCACTGTAGCAGTAGCACTAGCACTAGCACTGCAATTCGGAGAGGCAACGGTCTTCAGTTTTGCTCCTAACGTTTATGGGGTGGGGACAGTAAATATGGCACAAGTTGAAGCGAAAAGTTTGGAGTTCTACAAGTTGAAATGAAATCCATGTAACAGATGGCCTTGGTTTTTGCTGCCAATGGGTAGGAACATACAAAGTTCGCTAGAATTGGGTAGAAGTTTCCACAGTACTGCTACTTTGATTTGCAATTAGCACGTCTCTATCCAGCTTATTTAGGTGTCATGGAGTTTGTAGTTTTAGATGTTTTCTGCAGCTTCTGAGTGCCGATTTATGGACAAGTGATTGATTGCTGATTCCTACTGAATTCTGCACCATTCTCACACACAAGCACATAGGGGTTCTTCGCTCAAGGTGCGTGGTCTCGAGACTCTAGACTCCACTTCCACTGACTCTTGTGGGTGATGCTTGCTCGGCTCTGTTGATGAATCCCTTGACTGGGTCTGCGCCGGCACTGTATCATAGCAATTCGGAGAGGCAACGATCTTCAGTTTGCTCCTGTGGGGCGTGGGGACAGTAGATGGCACAAATTGAAGTGAAAACTTTGGAGTTCTACAAGTCGAAGTGAAATGCATGTAACGGATGTTGTATTTTGTTGCCAAAGGGTAGTAACATACGAAATTCGCTGGAATTGGGTAGAATTTTCCACAGTACTGCTACTTCAATTTTGCAATTAGCACCTACCGGTCTGGTATCTTTATCCAGCTTATTTAGGTGTCATGGAATCTGTAGTTTTAGATGTTTTCTGCAGCTTCTGAGTGCTGATTTATGGACAAGTGATTGATTGCTGATTCCTACTGAGTTCTGCACCATTCTCTCACACATGCGCATAGTTGTTGACATTGTTTGTGGTGAGAAGGCTATTGAACAATGAACGTTAATCAGGACTGAAACAGAGGTCTAGGACCATGGGACTTTTAACCTTTAGAAATGCATGGGGGGATGGACTTTATAGGCACAAATGTGCCTTTTTTCCCGAGTAGCCTCCATTGATTAAACAAAAGAGTACATAGTGTTACTAGATTTTTTGTCCAATACATTATGGAGCTATCGGCATTCCGAGGAGAGATTACAGAATAGGCACAAATGTATTATTGGCAATATTTTTCTTGTATATGATGCTGAGTTCCTGCATTTTCGTGTTCTATATACTTTGATGCTACATGGTGTTAGCCGGCCTTACCAAATTCGCTTATTATGTTCAGGGTTGCAGTAATCTTAACTTCCAGAACAAACCATGGATGGGAAAGACATTAGCATGGGAAAGCAAGACCCGGCAACCAAGGCAATTGAACAAGGTCCTTTGCATGTCTGTTCAACAAGCAAGCAAAAGCAAAATTGCTGTTAAACCTGTCGAATTAGAAAATGCACAGGAGCCACCACTCAATTTATACAAACCAAAGGAGCCTTACACAGCCACAATTGTTTCGGTCGAGAGGCTTGTAGGCCCTAAAGCTCCTGGTGAAACTTGCCACATTGTCATTGACCATGGTGGCAATGTTCCATACTGGGAAGGACAGAGTTATGGTGTTATTCCTCCAGTGAGTATTTCCTCTCTCTTCTTAATCATCACATTGAAACGTTTATGTATTTTTCTCCTGTATGGAGTTTATCATCTTTTGTCCTCTCAATTATCTGCAAGCGAATATTGATCACTTCTTTTTTTGTACATCTGGATTCTTATCACATATTATTATTACTTATGTTGTTCTTTTTATCAAATTGATTCTGTAGTGGCTATTGGTCCCATCTAATAAATACGATATTATTCAAATTATACGGCGTTGGCAATTTCTTATCAGGAAATAGCAGTTTGACTTCCATTTATTGTGTGCTAATAATATGGCAAATGATATTAAAATGGCTTGTAATCCCATGGTAAAGATAGCTTGTAAAATCCTTGCCCACTGGCTGCTAACATGGAAGATGAAACGACAACGCATTTCATTCTGGCTAAAATCTTGAGTTCTAGAACAACCCAAATTGAATTTTCTTTGCAACCTTTCATTTGCTTTCTTTATTTTGCAGTTCTTACATCCAATTCGTTTGGTGCTAAAATAGCCTATTCTGTATTTTGTTGCTAGGGAGAGAATCCAAAGAAACCTGGATCCCCAAATACTGTGAGACTCTATTCTATTGCCTCTACTAGATATGGTGATTCTTTTGATGGAAGGACAGCGAGCTTGTGTGTTCGCCGTGCTGTTTATTATGATCCGGAAACTGGAAAGGAAGACCCCTCAAAGAAAGGCATCTGCAGTAACTTCTTGTGCGATTCAAAACCAGGGGACAAAGTTCAGATCACAGGTATGGAATTTACCTCGAATGGCATATAAAAGAATTGTTATGTTCTTACCAATCATCTCTGATTGCAAAACTGGCCTTTGGAGTCTGCATATGCTGTAGAATCACGTTGCAAGTGGGGCGGGTGCCAGACGGCCCGCGACCCACTAAGCCGGCCGCAAAGGAAGCTCGCAGGCTTTGCGGGAACCCACCACCCGCAAGCTCGCAGTGGTGCGACGAATTGTGGGCTTTGCGGGTAGTTATCGTTTAAACAACCAGGGCCCGCAACGAAAGCAGCAAGGAAATCCCCCGCCAAACCTAATCCAGAGCTAGTCCAAAGAAAGCAACTTAGCAAAGCTCAAATCACGGATAAATAAATAAAGAAAGCAGCAATTCCACTATCTCTCTCTTGATGTGTTTGATTTGCATGCGTTCAGTAGGGAGCGCCTTTGAACAGAGATATGTTCTCTTTAAACTTTCTTATTCGTTTTGTTTCAAGACTCTTTGCTGTACGTGGTGCACTAAAACTCCTGGAAACTTGGCCAACAGTCAAAGCTTTTAGCTATCGTGGCCGTTTCAGATACGATTCCACCTACGGCTGCACCAAAAGTCCAAAACGCACCGAGTTCTCTAGTCTTTTGCAAAAGAACTCGATAGTACTGGCTTTGAGACAAGCTACTCTTCATAAGAACCCGTTGGTTCGTCTTCGATTGAGTGCACAATCGAAGTTAGGAGATCATTGTACCTACGTGCCTTGATCCATCGGATTTGCTGCTGCAGCGACTTCCTCAACTTGTACGTACTATACTTCCTACGACGTCCGCGACTCGTCCTCGATAGAGCATCCCCGGCCACACCAACTTCTGAAGGACGCGCACCAGGAAGAACGTAATGCTGGTGTTCGCGGGCAGTCGCGGGTCTTGCCCACTTGTCCGGTGGGTTTGGCATACTAGTAAACATTAGGCCGCGAAGAAATTGCAGCTTGGCTGCATGCACAGCGAAGGTCGGTTTTGTGGGGCGGGCATGTGGGCTTCTTTAGGAGCCCGCCCCACCTGCATCCTGACTGTACAATGTAGTCACTTTGTGTAGGATCACATATAGAGGGTAAATTAGCATGATTATGTTCCCCCATTCTGATATGATTGTTGTATCTTTGAATGTTTAACTCATGGTGTATTCTGGATTTTCTTGTCTTTCGCATCTCATAGTGGTTTGTTATTATTCTCAGGCCCCTCGGGAAAAATCATGCTTCTTCCGGAGGACGATCCAAAAGCAACTCATATAATGATTGCCACTGGCACAGGTGTTGCTCCTTACCGTGGCTACCTACGCCGTATGTTCATGGAAGATGTCCCAACATTCAAATTTGGCGGTCTGGCTTGGCTCTTCCTTGGTGTTGCTAATTCTGACAGCCTTCTCTACGATGAAGAGTTTACAAACTACCTTCGGCAGCATCCAGACAATTTCAGGTTTCGAGAGCTTGTCATGCTTTTTTGTCTTGTTTCATTCTATCCTAATGATACTGTCAACAGAGCTACAGTCTAGTGCTATATTGTTTGGACAATGTTGTCTGCTTACTTTCACAGTGCAATGTGTAGGTGAAGAAAAATCGAATGGTTCTTGTTGGTCTGACCCATGTTTTGGTGACATTGCAGGTATGACAAGGCACTGAGCAGAGAGCAGAAGAACAGGAATGGTGGTAAGATGTATGTGCAGGACAAGATTGAGGAATACAGTGATGAAATTTTCAAGCTCTTGGATGGCGGTGCACACATCTACTTTTGCGGTTTGAAGGGGATGATGCCAGGTATCCAGGACACGCTGAAGAGGGTCGCTGAGCAAAGGGGTGAGAGTTGGGACCAGAAGCTGTCACAGCTAAAAAAGAACAAGCAATGGCACGTGGAGGTGTACTAGGTTACGAAATGCCAAGGATTTGTGATTGTTCCGTGACGAGATGAAAACTGGACAGATAATTGAATGATTCTCGTTGCGATGTAATTGTGGATTCTTATTCATAAGCTTCTGCTTAAAATGGTGAATAAAACGAAGCAAGTGTTTATGAATTGGCTTTACAATTAAGTGGAGCACAACCAGCTTTCCTTGCTCATTTCAGATGAGATTCAAGTTGTCCTTTAAGGGTATCTCTTCTTGCTAGATGCTTATTTTAACTTAAATCTGTGATGCACTAACGAATTGTACTATCCATCGTAACTTAAATAATTATACTAGTCTAGTCAACTTTGGCCCGGGATCAGTGGACAAAATTGTTTTTTCATAAAGCTTAGGTTATCATCTCCTCAGGCTTTGCTTTATTCTGCCGGAAATAAAATTATCCTGCATGATTGCTGCTTTAATGTATGCTTGCTTATTTGGTATCTCCCAGATCATCTGCAGCAGTTTCAGGTAAAAAAGACGGAAAATTAGGAGACGTTCAGCGGACTTCCTGCTTTTTCCGTGCTTTTTTCCATTATACTGTTCTGGACATGCAACTGAACGTTGAATGCGGCCATTGGAGCAATGACAAAAAGAAGAGTTTCTTTCACCTGATACATGTCTCCATCGTATGTAAAGTTGGTGTACATGATCTGGAAAGTCTCTGTTCATCTGTTCTCGGAGCAAATACAGGTGACAAAACTGCCTTTTTATGGCATTTTCATGCAAATGATGTGATGTTTCACGGATTCCTCAACGTGGCATCCATTGCTATCAGGATTCATAGGATTCTTTTGGTTGTTTCCTGTTTATTTCACCTATAATTAGTTGATTTTACTTCTGTTACTTAAGCCATGGTAGATATAACAAGAAAACAAACTTGTGTGACCTCTCAGATATTACCAGGAAGTGCTTGTTTTCGCTTAGTATTTTTTTTTTCGGGAGAAAGGTCACATGATTCCTGTCACATCTGGTCCGTCTCAAAGTCAGTATGAACATGCTGGACGTACTACTGCTAGTAGGTGCCAAAGTCTAGATCTACGATCAGTTATAACAGATCGGATCCAGTCCGGGATCCTTTATCAGAAATAAATAAATACAGAAACACATGACCTCTCAAATTAAATGAGCTGCCATTCTGCATTATTGCCGTTCGCGTGCCAAGTAGTAGCGGTTGACACTCGACACATGTGTTCCGCATCTCCATTCGCACACGCATCCGAAACGAATGTAAAGATTCGAGCGAACTTTGAATCGCCCTTCTTTTTAGTCGACTTCGCTTGTGAGAAATGTTAGATTATCGGCGGAACGACGGCACGTAGATCACGATATAGATAATAAAAAGTAAAACTGGAATAGAGGAGACGAAATTTTTTATTGCGAAATTCTAGTGTCAGGTTACACAGGGGGGTCTCCTCAATTATTTATAAAGGGGAAACCCTAACTTCGTGTTGGGCTCCAATTCGATAAAGTAGCCCACATGGACCAGGATAGCTTCTTCTAGAAGTTGGGCCTGGCCCATTAAGAGTTTTACAACACTCCTCTTGGGCTCTTTATCGTGATAAGTATGCCTCATAAAAACTCCTAAAAACCCAGTGGGAAAAATTGGAGAAAAGAGCACATATTACCACCACTTGTATGCACACATTGTCTCGTTAAAAACTTTATTGAGAAAACTTCATGTGAAAAACTCATAAGGGAAAAAGAGTGCAATGTTTTTAATCTTCATGATTAATGTTTATCAATCTTCATGACTGATATGAATTATCTTCGAGATAACTCATTTAGTTCGGGAATGTGATGTACTTAGGGAAGTTCTCCCCCTGTTCCAAGCACTTCTCTAAGTCTTCTCATACCAATACCACGCCGACACTCTTCGAGAGTGCGAGAAGGTAAGGCCTTTGTGAACATATCTGCAAGATTGTCACAAGATCAGACATGTGTTACTAAAATCTCTCCCTGCTCTTGCATTTCATGCGTGTGGAAGAATTTAGGTAACATATGCTTTGTCCTGTTCGACTTTACGTATCCCGATTGTACTTGTGCAATACAAGCTTTATTATCTTCATAGATAATTGTAGGGGATGGAGTATACGCCACTCCACAAGTATTCTTTATATGGCTTGTCATCCTCCTGAGCCAGGCGCACTCCTTTGCAGCTTCAAACAATGCGATGATCTCCGAGTAATTTATCGATGTAGCAACCAATGTTTGCTTCGTTGACTTCCAAGAAATTGCAGTTCCTCCAAATAAAAACACATATCCCGTCTGAGATATTGATTTATGTGGATCAGATAAATATCCAGCATCAACATAACCCACAAGGGTTAATTCTCCATTCTTCTTGAAAAATAATCCAAGATCTTCAGTTCCTCTCAAATATCTGAGGATTTGCTTGATGCCATTCCAATGCCTTCGAGTCGGTGCTGAGCTATATCTTGCAAGTAGATTAACAGCAAAAGCTATGTCGGGCCTTGTACCATTCGCAAGGTACATCAAAGCTCCAATGGCACTGAGGTATGGATATTGAGGTTCCAATAATTCCTCATCTTCATGCTTTGGTCTAAAAGGATCTTGATCTATATCAAGTGATCTCACCACCATAGGTGATCGGAGTGGATATGCTTCGTGCATATTAAATCTCTCTAATACCTTCTTGGTATAGTTTGATTGATGCAAGAGTATCCTTTCAGGAGTATGTTCAAGTTGCAAACTTAAACAATATGTAGTCTTGCCCAGGTCCTTCATTTCAAATTCAGTCTTCAAGTATGAGCAAGTCTCTTCAATTTTATTGGTAGTACCAATGATGTTCAAGTCATCAACATAAACAGAGATTATGCAAAAGCCTTTCTCTGATTTCTTTATGAATACACAAGGACAATCTTCATTCTTCACAAATTCCTTTTGCAAGAGAAATGTACTCAACTTGTTGTACCACATTCTCCCTGATTGTTTCAAACCATATAGTGACTTCTGTAATTTGACACTATATAATTTGCGGTCATTTTCATTTGGGACTTTTATACATTCTGGAACTTTTATATAGATTTCTGTATCTAATGTTCCATATAGATATGCTGTGACCACATCTATAAGTCGCATCTGCAAATTCATATTCACCGCCATTGAGATCAAATACCGGAATGTGATTCCATCCATTACGGGAGAGTAGGTTTCTTCGTAGTCAATGCCAGGTCTCTGCGTAAAACCTTGCGCTACGAGTCTCGCCTTGTATCTAGTCACTTCATTTTGAGCATTTCTCTTCCGGACAAACACCCATTTGTGACCCACTGGTTTAATGCCAGTTGGTGTAAGGTTTACACTACCAAACACCTCTCTTTTCTTTAGCGAGTTTAACTCTACACAGATTGCATCTTTCCACTTTGGCCAATCAGGACGCTTCTTGCATTCCTTCATTGATTTTGGTTCAGATTCCAAATCAATTTGTGTTGCAATCGTTTCAGCAAAGTATGTATTGACTTCAAGTGTCTTTCTATTATATACCACTCCCGTCTCAACATAATTCGTTGAATTTTCATTTCCTTGATCCTCATTATCGATAGATACATTGAGGTCAGGAATTTCTGGTATCCCTTCGTGAGATTCATGCATATTCTCACTTGGGTTTAATTCTTCAAGTCTCACCACTTCATGTGGATCACTTTCACCTTCTTTGATTTTCTTTTGAGCAGTTTGCTTAGGCTTCTTCTCCGCAGGACGTCTCCTAGGAGCTTTAGTTTGATAACGTGTTAGATTATCGGCGGAACGACGGCATGTAGATCACGACAGATAACAAAAAGTAAAACTGGAATAGAGGAGACGAAATTCTTTATTGCGAAATTCTGGTGTCAGGTTACATAGGGGGGTCTCCTCAACTATTTATAAGGGGGAAACCCTAACTTTGTGTTGGGCTCCAATTCAATAAAGTAGCCCACATAAACCAAGACAGCTTCTTCTATAAGTTGAGCCTGGCCCATTAAAAATTTTACAACAACAGAAACCAGCCGCAAAAATGCCAATGGCAAAGGCTACGGAAGCAACAAAACCAGCGCGGCAAAGTCAGCCTGACGACCCCGTGACCCGGCACGGCCCGACCGATCGGACGGCCACCCTCAAACCACGCACGCATCGTACAGCACCCGCATCACCCTCACTTTGAAAGCCTCGCTGACCCATCATCCAGCTCAGCGTCCCACGCGCTCCCACTACCGCCGACGGCCGGGCCCCACCTCCCCATCCATCGGCCACTACACTGCACTCGCACGTCCCATCCTCCCAACTACCCGACCGGCAGGCGGGCCCGTCCTGCGTCCGGACCCACTCAACAGCGACTCGTGCTCCGCCCCGTCGCCGGGCTCCCCGCGCCGCCGACGTGGCCGTAGCACTCGCCCATCCCCCGCCGTTACTCCTCGCGCGGCGGCCGGTTCATTTATTGTTCTTTTTCTCTTTTTCACTCTCATCCTCCTCCACCCGGCAAGCGCGCGGCGAGGCGCGGACTTGTTCTTTCGCCCCTTTGGCCACGAGTGAGGAGAGCGAGCGGCCGCGTTCGTCGTCTTCCTTCCTCGCGATCGCCGCTCAAAACCCAATCCAATTCACCGCGGCCAGCCGCACGTTTACCCATCACCAGCACCGCCTCCGCCTTCCCTCCTCGTACCGCCGCCGCCGCCCGCTTCGTTCTGCCCCCGGACACAAGGTGGTGGAACTCCGCTGCTGGCGACAGAAGGGAGCTCAAGCGGCAGCTAAAGCTCCACGCCCATGGCGCGGATCCAGCCTGTAAGTGACTCCTGCTCCCCGTCGCCTGTATGTTCTGTTTTCGCGGTGATCGCTGGGGTTTGGTCTGTTCGGATTGGTGGGTTGGTTGGTGGCGGCGTGGTGCTGTTCGGCGCGGCCGTTCTGTTAGGGTTCTGGGAGTGACGTCGCGGAGCGAATCCGTTGCGAGGTTCCAGTGCGTGCTCTGCTCTGCTTTGGTGCGTGGCTGTTTGGTTTTGCGAGTTTGGAACGGGCACGAGCGCGCAAGAGCAGGGGTGAAGACTGAACACCTCTTATCTGACAAGTTTAGCTTGAACTGCTGTTACAGTTCACATACGAACAGAGTGGTATATACTAGTAGTAAATTCTGGTGTAGGGCAGGAGTTCACTCCCCTCATTTCTCGTCGTTTGAAGCTTTTTACTTCTCATCCATGTCTGGAGCGCTTCGCCAACTTTCTCGAATAGTGACCAATTCGTATCTACATCAACTCTGGGACTGATGCAAGTGCGGTTGCCATTACTTATAGGAACGCAGGTGCATTTCCACCGCCAGTTTCTAGGATCCTATAGCCAGATCACTTGATAAATTTGGCCAGCTTTCTCGGAGTGACCAATTTGGTATCTGACATAACTCTCGGACTGATGCAAGTGCAGTTGCCAGTACTTTTGGGAACACAGGTGCATTTCAATTGCCACTTCCTAGAATCCTAAAGCCTGAGCTACTTCTAGGCAAGCATGTCATGTCGCGCTAGTGTTACATCAGATGCAAATGTTCTCGTTAACTAGTAGTAGCAAGGATTCTACTCCTTTCAACATTCAGCGTCGTGTCGGGTTAAAGTGCCATGTCAAATCACGTGGCATAAAAAAATGTTCCTGCCTAATGAAAAGTCAATTATTCCTTTTTCTTATAGTATATGAGTTAGAAAACCTGAGAACTCACATCATAAACCCTTTCATGTTGTTAAGATCACTATATCAGGGTGTAGTAGCATTAAAATTCAGTGTTTTTTTTTTATGACTTGAAGGGCACAAGATTATTTATTTATTTTTTGAGGGGAAACGATACTACATTCTCATTTACCTTGTGTTTTTTTTTTTCATTCCTTTTCTTGTAAGTGAATTGCCTTTCTAAGGTGGCGATTTTTGAATCTTAAATGAGCTGCAGGTGTTGGATGAAAGAATGGACCCATTCGGTAGATTGACTACACCGGCTACAAGTGGACAATCACGATGTCAGAGTGGTCTGCCCTTGTTCAACGGCCCTTTTTGCAACACAATGACTTCTCCAGGAAAGCCTAACAATGGCTTAATGAAGTTCATGGACGAAACAGTGCCGCCGCCACGGTTGTTGTCATGCAGTAGCAGCTGTGACATTGACAACAACTTCGAAACATTTACAACTGTATTGTCAAGATTGCATCAGCACCTCATTGATGAAAATGTGGAGATCAGTTACACAGAATACCTTGATTTGATGAAAGCGGAAGTGGATCAACGTCTTAGTAAGCTAAATGAAGACATCAGAGCTTTCAAAAGCTATAACATGGCCCGTGATGTTCATGTAGATGCTTCATTCTCCAAGGCCTGTCATTGTGGGAAGTTGATTGAGATAGGAGAGGGCTTCAACAGCTTGAAGTTACTGCTGACTGTGGTGTTCCAAGATATCAGGGAGATGCTCAGATTGATTAATACTTCAATTCATGATCTTCGGTGGGAGCATGAGTTGCAACTAGAGGTTACTGGCACCATTATTGGAGACTGCATTAGACGTCTTCAGGATGAGCTAGAGAGAAAGTTGTACGAGCAAACTTCCATAATAAGTAGTCTAAGAAAGAACTGGCGCGAAACTGTGTCTCAGTGTGCTCCCATTCGTGAAGATCTGATAGCTATTTCTAATATGCTATTACCTCCGGAAGATGAACCACATATATCGCATGGTACACATGAAAGTATAGGTAACAGGAGTGACAGATGGAAGTTCAGCTTTTTCGGAAAGAAAACATGTGATGATCACTCTCCATCTTCTGGCGAGGTAAACATGAATTCTGCAACACAGAAATCTATAAGTCCCAGTGAAGTTATTTCAGAAAAGTCTGACTTCCGACATCTGAAGGGTATGGCTAGACAAGAAATGCTTAACTATTTCAGGTCTGAAATTAGCAAGTTAAAAAGGCTGCATGAATTGGATTTGCAAGAGAGAACAGAAGAGCTGTTCAAATTCAAACGAGAGAAGTGGTCACTGGCTCTTAAGTATGATGTAGAATTTGAGCCTTTGAGGAAGAAATTTCCTGAGGTTATTTCAAGATTTGACCAAATCATGTCGAATGTAACAGCAGCACCTACAAAATGCAGTAGTAATGATGCAATTGATGAAAGTAGCCTATTGAAGTGTAGAATCGATTCACTGTATTCTGAAAACCAACATCTTCGGGGTTTGCTTGCCAAGAAGACAAGGGAGGTTCAGGAATTATCGTGCCAGATATCTGATGCCAACAGGAAAATTTCACTTCAGTATTCACTAGAGAAACAACTTTTAAGACAAGTCACGAACAATGAAGGAGAATATGAGGATTTTTATGTGGAAAACACTATTAGAGATGAAATATACCAAACTGTTACTAGTCAATTGCTTGATAACCATCGGAACATCTTGGAGGATATAATGCAGAATTTTCATGCAAAAGTGACTTCATTTGAAGCTACACTCCTAGAAAAGGACAAGGCATTGTGTTTAGCTAATGATGAAAATCAGAAGTTAAAGGAAAAGTTGTCGATACTAGAAAAGGAGTATTTCATCAGAAATAATCAGCAAGATCCAGAGCTATTGAAGCAAGATAGTGAGGAAATGATACTCCGTGATATCGAGATGGAGCCTAATGTGGCACCGCAAAGATCATGGGATATTTCTGATCAGGATATGCACTATGAGGAGCTTATCAAACTGAATCAGACTTTGGAGATTGCTTCAGCAACCTTAAAAGAAGTTGAAGCGAAAAAAATAGATTACAGTAATATCCTAGGTAAAAGAGAGCAAGAAAGTCAGCTAGATTGCATTCTAGCATCTATTATGGATTTATCAAAAGAATTTGTGCAAATTGAGCACAAAATGTCGGAAGAAGGAAATATGAAAAGGTATGGGCATCTATCTTCTCTCTCTCATTGTTTTACGAACACAACAAAACAGTTCAGCATATGCTTATCTTTTACTGTGTATGTTCTTAATCTTTTGTATCTTTATTAAAAAAGACCAGCACCGGGTGTTGTTTGTTGACACTGATTGTGAAATAGTGGCCATAAAATCCTTTTCATGACTGCGATTTGTAAGATGGGTTGCTTGACTGTGTTTTGTATTATGAGGTTGCTTCCATACATAATCTGTACTAGTCTTTTGCTTGGTCGAATATAGAAATTCTTGATACCATCAAATACTGATAACTCATTTGTCAAACCCAGGACTGAAAATCTGAACAATAGATGCAACCATATGGTACAACAGGCCATTGCACTGACAAAGAAGGGCCTATGGTATAAGCAAATGCTTGACACAAGACGGTCTGAGCTCCGGGAAGCTGAATCTGAGGTATTTCATTTTATTTATCTTGTTGTGTATATGTGTTTTCAAGGATCAGTGATCAAAGATTTCATTGATCCTATATTGTGTGTTATCTACTCAATTAAGGTACTTATGTGCACTTGATACTTTTTTTCTAAACACTCCATTACAAAGTGAATATCCTTTATGTCAATCAATTCTATATACATGCAAGAAGATTTAACTGCAGGCTCATACCAATAATATATCAAATAATTGCATTAAGAACTGCAAATGAGTCAAGATTGAGCGAGTTAGACTATGCTCAGCTTGGGTTACTTTTTAAAAATTAATTGGATCCCTTCTGATCATTTTTTTAATTCTATTATTTCCTGTTTTTGGCACTCTATAGTAATATTCATAGATATTTGCATGAGCATTGGAATTCTGTAATATGGTTTAAGATATGGAAATTATTTCATTACACATTTCTGTCAGCTAGCAATTGAGTCGCTGCTGATATGACAGCCTTTCACCTTTCATACTAGTTTACAGTAGATTTTTCTTTTTGGGTGTTTGTGTGCGAGTGGAGTAAGCTTCTATTTGAGTATTTGACCACAACAACAAATCTTACTCCAAATTCATTTTACATCCTCTTTTTTTTCCTATTTCAGGTTGACATTTTGGGAAACAAGGTCAATGCACTCCTAAGTCTTGTTCAAAAGATATATGTCACTCTTGAGCATTACTCTCCTGTTTTTCAGCAACATCCTGTGGTAAGTATCATAAGTGGTCAACGTTAATATTCTCTAGCTCAGAATCAATCCACTTGCTACACCTTAAACATTTGGGGTTTGTTTACATGTAAATTACCTTCTTTGTATGCATCCACCTTATGATGAATCATTGATAGTCAAGGGGCAGAGTATAATTCATATTTCATATTTAATGCTGTGTCTGCAGTTACTGGATACCTTCTTGAAGACATGCAAGCTTGTTGCAGGGATAAGAAGTAGACAAAAAGAGGGCTCGAAAGATAAAACATAAATTCAAGCAGCTAGGTGAGACTGCACTTCTTTATCCACAATAGATGGGTATCTTCAAGTTTTAGACTAGACTTCTTAGAATTGATGTTCCGATCCAGTAGGTTGAATTTCTAATCTTGTTAAATGTCAATTACAAATTTTTCATGATGTTAGCTTCTATGTTTTCGTATCACATCGTGACTTGTTCATACTTATTTACCTCAAAAAGTACTTCTTCATACTTCTTAGGGGACTACTAGAGTAGTTTATTCCTAAAAAAAACTACAATAGGTGTTAACCACTTCATATGATCTGTAATCTCTACCGGAATAAATGTTTGGCATGTCTTTTAGAAAAAAAAAAAGCTTCTTGTGAGTGTTTCTAAATAGTGTAACCCATAATATACTTCAAATCAATGCATTTTTCTTGTGGGTTTGTATTGTTATCATCATACTGGATAAGTACATCATATTTCCACTAGAAAGATTATTTTGTATGAGGCACATGGATTGGTTATTATGATGCTTACTATTGATTCTCATATTTTTTTCAGAAATTAGTTTCCTAGATTTAGTTGAGAGTAGCTTAAGAGGTGCTAGAAAGGCGATGTCATGGTGGAGGAACAATATCCCATGGCCAAATCTATGAAGTTGAGATGGTCCACTTGACTGAATTTCAAAACATAGGATACAAATGTCATGGCAAGTACACTGAAATTGACTGTGATTATCCAACCACATGGGGTAATGGATGCAGTTGGGCTTTGAGTGCTCTCAGTGCAGAGGATTGGACAGATCACATCCTTGTATGGTTTATACAGAAGTAAACCCTAGATAGGCTTCAAGTGTACAGGTTAGAATACGTTTGTCGTACTCTGAGTGATAGCATAGAAGTAAGTCACTCCTAGACAAGCCATAGTCATATTGTAAGCTTTCACTGTTTCAGGATACCTTTATTTGATTTTAGTCCCTTTTTGTCCTTATAACGTTTTGTAGTCCTGGATTGTACTAAGAGTATACATGTACAGAATATTCTTAATTTCTTATGTACTACATTTGTTCATTTTTTGAAGGAACCAAACCTTTCCAGGATTAATATAATTAGCAGAATTAGCTCAAGGCATTCGTCCAATCGTTATGATTGAAATTCCATTTGTTTCTTAAAAGTTGATGAGAATTCTATTGTCACTGAGCATCTAAGTGATATGTGGATGTTTGATTGCTGTGGCTTTTATGGCCATTGTTTGCTTGTTTTCTTGAACAGCGTATTAACGAGTCTAGGTAAGTGCAACCAATTTGTTTACTGCTAGCTTCTGGGATATCTATGTTTTTATGCATGCTTGTGATCATAGTTTAGATGGCAGTCTCAAAATTAATGGATCAATGTCTTCTATAAAGCATGCATGTTTTTTTCCTGCGACTTTTTTTATTGAAAGAACCTTCAGTTCAACTAAACTTCCTGTAGTAAACCTTTTTCTTTCTTAACGAGATTACAAACTCTGTTACAGAAGATACAAAATATTAGGTGACGTTTGGACACTAACATAATGTACAAGATGTATAGGAAATTCCTTTATTGAACAGCTTGAAGATCGCCATCTAATTCGCTTGCGATAGCATTCCATGCTAATAATGCTGCACCAACAGCTGTCTCCACCTGCAGGTATAGGAAGATATAAGCTCATGAATATTCTTTTGTAGGTTCTGAACACGTGTTAGTTTGTGAACTATGTTTGTTTGTTATTGATTAAGCCTATATACAGCTCAAAGTTTTTTTCCTCCCACATATTTGCTTTTGCACTGTTGATCTAATCAGTTGAAGATTGCATATTTTGAAGAATACTAATATATCTTAGAAGACTCGCTCACCTTGGGGTGTATTGGATAGGCACCTGGATAATTCTTGGTAACACAATCTATCACTTCTTTTCCAATGTCCCACCTCTCGTTTGCCTCAAGGACTCTACCAACCATAACAAGTGGAAATGGATGTTTTCCATCTGCAAATGAGTAACATCTTGAGATCTTATTTCATGAGGTAGGCTAATAAATGCAGATTTTCATTTTTATTTTTATTTTTATATGAGCACCATTTACTTTCTCAAAAGTTAATTTCTTTTTCTCTGTGAGATAACTCACATCTAACTGATTCATGGCTATTATGCATGTTCTCAGTAAGACAGTCAGATAGGATTGGTGTGTCACCTTCACCACATAGTTCAAGTCTTTGCACTACAGCCTTGACACTGGAAGCGAGTTCGCCAACTGAATTGTGCAGGATCTTGTTTGCTACCTCATCACCACCTTCAGCAGACTCTACCACTACCGGAAGAAGGTCAGCAATGCGAGCCCATGATTGATCTTCATATGTCCATCTGCCGTGGGAAGAATGAAAAGGTAAGTGCAAGTTTTTACTTATGCTTACTAACACAATCTCTGAAACAATTTATTATTCTACCGAAGCGTGCTCCTTTTATCCAAATCAAAACCGATAGATTCTGTCAGCCGAAAAAGGGATTACCCTATCAATTCATCTGGTGATGCCAGCCCAAGGAAGTCAAGGATGTTGTTTGTAAGCACTGTTTCAGGACCCCTGCCATCATAAGCCCTCACCACTGCTGTCAATGCCTGTGCAGCAATCCCATACCCACTGCATATGAAATCGGACATAAACCAGTCAATAGAAATCCAGTTATGGCAGCCGTATAAACATGAGTCAGCTTCCACAAATCAATTCTCTTGTATTAGTGATGCCGTCATACATTTGAAAACATGGTCAACTAACCTGCCCCAGTCACCCAGAACCGGACCTGCACCTGCTGCTCGGGCTTCCCTGCCATCACCGGTAAAACCGTAGGCTATTGTCCCAGTCCCTGCAATGAGCACACACCCATGGAGCTTGCCCATGGTTCCGCTTGCTAATGCCGCCACCGCGTCGTTTTCCACGAACAGCTTGACATGGCTTGGAAATAGCTCCCTGAAAAAAGCAATGAGTTCATTCAGTTCGCTTCAGATGAACTGAAACAGAGTTTCAGCTGACATGGGACTCCATGATTACAGTTAATATTAGTGTTGTTAGATACGCAGGACAGACCTGAGCCAATCCAACATCCTCTGCTGATCAATTGGATGGTTGACACCTGCTACAGCCAAGCAGACAGCACAAACGTTTGATCGTCTACGTCGCGCCTTCAGCAGAGCTTGTGTCATCACTCTGTCCAGTGTTTCTCTTGCCCTCTCTTCTGAACAATCAGACAAGAAAAAAAAAAAAAACCTTTTAAAGCTCTGCCTAATTCTTACATATGCGTCGATCACGATTATTGACCATCAATCATCACTGCAGGACACTTGTCTGGAATTGAAGTAGCAGGTGGTGCTTGAAGACGTTACCTCCGACGGAGTTGTGGTTGGAGCAGCCGGCGACAGTGCGGGAGAGGACCGGGAGCGGATCGGCGAAGGGCATGGCCGCCGGGATGCAGACGCAGACGGTATTGCTGGCGCCGCCGTCAACGCCGAGGATGACGCTGCCCATACGCGGGCTCTGGCACTCGTCCACGTCCCACATATCCCTCCCTGCGTGCCTCTGCATATTCTTCCTCTGTGCCTACTACACCTCACTCTCCTCCTGCGCACTAGAAAGAGAAGGACCCTTGAAGAATCTTCTCCCGCCACCAAATGCAAGTCAGCAGCTGAGGTGAGTGCAGCTCCATATATATGTACGAATTAGGTGCGTGTTCTTGTGCGGGTGGAAGACTGAAAGGGACGGGGAGGAAGATGACACGGGGAATGCTGTTGAAATCGAAGGGCGGCTGTCCGCACGCGCGTCCAATGGCGAGACGGCCGAGTTGTTTATATGCTCCGGCCTATGTAATTCTGATCTGCTTGCGCTTGTTTGTCACTTGCTGCAGGAAATAAGAGATTCGGTTAACGTGTGGTTGTTACTAGCGGACTCTGAAGGGTCACATGTTACTGACAGCACTGGTAAGAAAGCGCAATGTTTGGTTTGGAATGCTGAATGAAACTTCTGTGGATAATTACTGCAAGTTTTTGTACCTTTGTGTTGCCAGATACGCTCTTGGTTACACGTGTGAAGATACTACAATTTTGTGCAGTAGATTCCTCAGGTACAAACGGTCAAGGTTAAATCCAATCTGGTGTGTTCTCCTTAGCTTTCACATGCCATGAGATCAAGTCCATTTCCTGCACGTCATTTCCTGTTCGTGTTGATTTACATATGGAATCATGCATGACACCCCTTTCTGAAACTTTTATCCTTACCGAAGTTCTGGCTAGCAGGTCAGGTGCATGCAAATAAAAAAAAAAAAAACTAGGAGGAGCTAGGCTGTTTTTCTTATTTTTCATTAAGAAGAGGTGCATGCAAATGACAAGTAAAAACTGTACAGCTGCAATTTAATCAGGCTCAGATGATCCGCGTTCAGTTATAATAGAAATATATAAACCTTGTGTGTTCCAAATGTCATGCCTGTGCATGTCGATTCAACGCTCGTTTACTCTTGTTACGCCATTAGTCCTCCACACGCTGCCATCAGCGCCGGACAAAACCTCCGTCCTGCCTTGCTCAACATTGCCTTTTTCTACAAAATTATCTGCTGAGGATTCTTAATCGTTGGTCGTTGTTACCCTTCTTTTTGTTGGATTTGATCCCCCGAAGTCCTCCTCTGCTGCCACATGTCTGGTTTTGGTGAGACACAGCTACGATATGTTTAGAAGAGGACAGTGAGCTGATGACATGAGATAATCTGCCCCGCATCTCCAAAAACACGTAAACAACAGGGGGGGAGAGCTTATCTGGGGCAATCTGAATCTCAAATCATCATCATTTACTTTTCGGATGGGCGTTGATGACTTTATGCGTGCTCATCGTCCAAATGGCTTCATTGTCAACAGACCGACGCAAGATTCAGCAGCTGGTCATTTGGTACTACCTACAGCATCTTTTCCTGAACGACCGGATTGGCAGTGACGCTGCAAAACTTGCAAGGCCGCTGTTGAGTGTTGACGATGTGGGGCATGAGAGAGAGAGAGAGGTGCTCCAATTAGCTTTTTTTTTTAGATATAAGGGTGCTCCATTTTTTTATTTTTTATTCCAAATGTCAAGCGAAGACGACTTGGCCTTAGGTGACTAAGTCAAGGCGATGCCGCTTATCGAACTACAAAGACAGAAAATACTTAGTTTGTTTCACCCCTTGTTTCTTGTGTTTTCTATTTGCTATTGGATTTTGACGCTTCTAATTTGAACCATGTACTTATCTTATCCTTAATTATTTTGAAGGCTGCTCTTTAATTAATTTGAAGGCTGCTCACACCTAAACCCCAATTCAAACAAAAATAGTGCAATGCGGCGCCAAAGTTCAAGTAAGTGGTCGAGCTCACGCTCCCACAGCATGTAATTCCAAATCATGACCCAATGCCGAGTCACAGCCCGGCACCACGTTGGCTCAATGCGGATTCATCAATGGACTAATGACAGTGTTGTAGTTTTATTTATATCTTCTGCTCTGCGCAGTGCTAGAGGATAGACGCGAGCCTGCCGCCGACCTGCGAGATGGCAAAGAGCGCCGGCGAGCACCGCGTGCAGATCCTGCAGGCTCGTGACGCCGGCCGTCAGGGTAAGGGAGGAACGAAGCCGGAGAAGCAGCTGAACTGCTTCGTTCGCGCTCTGACGCTCATCGAGAGGCTGGGCAACGCCCTCGGCACGCTGGCCTTCACATGGGCGACCGTCATCCTGCTCGGCGGCTACCCCACCGTGCTTCGCCGTGAGAATGACTTTTGGTTTGCGACCATCATAGTTTTCCTGGAAGCGGCAAGGTCTGTACTCCCCCTTCCTCAACATAGTGCCAGACATGCTTTTGCCATTTCGACAATCTACTAACTATTAACTTAATATTTTGCCAACAAATAGAGGCATCATGTTTGCTCTCAAGTGATAAAAAATGCCATATTAATTGAAGATAAAAGAAAAAAATTACTCACCACTTCCATTATGAAAAACAATTAGTCCAAAAATACCCCCCCCCCCCCCCCCCAACACACACACACGCACACACACAAAATTACAGACTACTAGTATAAATTTCCCTCCACATTATTTCTTATGTAAGTTTACAAATTATGCATAATTCAAATCAACTGGAAATAATAATAATAAATTAATAAAGCATTTAGTATAATACAACATATAGGAACAAGTCAATTTTTTGGCCCTTGAATGTTGGCCCGTGTGCTCATTTGTAGCCAATGCTCATTCTTGTATCACAAAATAACATATAGTTTGAAAAGTTATCACAAAACTAAATATCTGTAGTTTTATGTTAAATTGAGATGCTAATCTTGTACTTTATGATACGTCAAATTCTTATATTTTTAGATTGTATAATCCTTAAACGTGTAGCTTTGAGATACACAGGTGCACTATATTACAAGTCCTTAATTTTTTTTTTATTTTGTGATAGTTCTATCAAACAATATGTTGTTTTGTGAAATCTACTCGAAACTTTTTTATTCAAGTGCATACATGTCATCTTCAGTTTAGTGTTTGCATCCTGCCACTTTGTTTAATTCCACCGTACGTATACACTTCAGGATGTTCAGCCGCAACAACAGAATGGATTATCAATTGTTCTTTCATACCAAAAGTGCTGTTAGACCTCTTGGATGGAATGGGCTGATTGTCATCGTATACCTCTCCAATATTCAGAGCTACCTGTTCATGTTGGCCAAATTCATACAGTTGCCTATGACCTTTCGTACGCTCACGCTACTGCTGATACTGGTTGTTCCATCCATACTCGGCATTTTCCAGTCTTCAGGAGCTCTAGAACTACTCTCCAAACGGCTACGTGATGCAATATCACTTTTCAGTCCTTTGTTTGCAACCATACTGCTGGTTCCTCTAATAGCCAAGTTAACTACCAGAGACACAAGGGCCAAGTGGATCGTACTCTTCACACTATTGTTTCTAGCGGTGCTTCTACTTACAATTAACAAGTTTCGTTTCCAAAGAAACAGAAAATTACCATCAGAACATGCTCGGATTAAACAACGAACATTCAAGCATCGGCTTATTCTGAACCTGTGCATGTTTGCGGAGCTTGTGATGCTGGTGGCCATGCCTGGCCATCCACACATTCGCACAGTGATGTTCACATACGAGGCATGCGCTCTAGTCCTTTTATCATTTGGCAACTTACAGATTCCAGCAGCCATGATACGGATCGTACTCTCACTACTGCGCCTAATACCACAAGATTATCACGGTAAGGACACAGACAATCCTGCAAAGAAAAACCTCACACCATCTCTAAATATCTTCTATGCGATGGTGCTCGGCCAAGGAATACTATACTGTGTGGCATGTTTGCTGGGAACCTTCTCATTTATCCCTCGGAGATCCCTTGCTCGTCGTGGTGGATTCAAAGGACAGAAGGGAGTGGAATTTGTTAATTTGTACTATGCATACGCCTGGGATAAATGCATGGAAAATGATGCTCTGGTCCGGAAAAAAATCAGCCTAAGCAGCTTTGCCATTGATTCCATAAACTCAGACTCACCAACAAGGCAGCTCCATGGGGTCCAGTTGATGCATAGCCTTCTCCAGATGGAACCTTCCAGGACACGACTCATTTCAAAACTGAATGCGTCTATGGTGACGATGGACAGATTATTCCGAATGTTGGACTGGACAAGCCCAGAGGATGCAACAATCAGATTGTTTGCTGCGAAGGTGATTGCTGAGCTTGCAAAGAGCCTTCGAGTTGTCACAGTCCCTGGAATGATACAGCTGGTATCTGCACTTCTGGATACTCATAGAAAACCGAAAAGAGAAAGTGCACTTCTTGACACAGATGATGATGAGCAAGAGGGAGACCAAGTTACAAGTGCAATTAATATCCAAGGGGGAAATTATGATTTTATTATGGGTGCACATGATAATCGAAGGCAAAGACAAGATCACAGTACACAGGACGAAACACAGGCCTGTTCAAACAAACAAATCGGCATGGATGATCAGACGTTCTGGTTTCTCAGATGTTGGAAGTGGATTTCAAGTCTTTGGTCAGATCCCCATGAGGAACCACCGATGGACCACGATAACCTACCTGCATTGGGCATGTCAATTCTTGACAGTCTTGCTTCTTATGATTATGACAATTGTATGGAAATCAGCAGAGCGGCAGACCTCATTTCGAAGATCATAGAATTCACATACTACAATTACATAGAGAATATTAATGAGGTGCAGAAGAAAATATTAATGGGGTCATCGCTCAAATTGTTGCGGAGGTTCTCAAACATCAGTGGAGAGATCGGCATAACACTAAGGCACAAGATATCGGAACATCCGGTCCTACTGAGAAATCTCGCCGGTATCTTAGATGACATAGTTGGCAGCCTAGAACTAAGGAAGCTAGCTGTAGAAATTATTAGAAACCTTGCCATTGATGGGAACACAAGCCATGAGATTGGGCGTATCAAAATGATCGTTACCAGGCTGGTAGATGCATTTCTGAGCCAAGGTGCACCCTCAAGTACGAATTCAAATCACTTTCTGCAAAAGGTTGCTGGGCAAGCACTTGCAATGTTGACGATGGAGAGTGCTGATAACTGTGCAGCTATTCTGGCGGAACCAAGGGATTTCATTAAGGAATTAACGACTATGATATCTGGAAACAAGCACCCATATGTGGCAGCCAAACTACTGCACAATCTTTTCCTACACATCCGAATTGAGCTTAGCAACCCAGAGTTGAGAAAATTATGTGAAGCATTGGGCAAGGTGAGCCATTCTTATATAATCAACAAATAAATTTCATATAGAAGCAGACACTGGTATTCACCGTTGCATAGTTCTAGACTTTTTTGTTCATTGACTATCTCTTTGACATGTGTGTCGCGATGCTCATAGTATTGATAGTAGTGTACGTTTAATTAGATCACATAATTCAGAATTTGTCCTAAGTAAATCTGAGTAACTATAGTTAACCAATTATGTTTTGAGTTCATACCTAAATGTTGCTTTTACCACCAACTATAGGTTTTGGAGACCATATTGAATCCAAATTCAAGTGAAGCAGAACTAGAGGTCTTCATTGGCCTTAGTTCACAAATATGTAGAATCATCCCTGAAGACTTTGCTCGAGAGCTAGAGAAGAATGGACATGGTAAGGAAATATTTGTGAATAGGCTTGTGGATGTACTGAAAGCAAACATGAACCCCGCCATTCATTCCCCTGGAATTAGGAGGGTGATAATTGAGCAAGCTATATATTTGATGAAGGATAGTTCTTACTCCTATGCAATTCAGTTCAAACAACACGGCATGATGGAAACATTATTGATGGTAGAACAGACACCCTCAAGGGTTGAAAGGTACAGGATATTCATGGGAAATGCCGGCTACATGGAGCACAAGGAACCTATCACAGACCTTGTGACTGTAGCAAAAGAACTGATGACAATGTGAACTGACAAGATGGGCGGTCTACTGGTCTATGGCGTGAAGGCAATGCAAGCACGCCAATGTCTTTCACTTTTTCAAAAGATAAATTGTAATTGAGAGAGTTCTTTTGCTTGCATCACGCGTACTTGTTATTAGTGAACTGTGTGGTTCTTGCCTGTTTTATTTTCACAGTTGACCAGTGCTTTCATCTCTAATTTCCTATTCCCCCCCTTGTGTTTGTGCCAAAATAAAAAAATGTCATTGAGTAGTGCTACTCTGGTGAAGCTATGGAAGATGGGCCGTGGGTTTCATGGTAAGTTGGTAACAGTAGGCATCAACATTAACCAAGTTTGAATTAAATCTAGTGTTACTCTTGTTGCACCATCAGTCATTCACACGCTCTCAAGATAACATGTGGCGTGAAAAGAAAAACATAACCGTACGATTGAAAGCTTCAGTCCTTCTCACCCTTTTTGCTGGTTTGACATGGTCCATCTGAAAAAAAGACATATATTGTCCCGAGAAGACCTCTTCTGATCATGCCACATGGCTTTCCAGTGAGGTAGAGATATAGTAGTAGTCTAGTAGAAAACAAGCAGAAGGCAGCAATGAGCTGATGGCATGGCATAACTCTGTTTTCCTAGTGAAACAGAGGTACACTGGTTGATATGAAATGTAGTGAGATTTTATTTATTTATTTATTAGTACTATTTTCTTTCCCCAAGATGTTGATGGATTTATTAGGTTCTAGAGTAGTAGATTCATCATCCAAATTCGAAGGTGTGTGAGGCCTCCACACCAACGCGTACAATAAAGATTCGAACTTGGGCATGGAAAGAACAACTTGCCGCTAGAGTCATGATTTCGTCCAACGCATGGAAGGTACCTCCGAAGTCTGCTTGTAGTAACTCCAAAAAAAAAAAAGTGTCTGCTTGTAGTCCCTTTTTTTTTGGCAGAAAATTGGCGCCATGAAGACTGGAGGCGCCAGCCATGGAACGTTGGAATGAACACAACTTTTGACGAGCCAGGCCACCAGTTCACTGGTCGCTGCGTCACAGCTCAGGTCCAACCAGACTGGGGGCGCGTTCGTTGTACCCCTCTAAACTTTAGCTCTAAAGAAAATCTTATTATTTAATAGTATTAAATAAAGTTTAATGACAAAACCCTTTTACAGATGGGTACATCTTTACGAGACGAATCTAATGAGCCTAATTAATCTATGTTTTGCTACAGTGATGCTACAGTAAATATCGTCTAATCAAGGCTTAGCTACCCTCGTTAAATTCGTCTCGCGATTTAGAGGGGGGTTCTGCAGTTAGTTTTATAATTAAACTTTATTTAAGACAAGATTCTTTTTGTTTAGACCCCTCTAAATTTTAGACTCTAAAACGCCCGAACACCCCTGGTTGCCGCCTCCGTCCGTCCGTGCAGGGGCGTACGTACGTGGTCCATGGCCCAGATGTTCGTGCATGCACCGCCACGAAAAAGCCGGCTTTCTTCTGCTGCTCTGGGAGACTGGGACCGCCGGACCGGAGGTCAATCATCTCGTCCAGCTGCGCCATCGCCTGCGGTTTCCGCGTTCGCGCGCCGCGCCGCGCCGCTTGGCCCGCACATGCACATGCGCACGCACGCTCTCGCCGCTCGTAACCAGATGCTCTCCTCGTCTTTGCTTAACTTCTTGAGCTGTTCGGCATGCTGCTGCCTACGTGTCGCTACGGTCTCCGAGAGAATCTTGCGAGTTCGAGGAAAACTTGCTCGAAATGCCGGGTCGCGTGGAACAGAATCCGCGCTTGTCTGTTGCGCCACAAGTAACATGAAACCGGACCTCGACACCATCGCCGGCACTTGCTCCTTCCTTCCCCGTTTTTTTTTTAAAAAAAACTTTCCAGATCGCTGTCGTGTTCATAAAATACTCTTAACGGCATTAGCCAACGATCCAAATCAACGAGGCGGAATCGGCCAAACCGGCCATGCTGCTTTGCCTTGTGCCTTCCCTTTAACAAATGTTCTCTTCAGGAGTTCAGATGCCGCAGCTGTGACTGACTGACAAATGACAAGCAACCAATTTTATCGCGACTCTTGTGTCATGTCATCATCCGGGTGCAGCAGCAGGTGCGTCTCCCTTGTGTGTGTGAGAGAGAGAGATCATGGCGCGACGCGACCGATTTCCACTGTTGCGCACTACTGTTCCCGTTCGGCGCCCGCCGGCGAGTCGGTGACGGCGTCGTTAACTGATGGATGGGAATTCCCCCTGAGACAACGCCATGTGCGTCCCAGGCAACGCTTTCCAGTCGGGCATTTTAAAAAGCTCGATCCTCCTGCAAATAGTACTCGCAAAGTCGTCGTGATCAATCAGCGGGACGTTGCGAAACGAAATGAAAAATCCCAGTAATGCGTTAGCAACTTATTAGCATCATCATCATCATCGCAGCAGCATCCAGCTATAACAGGCAGCTAGCTCATTTTGGTTCCGTTTCACACGGTGACAGACAGCCAGCCCCACCACACACACCCACAGGGGCCCTACTACCCACAGCTAGCGAGCTCGCTCATGTGGGAAGGAAGGAAGGAAGCACAGCCAGTACAATCACATCCAGCAGAATCGCAATCTCCACATTCTCAAATCGCCATCCCGCCCTCTGCAGTGCAGATATCTCTGGCTGTCTCGATCGGGTCCCAATTAATCCGCGGCGAGCCTGCGGCACGCTGTTGGCTCCGGAATTATTGCCGCCAGTATTATTAGCAGTGAGTGGCATATCTGTAGCGTTCTTCTTCAGGTCTCTCTGAGGATTCCAGCTGACCCGGGCGTCGCCATTTGTTGAGCTCGGAGCACCTTACTGCCATTCTCCGCTCCTAAGTTTCTCCGCTGGATTCTTGTGCGGGTTTGGTGGCGTTGTCGAGCTTCTTGCGGCGGCTCGCTTGGACTGGTCCTGGGCTCCTGGGGTGGGTGCTCTCCTGTCGTGCAAGAATCGGGAGTTCATCGTTTCCAAAATCTCTCAGGTGAGTGGATTCCAGAGTCTCAATCTTTCGATTCTCACAAAGTTGTGATTTTTCCCTCCTCCTTTTGTTTTGTTTCCTGTTCGATGTTCTTGCTCTCCTATGCTTAATCTACTTTACACTTGAAGCTGCACACCCCTCTTCTAGACGATAATGCTGGTTTCCGTAATGCTCGCAGGGTGCTGTTTCCTGATCCTATTCCGGTTCAATCGCCCAAAATTGTGGGCCGGATACAAAGATGAAATCTTCTGCACATTCTCTTCTGACTGTGGTGGCATTCTTGCTCCTGGTGAATGTGCAAGCGCAATCCAAGCCGCTCCTCATCAACTGCGGCTCGGGCTCCATCACCGACGCCGGCGGCCGGAGATGGGTGGGGGACTCCCACCCAGACGGCTCTGCCAACTTCACCCTCACCTTGCCCGGAGCCATTGCCCCGGCTCCGGAAGCTGACGGCGAAGAGGCGGCGTATGGGGATCTGTACAGGACTGCCCGCGTCTTCAACGCGTCGTCCAGCTACAAGTTCAGTGTTGCTGCCGGGAGCTACTTCCTCCGGCTCCATTTCAGTCAGCTGTTCAGCAGCCTCAGCGCCAAGGAGTCGGTGTTCGATGTCACGGCGAATGGGTTGAAGCTGCTCACCAAGTTCAATGTCCCTGGGGAAATTGAATTGAGGAACTCCAAGATCAACTCCACCAGTGACGTCATTGTCAAGGAGTACCTTCTGAATGTCACCTCCGGGAAGCTGGAGGTTGAGTTTGCTCCTGATGCTGGGTCATTTGCCTTCATCAATGCCATGGAGGTTGTGCCTGTCCCCGGCAACTCAATTTTTGATTCGGTGAACAAGGTTGGTGGTGTTGGGGTGAAGGGACCTTTCAGCCTTGGGGACAGCGGTGTTGAGACCATGTACCGGGTGTGTGTGGGAGGTGGCAAGATTGAAAGGAAGGAGGATCCTCGGCTATGGAGGAAGTGGGATTCAGATGAGCACTACATCTTCTCTCTGAATGCTGCTCATACCGTGATGAATTCTTCCAATATAAGTTATGTGAAAAGCGATGATTCGACGTCGGCGCCTCTGAGGCTCTATGAGACCGCCAGGGTGACGACGGAGACTTTCGTCGTTGATAAGAAGTTCAATGTGTCTTGGAGCTTCAATGTAGACCCTGGATTTGAGTACTTGGTCAGGCTGCATTTCTGTGAGCTGGAGTATGAGAAGGCCGAGCAGAGGAAATTCAAGATCTACATAAACGGCAAGACAGCTGCAGAGAACTATGATGTGCTTGCCAGAGCTGGGGGAAAGAACAAAGCTTTTCATGAGGATTTTCTTGATGCTGACTCGTCGCAGGCAGACACTCTTTGGGTTCAGTTGGGTTCCGAGTCCTCGTCAACAGGTACTGCAGCTGGTGATGCGTTGTTGAATGGCATGGAGATCTTTAAGGTCAGTCGGAATGGAGTTCTTGGTCATCCAACTATGAAAATTGGTGGTATCAGTGGTGGCACAGCGAAACCAAAACGGAGCCCCAAATGGGTACTGATCGGTGCAGCTGCTGGTTTAGTACTTTTTGTCTCAATTGCTGGTGCTATTTATATCTGTTTCTATATGCGACGGAAGAAAAATGCTTCAGCTGAAGAAACAAAGGATAACCCCCCAGGTTTTAGACCACTTGCCCAACATGGTGCTACAGCAATGGTTAAAAATTCCCGTTCCTCTCCAACTCTTCGCGCTGCTGGAACATTTGGGAGCTGCAGGATGGGCAGGCAGTTCAGTATTGCAGAAATCAGGGCAGCCACTATGAACTTTGATGAATCCTTGGTGATTGGAGTTGGTGGCTTTGGCAAGGTCTACAAGGGTGAAATGGAAAATGGCACCCTTGTGGCAATTAAAAGGGGACATGCTCAATCTCAGCAGGGTGCGAAGGAATTCGAAACAGAGATTGAGATGCTCTCAAGGCTGCGACACCGGCACTTGGTGTCCTTGATTGGCTATTGTGACGAACAGAATGAGATGATCTTAGTTTATGAGCACATGGCAAATGGCACCTTGAGGAGCCATCTTTATGGAAGTGAACTTCCTGCTCTGACATGGAAGCAAAGGCTTGAAATATGCATTGGTGCAGCAAGGGGACTTCACTACCTTCACACAGGGCTTGATAGGGGTATAATTCACAGGGATGTCAAGACTACCAACATTTTGCTTGACAATAATTTTGTTGCAAAGATGGCAGATTTCGGTATCTCAAAAGATGGTCCACCACTGGATCATACTCATGTTAGTACTGCTGTTAAAGGGAGCTTTGGCTACCTTGATCCAGAATACTTCAGAAGACAACAGTTAACTCAGAGTTCAGATGTGTACTCGTTCGGTGTTGTACTGTTTGAAGTGTTATGCGCTCGACCAGTCATCAACCCCACCTTGCCAAGGGATCAGATTAATCTTGCTGAGTGGGCTCTCAAGTGGAAAAGACAGAACTTACTTGAGACCATAATTGACCCTCGATTAAATGGAAATTACGCACCAGAATCCATCAAGCAATTCAGTGAGATAGCAGAAAAATGCCTTGCAGACGAGGGCAGGAGCCGGCCTTCAATGGGTGAAGTCCTATGGCACCTAGAGAGTGCTTTGCAGTTGCACCAAGGTCATCTGCAAAGTTTATGTGCTGATGATTTATCAAGACCTGAACTGGAGCTCTTTGTTGCATCTACTAATATAGGATGCATTGAAGAAGTAGAGGAATCAGCTCATGCCGAGCCCCAGGGTTCAGATGGGGAAACAGTTGAGGTCAAAATTGAGGTACCATGCTGAGGAAGGGCTGTTTGAATTAGGGACCATGCACAGCTGAATGGGGTGAATAGCTGACATGCTTATATGCGTTGCTATCTGCAATCCTGTAAGACCAAACATGGTTGCCCCCACAAAATACTGAAATTCTTTTAGTTCAGTAGTGGTGGCGTTTCTTTTTTTTTTTCTTTTCTGGTTTGTACTTCTGGTGTAGAATGTGACAAATTATGTCCATTTGATTAATTCTTTTGTAACATCCTGGAACCATCTTCAGTACTGATCAAGTGAGAACTAGTTATAGATGTGTTATAGCGAATTATTTGTCAATCCTTTCGTCGATGAAAACTTCCAAGTTCGTTGAACCCGTGTCAGATTCAGTTATTATGTTTCAGATGGTTTTCATGCGGGACTTGTTAGGTGAAACTGCAACATTCTTTTGGTGAATTTTCAGAATCTCACAATTGCACAAATACAACCATTACTAATCATGGAAACTTTTATTTGTCTCAGGTAACTAAATGAAGGGATACAGCTGAATATAGCTATATTCTAGACTACATGACATTGTATGGTACTCCCTCCATTTTTATTTTATTGACGTTGGGACAGCTTAGGTTGTGCAAAGTTGCACTAATTGAGCTGTCCTAACGTGAATAAAAAGAAAACAGAGGTAGTTCATAGTTTGTTTTTGCTGCGGTCATGCCTCAAGAAGCCATGGCACTGGTATTGTAGATAAGAAGAGCACCTCCCAGCAAAATTCCAGCAAGAGTGACTGCCCAAAGCAACAGTCCTGTTTTTCCTGCATAAATCAATGGGTAGGTTACATCTTATATGTGCCTCGAGAATTGAAATATCTTAAATTTTGAAGTAGGAGTGAACAATTTATGATTATTGTATTGGGGCAGTTTTCTGCCCATACCTCCAACATAAACGTCACCACTTGGAGACCATTCCTCTGGATTATATATGGGGCTACAGCAAACATGGAAGATGAAACATATTATTCTCATGAAAAATTGAAGACAGTAGAAGTATTTCTACTTATTATTCTCATGAACATATTATTCATTCCTCATGTTTTTTTTTTGTTGTATTTTGACTTATTTTGTTGAGTTATCTTCTAGCACTAATCCCAGGTGGTGTATTGGCTGTAGGTAAGAAATATAGCTGATGTTTAGCTGTTGGTTTGGGCGAACTTTTACCTGTACCCGTCAACGTTTGCTCCGTACTTGCTGGCAAACTGGTAGACACCCTTTCCCTGATCAAAATGAAACAACAGTATTAACTAACAGGAAATGAATTGTGCTCTTTATTTTTGTCTCTTTTTTTCTGCAGCTTGAACTCTGACCTTGGCTGGTCTTCCAGATGCATCTACACCATCCGTCAAGTTCAATCCTCCAGCAGGCCCTATGTTTGTTAGCATAAAAATGTGTGTAAATATTTAAACTGAGGACAATGCTATATGTGAATGCCATTCATTACACTAGTGCTACTTCATGCTTTGTTCTTTAAGTCTATGTAGATATTCAGTTGTAAAATGATATGAATAGTATCGTAACAACACATTTTACTGTGTCAAAACATCCATACTCCTTAATTTCATTGCAAGATGTACCAACCGAAAGGCTGCGAAGTCTGGATCTTCTTTACTTTCTTGGCCATAACTCTGAACGATGATGGCCTTGCTGATGGCTGGACACCTCGGAGCCGCGGCCGTTCCAGGAATGGAGATGGACATGGCTTCAGACCCGAAGAAGCCATGACAGAGGCGGATGCCATGAATACGCCTGAAACTCACTCTTTTTCTGTCAGTCTTTTTCTTTTATTTTGTTGGTTAACTTGTGTGCAATGTCTGCCTTATATACTAGAAAGAAGGTTAGAAGTAGAAGAAAGTTATTAAGCTTTGCTTGACAAGTGTCAGTTGCTATGTGGTGCCGTAGGCTCATGGCCACTGCCATGTCATCAGTCTTTGTCGTTCATGTGACTAACTGAAGTTGGTGGAATTTGAAGGAAACATCTAGCTGGTGAACGGATAATGCTGCGAATCTTCTTGCTTTTTCTCCTGATTGAGAAATTTGACTGTTCCAGTTTTGCTAAGTGCAAGTTCTGATTATTTATCCGGTAGAGACAAGAACAAAAATTATAGTCTTGTGGTATATATTGAGCTGCAATGCAGTAGAAAAACCTTTCAATTGGATGTTAAAACACCTGAAAGAAAAGGATTCACGAGAGAAGCAACCATTTGTATGTGATTAAACTGGCTCAGTCTCTGACTTATCTTTTAAAAAGAAAGAATGCTGGTTCACTTCCTGATTTTACTGAAACATGTCTCTGCTGACTTAACGATGCGCAAATAGCAGTCAGGGTGGCTAGATTTGTTAGTCAGTTCTCAGCTGTATAGTTTACCATGCATGGTCTGTCATGTGACTAGCCCTTATCCTGATGACATGTGAAATCTGGAGGAACGATGTTATTGGTGGTGAACGGATAAGTGTTACATTAAAAACTTTTTGCGAGTGTGTGCGCGCAAGCAGCACACTTCATCATCTGGGCCGGAATCTTGTAGAAAAGAAAGGATTTGTGAGGCCCAACAGGTTGGCAACATAACAGTAACACTGGCCCCATGAAAATTTGTTTCGCGCCACTGAAGTTGGGAAATTGGTGCTAATCTTCTAACGTTGGGATCTTTATGTAACATGGAACCAAATATATTGCAGTGAACCATTTTGACTGACTTATGTGCTCATATAATCTCTCTGATGAAAAAAAAGAAGGGGAATTCGTGTGGTGAATGGTTAGTTGCTGGTGCGGCAGGCAAACACGGCTGACCAATTGCTGCTATATTTTTACAACCCGAATCCACGCACGGGTTGCAAGTTTTTCGGAAGAGAAAAAAGAAAATGTAGCATCATGAGTTCAACCATCGCAAGTCTTAATTTGATATGATGGATTCTCACTTGAAGGCTGTAGAAGCATCGGCAAAAACCATGGCAAAGATTGTCCCCGTTTGGGTGGGAGTTGCGTGAACTGTGAAGGCACGGGTGTGTGTGTGTGTAGGGTTTGCGTTGTTGTGGATGGGGCAGGCCAATCATGAAACACTATGTGGCAAAGCTACTTACTGATGTTGTCCCCCCAGTGCACTGAGGCTCATAAGATAACTTGTCTAACTCATACTTAATTACTAGCTCTAGACTCGTATGATGATGTTGATGATTATTAGTCGCCAACTTAAGTCTCATGAGTCATGGCCTCTAGGTTAGGGATCAAATCCGAGAAATCATACTCCACGCGACTAAATAATCTATCTGGCGTTCTGGCAACTTGATGCCTTTTTTATGTTGTGGAAAGATTACGGTTGGTGTACTCTGCTAAAAGAGGAGTATCTATATGGTAACATGGCTAGTGATGTTATTGGAGGTTGTTGTTGTGTTGGTCATCATTGTTCTGCTCGATCCTGTCCCGTGCATTGCATGGATCAGAATGCATCTTCTGTTGGAAGTGTTAAGCATGAGCGTGAGTGCACTTTTTCTTTGCTGAGCATCCACAAAAAAAGTGTGGTTGGATTGCATGTGCTACTAGAGGCCATCAACTTACGACTTTGAAAATGAAGTGGATATATAGGTGAAAAAGTACGAGTCATAAAACGGAAAAGGACGCTAAAATTGAATCATCTTAGTTCTTGACCAACCAATATGTCCTTCAATCCGTTCAAAAAAAAATGTCCTTCAACGAGCATTCCTCGACCCCTTGTCTTATACATTTTTCTTGTTTCAAGCATTACTGGGTCTTAAAAAAAATTATTTTTAGATATAATTTTTGTTGCTTTCCCCCTAATGTTTAGTCAACTCCATGTTGCTATGCAGTTAGCTAAAACATGTGTATACTTACGATGTCGCAAAAGGCAAAAGGGAGTTCAATTTCCTCCACTCTCTTTCTAAGAGTCTTTTTCTCACTTGGGCGTGCGAAGCGTTCCATTCACCAAAGCCTGAACATTTTTTGGCGCCCCCTCGTCGCTGTAAAGACAACCGCAGCATGTGCCGATTTAAAGTAAACACCTCAGCCTTGTCCTAATCAGCCAGCTCTAAATTACAGTGTTGTCACCAGTTGAGTGGGTCCGCGAGGATAAACACAGCATGCTCTGTATTCTGCAGTTGTTTCTCATATTGGCCCTGTTCGGCAGTGCTGAATGGCAGTAGAAGCCGCTGCGAACACTGTAGCGGATGCTGAAGAATAACTATGAACAACGGATGTTGAAAAAATAAATAAGAACATTGTAGCTGCTGAATGACAGCAACATTGCCGAACAAGCTGATTGTACGCCTGTATAATGGGCACTCGACTAACCATACCATCTAACACTTGGAAGTTGGAACTGAATCATTCTGCGAGTAGACTTGGCTACTAATTTCAACCGATAGAGACGATCAATGACACTTTCGAGGAGTGGTTCATTTTCACTGCCTTTTTCTTACCACTGGGAGGTGGGCAACCAAGAGAATCATCTGAGCCAAGAGCAAACTGAATGCCTGCGTACAAGTTTGGTGCAGAACTGTGTAGTCCCCACTTAATCCATTCAAGCTGCACGTGTTTATCTTCCACAATTTGTCCTATATGTGTCTGCTCTCACAAGTTTGGCAGTGAAAAACGACCTCGTCATCAGTGTTTCACACCGTAATAAACCTTGATAAAGATTGTACCTACAGTGGATGATTTGTGCTTGATCACAAATTATGCATGTCCGAACCTTTACATCTTTACATCTGCAGGTAGTGAAAGTATGGCTCACTTGGGCTGTACAGAAGTAACAAAGTGATTAAAGGTTAAAGCCATGTTGTTACTGCTGAATTAACCTAGAAAGTTTGGTGAAGTGGCAGGCAGGCATTGCATTTCCTCTAAAGCAGCAACTCAACAACTTTGGGGCCAGCCCCTGCACTGCATGCCAGCAGTGAACAATCATGATACAGCTTCATTCCTTGGCGAGAGAGAGTAGTACTAGGAAGAAAGAAAGAGAGAGAAAAGCTTCATCACTCTCGGAGACTGCACCTTCCTGTGCTCTAAGCTTTGGATGCCGCTGAGCCTTTGACCCTTTATTAATATGCCTAACCACCGTCTCTCTGTTCCTGCAATTGCAGCCCTAACGATGTGGCGTCCGCTTGTTGTTGTAAAAGGAGGCTGGTCCATTTCACAGATTAAATTTTGTCCCGATCTCACTTCATCTGATCTCAAATGATGCAGCGGTAGACCAGCAGATGTAGGAGTGGTAGTATCTTTCCTGGAGATAGCAGCAGGAATCTGTGCAGCAGGAGGCCAGGCAAGAGCTGAGAATAAAGTATACAAGTGCTGGGGTCAAAATACACATGGGTACCTTTGCTCGTGACAGAAAGATGAGTACCTGTTTATACTTGAAAATGAAGGAAAAAGGACGACAACATATATGTACCTAAAGCAAGAGTGAAGATCTTTACCTCAAAAGGTTAAAAAAAAAAGTATCTCTTTCACGTTGTATACTTGTAAGACAAAACTTTAGGAAAAAGAAACTTTTTGTCATTCCGGCTGTAGTTGTACTGCCAATATTCACATCATGCATCAATTTTACAGTGTGCTATGCTTTGCTAACAAGCTAAGCACTGATAAAAACCAAAAACGATGCCACGAGTCTAAGTCGCACACTAAATTTGACGGAGTTTATTTACGAGGAATTTTATTCTCCATAAAACTAGTTATAAGTATGAAGACAATATCGAGTAGTATTTCTTGTGTAGGCTCTAGAATTGAAGTATTTATTGATTAATTTACATTTTATGCCATGGACTATTGCGGTAAAATAGGATCTGAAATGGTGTTTCACTTCATAATATCATTTTGTTTTGTAACCCAGTAGTAATTTTACGTTTTCACTATAAATAATTATTTGTTCTCATTATTCTTTTTGGTTATCTTTGTTTCAATGAAAGTACTCAATGAAAGGCAGCATTCTTTTACTATAAAAGGGATGCCCCCTAGTTTCATTTTATTGAAACAAAGTTCACACTACCATATTCAGTTACAGAAATAAGCTCAGGGGATGACAACTTGCTTGCTGCTCCACTACTAATTACAGAAACTTGGCCATTCACCAACACCATTCTTTGCCGGCTCTCCTCCATCCACGCCTAAGCTTGTGTTGTAATACTCACTCCGTTTTTAAACTGATGTCGTCGTTGATTTTTTTTTTTAGTTATTACGTTTGATCGTTCGTCTTATTAAAAAATTAAAAGTTATTGTATATTTTGTTACGATTTATTTTATTAATAAAGAAATTAAAACTTAACTTATAATTTTACATATTTAAGCTAATATACTCCACAGGATTGCAGAACATAGGACATTGAAATGTCCATTCTTTTTGTGACTAACCCACCTATCCCACCAACAGGCCACTGATTCATACAACATTTCTCCAATATTTTTACCACTAATTTCAGAAACAAAAGGCCACATTTGTGAAGCTACGATGCACTTTTTGTTGCGATGAAAGCTGCGATGCACTGAAAGAAGTAAATGATCAACACATTCGTGTTCTGCACACGTAATGTAACGTCGACGTGTTGAGGCGGGAGAAGAAGAATCTCGTCTTACCCTCCCGGCCTGCGTTTTGGCGGCCTCCATGCACACTCCTTAGGTAAATTTGACTGCAGGCGGTGGACACCGGATGCTCGTACGTCCGACGGGCGTAGCACGATCCGACGCGGTCAATTCCTGCTCAGTTTTTTACCGGCCGTCGTCCGGCGGCGCACGGCAGGGTTAGAACCCTGTTGCATCTTTTAACTCCCCAAGTCCACACCATGTGCACGGTTACGGATCCCGGGCACGGCCCGCATTGGACGGAATCGCGTTCGTACTGTGGGTGGGGGGGGGGGGGGGGGGGGGGGGACTGGCGGTCGTAACTGCACCCAGGGACCCACGAGTGACGCCCTGGTTACAGAAAAGTTCCACTGGGACGGACGGACCCATAGCACCGCACCGAGGTGTCCACACTCCTCCATTACTACTTGAGTGAATTGCATAAAACACTAAATTTTGAAGTCATATTATCACGATGCACTAGGTTTTAATGAATGTTTCACCTTACATCAGTTTTAAGTTCAAATATTCTCACTTTGCACCACCTTTTAGTGCTGAATAATAGTGAGAGCCATAAACATGATTAGACAAGTTATTAAGTGTGCGTTTGAATCAATTTGGTAGCATCAGATACACAATGGGAGGTTAGACAGACAAAAGAAATTGGCTTACTAATTCAATCTGGGTGATCATAACATTAATGTTCAATAATTGGAACGTAAAAATAAATAATATATGATAAGTCTTATCACACCATCAGAAATGTGAATACAGGTTACTTCATAACATATGCACAAGATAAAATCGTAATGACATTTTAGATCCATATAATGAATTATGATAATTTTAGGTCCCTCGTAGGATATATCTTATAGTGTTGAAATGAATTATCTTAAAATCAATTGTGTGGCTGACACGTGGGTTCAAAATTGTTTAATCAGTTCAATGTTAAAATGTGGTGCAATGTGAGAATTCTTACCCTAAAACCTGGTGCGTGGTGAAAGATATGCTAAAACCCGATGCAACGTGACAATATAGCTTCAAAACATAGTGTTTTGTGCAATTCGCTCTTTCTTCATCGTTTTGTCAACTGTTTGTTTGTTTTCCAGCCTCGACTCGACTCGGCCCCATCTCTCCGTGCAACACGACATGGTGCGAGGCTGCCTCCCTGTTGCAATGGTTCTATGACACGAAAGGTGTTGGTGTGTTTCGGTAGATCGCGTCGACGCGATAGAAACGCACGACGACGGCAGATTGGCAAGCCACACCTGCGGTGTACGCGCAGGCTACTACTGTGCGGCACCGACGACGCATCTCGCATGCGAAGTGACACTTTGCGTGGACGCAGAGAATAGGGCGCCCGCATTTCGTCACGGACGCCGATGCCGGAGCCGCCGGATGCAGATTGCAGAGACTGGAGAAACGCGCGCGCGCGACCGTCACGGCACCGTGGAGGCCACGGGCCGACGACGGAAACCAGCGAAAGCAAAAAAAATCTCCCGAGCGCACAGCTCCCGTTCCGTTCCGTTCCTCCCGCCCTGGCCGCCGCCACGGCGGCACACGGCACGATCGCGAGGGACGCGCACTTGTTTCCGCTGCTGTTCTCCGGCACGCGGCTCGATGCCATTAAACAACCCGAGCGACCGCGGAGACCGGCCGGGCTGGGCCAGAGAGGAGCCTGCACCTCGGCTACGCACACGCCGCTCCCGGGACCCGTCTCTGTCGCTGAGGCGTGGGGCCACGACGTGAAGCGCGCGCGCGTGGCGGGGCTCTCAGGAGGTCTGGACCGTGCCGTGGATTGAGCCGCATTGGAGGCACGGGGTTTGGGGTCCGCGAGGGAGGGAAAGGGCTGCTGCTCCCGTCCCGTGTTGGCGCGGCCCCGCCCCGTTTTGGCGGGTGCACGACGATATCGCGGGAAACGCCAACAAATAAAAAAGGGCATACAACAGCATTGCTGAGGGGCTGGGGCCCCGCGTTGCCACTTTTGCGTCGCACCCCCCTTACAAGCTTCATATTCCAATTCCACTCTTTGAGGACGTACACATGCACACGTACAAAGACCAGTTTTGGTCTCGTACTAAATTGACCATTGACTACCGACCGGACACCGTTACGGACGCCAATAGGGGACGACCCACCCAATGAATAGTTATGTCAATAATATACTATATACTACGTACTCCGTAGTTCATTTCTTTTTTTGCGAGGGAATCTAGATCATTTCTAACTTGTATGTCAATCATTCGGCAAGAATTCTATTAATTAATTCCAAGTATTACATTATTATCATTATACAAAAAGTATAGAGAATTAAAGAATGGTTAGAGGTCCTATGGTATTTCGACTCCTCTTCTCATTGCAGGAATACAACAATTGGCCCAAAGATTTTGAAAACTTGCATCCCGCGCGGGCCGCCGCCACGATCGCGAGGGACGCGCACTTGTTTCCGCTGCTGTTCTCCGGCACGCGGCTCGAGGTCATTAAACAACCCGAGCGACCGCGGAGACCGGCCCGGCTGGGCCAGGCCAGGCCAGAGAGAGACTGCAGGGGCTCTCCCCTCGGCTACGCTACGCACACGCCGCGCTCGGGTGGGGACCCATGTCTCTGTCGCTGCGGCGTGGGGCCACGGCGTGAAGCGCGCGCGCGTGGCGGGGGTGGACCGTCCCGCCGTGGATTGAGCCGCATTGGAGGCGCGGGTTTGGGGTCCGCGAGGGAAGAAAGAAGGGCTGCTGGCTGCTCCCGTCCAAGGTTTACAAAACCGCCAGAAACCGGGCGATTTTCGCGAAAACCGGACTTACCGGTCCGGTCCGGTAAGTCCGGTTCACCGGTTTTTTAATTTCAAATTTGAAATTTTTCGAAAATTTGAAAAAATTTGAAACAAAAAATATGTAAAAAAACTAGAAGGAATTTGGAGAATATTGGTGGAAACCAATCTCAAAGAATCGTTCATTTGGTTGGGCAAAAAAATCGCCGAAGTGTTATGGGCGAGAAAAATAAAAAAAATAAATAAAAAGTCACCTTATCCTTCCCTCACCCGCATTATTCTTCCCCCACTGCCTCATCTTGCCTCACCCGCAGAGCCCCCGATGCGGACGGACGCCGCCGCGCTCGATCCGCCGGTCGCCGCCGTCGAAACGTCACCGGCGAGGCCTAACCGCTCGATTTTCCAGGAAACCGAAGACCCAGCGTCGGTTACCGACCGGTTCGGCTCGGTAACCGACTGCTGCGGCGGCTCCAAAGCCGCGGGCCGAGGCGGCGCGGCGGCGGCGGCGTCGGTAACCGGTCGAACCGACCGGTTACCGACGATTAGGCGTCGGTAACCGACGCGACCGGCGCGGTTTCGTCGGCGGCCGCGCGGCCCAGAGGTGAGCTGGTTCGAATTTTTTTTTTTTTGATTTTTCATTTTTCAATGATTGTATCTGTTGTCAATGAAGCTCGTACATGTGTTATGGTATAGTTTGGAAATGAAGGATTCCAGTTTATCAAATTTTCGTATAGGTCGCAAACCAGGGATTAAGAAATACGACATGTCGATGATATAGTGAATTGCTTGTGTCATTGTGGATGAAATTGTGATTTTCATACAAGTAAATGTGAATTTGATGCAGCCACAATGGGTGATCGCGACAAAGAACTATGTTCAAAACTATGTTCTATGTTTAATTTCATCAAGAACTATGTATCGGACATTTTATGTTGAACTTTGTGTGAATTGTGGTATGTTGTAGATTGGTGCAATCTTTTATCAATTCTATGTTCTCAATGTGTGTCTAATCATTTTTATAATATGTCACTAAAAATCATGCAAAAAAATCCAATATTTTAAGCTATTTTTTTGTTGATTTTCAATTCTGCGTACAAAATCAAGCAAACCGACCGGTTACCGACACAAACCGGTCGGTAACCGGTCAAAACCGACCGGTTTCTTCGGTTTCCAATTCGGAAATTCAAATTTGAATTTTCCGTCGATTTTCGGTCGGTTACCGCGAAAATCGACCAAACCGGGGTTCTCGGCGTCCGGCGGTTTCCTCGGTTCCAACCATCAGCCTGTTCGTTTCGCTGCAGCTGCGGCTGCAGCTGCAGAAAAGTAACTGCGAACACTGTAGCAGCTGCAGAAACACTGTAACTGCTGCAGAAGAAATAATTACGAACACTGTAGCTGCTGCAAAGCAGCCGCTGCAAAGCAGCGAGACGAACACGCCAAGAAATAATTGCTAACCTTCTCCCGTCCCGTGTTGGCGCGGCCCCGCCCCCGTTTTGGCGGGTGCACGAAGATATCGCGGGAAACGCCAACAAATAAAAAAAGGGCATACAACAGCAGTCAGCAGAGGGGAGGACCGGGCCCGCGCTGCCACTTTTGCGTCCGCACCCCCCTTACAAGCTTCATATTCGCATTCCAGTTTTGAGGATGTACACATATGCACGTACAAAGGCCACCAACATGAGTTTTGGTCTGTTTCGTGTCTCGTACTAAATTGACCATTGACTACAGACCGGACACCGTTACGGACGCGAATCGGGATGACCCACCACCCAATGAATAGTTGTATGTCAATAATCTAGTCCATTTCTAGTTGTAGTATGTCAATCATTCCGCAAGAATTCTATTAATTCCAAGTATTGTATTATTGACATTTTATAAAAAGTATAGAGAATTAAAGAATGGTCAGAGGTCCTCAGGTATTTCAACTTCTCTTCTCATTTCAAGTTGGCCCAAAACTTTGAAAACTTGCATCCCCCTAGACACAAAAGCAAGTGAAAAGATCAACAAAACCGACAGATCATTTCCCACTAATTCTACACCTGTTTCAATTTCATTACAAAAAAGGTGAAATAATTTCTCTCACGCAGCAAATTAGGAGAGTATATAATGCCTCTAATTTTATTATAAACATCGCTTCATGTTCAAAATTTCAAGCTCCAACCAAACGTCCCTAACCTCTAAATGGTAAGTCCATATATATTGACTGTTCCTCGAGACAGATTAAGTCTGCAAAAATGGTTAAAGGCCCAATTCGTCTGTAGGCTCGGATCAATTTTGCTTGGGTCGATCAGTCTTAGCTCACATTATTAACTAACTGATTTGTCGGTAAGATTTATAATAACAACCAGCCTGTTCGTCTCGCTGCGATATAGCCGTTTTACTGTAGCGACTGCTGAAAAAATAACCGCAAACACTGTAGCTGCTGCTGAAGAAATAACTGGAACACTGTAGCTGCTGCAAAGCAGCAAGGCGAACAGGCTGAACATCAAATTCTAAGTTCATTAAGTTGAGCACAAAGTTCGCAAAAAGCTTTGGTGAGTGTTGAAGCATACATGCCTTTTCTGTGTTGTACTCCGATAATATAGGTCCTTTTCTGAGTACTGAAGCATGTGTTAATCACAGGCCTGAAAACAGGACGGGATATTCCCGTCCCGATCCGACACCGTTTCCGTATTGTACCGGCCATTTTCGTATTTACGGAATAAAACAGGATACGGGACGGGATACGGTAGCATGTCTCGCGGGACGGGATCGAAAACGGGCGAGCGTTTTTCCGTCCGAATTCTCGGGTTCCCGTTTTAAAGCTGGACTTTCCCGTTTTTATCCCCTTTTTACAGGGTTCGGGATATAGCTGCCCTGTCCTTAACGTGATGAGGGACGTCAGGTGACTGAATCGATGTCTGTCCAAGGTTGCTGCGTCGCCGTCTGCAGTCAACGCGCTCTGCTCTGCGGCTCTGTGGCTCCTTGCACCAGCGAATGTGCTATGCTGCTGGCTGCTGCTACCGTTTTTGTTTGCTTGATGCTGCTGCCTTTAAGATGATCCTTCCGCCATGAGAGGGAGGGGAAGAAGAGATGATAAACTTGGATTGAAGATAATGCCATTCTGTACGTCCAATACGTATAGGATACATGAAATTTTTATACCAATGATATGTAATTAATTTCCTCCATTGCCCAAAAATATTTATGGCAACCGATATATAGTAAGACATAATTTTTGTTTGACGATGTTCCCGACTTGAATAACCGGTTACCGACCGTTATCGGATATTTCCGTCCGGATCTATCCGTTTCCAAATGACCGGTACTCTCCTGTCCGTTTCCGTTCCCGGCTTTCCCGTTTTCGTTTCCGTCCGGCGAAACAGATATGAAAATGGAAACGGTTAGAGTGTTTTCCGACCGTTCCCGTCCGTTTTCACCCCTAGTTAATCATCAATAAGACAATGAATTGTACAAATTCGTATGTGTGCTTCACATTAAGTAGAAATCATTTCGTCAACGCCGGGACTCCAAAGTCCAAACCAAAAGTTGCATATGCACGTAAGAGTTTTAAAATATAATTGTATCGCAAGGACCTACATATAAAACTGCAAAAATGGAGAAAAAAAATACCGCGCAGGGGCAACCAAAAGGCGCCGGAGCAAGGACAGAGAAAAGACACTCCCATCCCCCACTGCTGCTGCCGCCACCACCCCCCACTCTCCACTCCACTCCACTCCATTCCCCAGCTGACCTCCCCCTCCTCCGCCACCCCAGCGGCTGCGGCGAGAATCCATCACTGCCTAGGGTTAGGGTTCCGCATTTGCCGTCTTCCCCAGGGCGCAAGCCTCCAGCCTAGCCCCCATTGCCTTCCCTTCCTCCCCTGCAACGACCCAGCTCACCGCAGTCATTCATTCTTTCTTTCTCCAAGGGTGGTGGGTGCTGGTCTTAATATCCCTGAGATAGAGCGAGGGACTGGTGGTTCCATTGCTAGGTAAGGAGATTCATGTACCACTGCTGCTGTTCCTGCTTGTTTCGCATTACATTACTTTGCATCTGTGTGGGTTTTCTTGGATTGTTTGGACGGGAAAATGAAGCTAAAAGGGTGTTTGCCTTTTGAGCTGTGTTCATAGTCCAATTTGTGCCGGTGGGTGGCTGTTTTAGCGAGCAAAGCTAGCGCTTTTACACGCGTGGTTGAGATATCAATGCTGTGGGGTTGACTGTTTTGATAGCTTAGGATGATTTTTTTGTCAGAAAAAATGCATTTTCTTTATTGTTTATTTATGCCAAGATTTTCAGCTGATTGGGAGTCCAAAGATTCGGTCTTTCAGGGTTGTTTTTAAGGAGGAATCCGTGCTTAAGTTGACAATCTTGTTCCCGTTTCAGGTTGAAAGGAGCTGAGAAGAATCTGGGTTTCATGTCCGTGTGGGCTGCTGTGGAGATCAGGTGAAAGGGACAAGTGCTGCGGCTATTAGTAGCAGTGCGCATTAGCAGCTGTGTGACAGCTACCCGTCACGCACGCTCGCTCCAAATGCATCAGGAGCTGTTTTCTTGAGCTGGTAGCTTCGTGTCTGTTTGTGGACGAGGCTGCGTAATGGGGCTTCTGTGGAGTTTCTTGGTTCTGCTCCTGCTTGCTTCCCCTGCACTTGGCCAGCTGCCTTCGCAGGACATCCTCGCGCTGCTCGCCTTCAAGAAGGGGATTACACATGATCCTGCCAGCTTCATCACCGACTCGTGGAATGACGAGTCCATCGACTTCAATGGCTGCCCGGCTTCCTGGAACGGCATTGTGTGCAATGGGGCAAGCGTGGCTGGAGTTGTGCTCGATGGCCATGGGATCTCGGGTACTGCTGATCTCTCTGTCTTTGCCAACCTCACCATGCTTGTGAAGCTCTCCATGGCCAAGAACAATCTCTCCGGGAGCCTCCCCAACAATGTGGGCAGTATGAAGAGCTTGAAGTTCATGGACATCTCTAACAACCGGTTCTCGGGGCCAATCCCTGAAGACATTGGCCATCTTCGAAGCCTTCAGAACCTGTCACTTGCAGGGAACAACTTTTCTGGGCCACTGCCCAACTCCATCGATGGGCTTATGTCGCTTCAGTCGTTGGATGTGAGCAGCAACTCTTTGTCTGGTCCATTGCCTGCAGGTTTGAAAGGGCTGCGCAGCTTGGTTGCACTTAACCTGTCACGCAATGCCTTCACAAAGGGTATTCCTGTTGGGCTTGGACTCCTTGTGAACCTCCAGTCTGTGGATCTGAGCTGGAACCAAATGGATGGTGGTGTTGATTGGAAATTCTTGATTGAGTCAACTGTTGCCCATGTTGATTTCAGTGGGAACTTGCTCACCAGCACTACCCCCAAAGAGCTCAAGTTTTTAGCTGATATTTCAGAGACAGTTCTATATCTGAACCTGAGCAACAACAAGCTAACTGGTTCGTTGATCGATGGGGTTGAGCTCTCCACTTTTGGGAGGTTGAAGGTTCTCGATCTGAGCAATAATCAGTTATCTGGTGACCTGCCTGGGTTCGATTATGTTTACGATCTCGAGGTGTTGCGACTTGCAAACAACGCATTCACTGGATTTGTACCTAGTGGGCTTCTGAAGGGGGATTCTTTGGTACTAAGTGAGCTGGACCTAAGTTCTAATAATCTGACAGGTATTTCACTTTTCAGTCCAACCTGTTCCATTTTCCTGATTCATATGTCCATTCTTGTGAAGATTACATGCCCCTTTCCTTATTTACTTACAATATCAAGTGCAAAAATACCTTTGGTCTATGGATTGTGAAAACAATGTTGAATTAAATCCTTATCTGGTGTTTTGTATGTTAAAGTCTGGTGCTGATTGTCCTAGACAAATGAATTGACTGATGTGTGCTTGACTTTGCACTAGTTAACTTATTCTGCTTTTTCTTTGCGTAAGTTCTTTTTGGAGTTTTCACTTTGGATATAAGGATCTTTGTTGCCAACTCCGGCGTTGCGTAAAAGTACATTACATGCGTAAAAGTACATTACAAGCAAATAGATTATTTATATTAGTAAGGTAGTTTTTATGCATAGCAGCAGGTTATGTAGGGATTTATGCTGATTGCAGGATTTCTCTCTTATGGAAGCACATAGTGCAGCAAGCACCGTGCATTTTTTTACATGTTCAGTAAAAGTGCAGTATGAATATCTGTTACTAGAACATAATGCATGAACGTGACATGTGGATGTGGGTCCCATTTGTAATTGTTCCAGTTACCCTCTTCTCTGCTAGTTCTATAAAGTGCAGCATCATGTATATGTACCATTCTAGTTACAGTAGCTTAAATCATCAAGCTTCAATGTTACCACCTGCCCTGTGGCCTACAAAATAAAGAAAGACCATCTTGCCATGTGGTTGGCTTTAAATGTTGTGGTCTACTTTCTAGAAGTATTGATAGGAGAAACAGGTTTACCAGCTCGAAGCTATGATTACATTGAACTGTTGCTTTTCTTCAATTTGGTTGGGTACATTATGCCTTTTTTAGATCTATGACATGTTACTACTCCCTCCATTTTTTAATTCATGTCGTTCGGACACAGCAGCCTAGCTCATTTTTAGTTCATGTCCCTTGTCGGAAATGACATGAATTCGCTAATGGAGGCAGTAGTAGAACTAAATGCAATAGCAACCACCTCAAGTTCTATACAAAGAACAGGAATACTACATATGCTTTTCCTTCATAGCATGGCATTCTCTGATGCAATATGATCTCATATTTTTCTTCTATTTTTTGTATTAATTTCTATACCTTGCAGGGCATATCAACATGATCACGTCAACTACCTTGCAAATCCTTAATTTGTCCTCCAATGCTCTTTTCGGGGATCTTCCATTGCTTGCTGGGAGCTGCACAGTGTTAGACCTGTCAAATAACAAGTTCAGAGGAAATTTATCAGTCATTGCCAAATGGAGCAGTGATTTGGAATATGTTGACCTTAGTCAGAACAACCTAACCGGGACAATTCCTGATGTGAGCTCTCAATTCCTTCGCCTAAACTACCTAAATCTTTCCCATAATTCTCTATCTGAGGCCATTCCTGAAGCTGTTGTTCAGTACCCCAAACTTACTGTGCTTGACCTTAGCTCCAATCAGTTCCGTGGTCCTATCCCAGCTGATTTACTCACTTCGTCCATGCTGCAAGAGCTCTACATCCAAGATAACATGCTTTCTGGTGGCATATCATTTCCAGGATCCTCATCCAAAAATTTGAGTCTTCAAGTGCTTGATATTTCTGGAAATCACTTCAATGGAAGCATCCCTGATGATATTGCCTCCTTATCTGGCCTCCGAGTTCTTGACATATCCTCAAACAATTTCTCTGGTCCATTACCTGCTGCTGTCACTAAGCTTGGGGCCCTTACTTATATTGACATATCAACAAATCAGTTCACCGGACCATTACCCGAGGAACTTCCAGATGACCTCCTATCGTTCAATGCATCATACAATGACCTATCTGGTGTTGTGCCAATGAACTTGAGGAAGTTTCCAGAATCTTCTTTCCATCCTGGGAACTCAAAATTAGAGTATCCTGCTAGCTCATCTGGATCTGGCAATTCGCCATCGGGTTCAGGTGGCAAATCACTTGGTACAGCTGCTAAAATAGGAATTATAGCAGCTAGCATTGTTGTTCTTGTCATCCTTATCCTTGTTGCTATTTTATGCCACTACAAGAAGATCTCACGTCAGTTTCCTAGCTCAGAAAAGGTTTCAGACAAGAACCTGCACAGGCCTCCTAAAGACATTTCCATTATGAAAGGGAAGGACAACAAAGGTGGTTTGGTCTCAGCAGACGAGCTTGTTACTCCTCGAAAGGGCTCTACATCTGAAGCACTAAGCCAAGAAGAGAAATCAGCAGCTGGGGGCTTTTCGCCATCAAAGGGCAGCCGCTTCTCTTGGTCACCAGATTCTGGAGAAGCCTATGGCCAGGAAGGCTTATCACGGTTGGACGTCAGATCACCGGACAGGCTTGCAGGAGAGTTGCATTTCCTTGATGAAACAATCACACTGACACCGGAAGAGCTTTCCAGGGCGCCAGCTGAAGTTCTAGGGAGGAGCAGTCATGGCACCTCATACAGGGCGACGCTGGAGAATGGTGTGTTCCTGACTGTGAAATGGCTGAGGGAAGGTGTTGCAAGGCCCAAGAAAGAATTTGCAAAGGAGGCCAAGAAATTTGCAAACATCCGGCACCCAAATGTTGTTGGCTTGCGTGGGTACTACTGGGGCCCAACGCCACATGAGAAACTGATCTTATCTGATTATGTTGCGCCAGGAAGTCTTGCTAGCTTTCTATACGGTAATAAGATGCCCCATTTGCTTATTTCCATTTTCTGGAGACACTTAATCTGATCTTGCATATGTCAACTGCAAATGCAGCAACCTTCTACTGACAAACAAATGCTATTTTGTCTGTAAATATGCAGATCGACCGGGAAGGAGAGGTCCTCCACTGACCTGGGCACAGCGGCTGAAGATTGCAGTCGATGTTGCACGTGGTCTGAACTACCTCCACTTCGACCGAGCGATGCCCCACGGGAACCTGAAGGCCACCAACATCTTGTTGGATGGCCTGGACCTGAATGCCCGGGTCGCGGACTACTGCCTGCACCGACTGATGACCCAGGCTGGTGTAGTTGAGCAGATTCTGGACCTGGGCGTGCTGGGCTACCGTGCCCCGGAGCTGGCCGCTTCTAAGAAACCATCCCCTTCGTTCAAGTCTGATGTGTATGCCTTTGGCGTTGTGCTATTGGAGCTCCTTACTGGCAGGTGCGCGGGGGATGTTGTCTCGGGTTCTGAGGGGAGCGTCGACCTCACCGACTGGGTTCGGCTTCGTGTGGCAGAAGGCCGAGGTTCAGATTGCTTCGACCCGGCCATGGCCTCGGATTCCGAGAATCCGCAGGCTGTGAAGGGCATGAAGGAGGCCCTGGGCATTGCACTGAGGTGCATCCGGCCGGTCTCTGAGAGGCCTGGGATCAAATCTGTGTATGAGGATCTTTCATCAATTTAGCTAGCTATCCTCATTGTTTAGCTTTAGATTAACACTTTTGTGTTAGAATGTGTGTGAGTGAGTAGTCTGAAACTCTGGTACTGCGGTAGCAAATTCAAGTGTATTTGGCCTCGCCTTGATGCCTGCAATTTGAAATGAAATGTCTTCACTGGTTGCTGAAGGGTTATTTTGTTTCATCATTTCTGCATTTGCCCTTTTGTCTTGCTTCTCGATTTCTCCAGTCAAATCTCTCTCTAGAGTGACACAACCAGTAAAAAATACTGTTAAATATCCTGAGCTTTACACATATTGCAGCCATGGCATATGCGTTCACCCCTGCTTCTATGCGTTCCTGTTAAACGGAGGTTGAAGACCATTTGAATATACCAAACTGGACTTTTGGTTTCTTTCGTTTAAAGAACATAAGAAATCAGTAAAGCTACTTTTGCCCAAACAAAAAGAATAGTTTGCATTAATTAGGCAAAAACTACAACCTCCGTTTTTTATTTGATGTCATCCGGGCAGCAGAAGTGCAATTTTGACTTGCAGTTGCTCTCGGAACGTCAAGATTTTGAAATCGGAGGTAAGTACATGAACTCACTTCAGATCGCAGAAACTTCGAATGGAACAGACATGTTCAAATGGCTCCATGTTCCCGTTAGTTTGATGGGGAATTGATCGGATCATCGCCTGCAAGATCCGCTCCGTCACATGGCGCTGCGCTCCTGGGAAGATGTTAGATGTCTCCCTGCCACCACGGCATCACCGCTCTCCCGCCGGCGGCGAGCTCTCCACTTCTCGCCGCCGTCACGGATCGATGGATCGAACCCTCCTCGCTGAAAGTGGCCCGTAGAGTAGAAAGAGGTCCACTTGGCCCCAAGATGGCCTGAATTCCTGGACCCGAAGGCCCGAAACGGCCTGACAATCGTTTCGGGCCGCATCACGGCCCAAGAGATGCTTGTGGCTGTCTGCCCGGCCCACCATTGCGCCTCGCTCGCGCATCTTTCTTTTTCCTCGGCTGCTTCGCCGCGACCGGCAGCCAGCCTCCTCCTCCGTCTCCCACCCACTCGCAACAAGGGTTCCGCGGAACATCGAGCAAGCGAACCGTGATGGCGGCGGCGCGGCACCTCAGATCCGTCCTCCCCCAGCTCCGCGCCCGCCTCGCGGGTTCCGAGCCCGCGGCCGCCGTCGCCCAGGTCCGCGCTCTCCCCGCCCCCCTCCCGCGTCCATTTCCGTCGATTTCGATTCACTTTCCGAGGCCTGTGTCGGATCTAGGCGTGTTCTGCGTCCCCGATGAAATTGGCGGGGGATTCTGGCGTCATTCGTAGGTATTTTTGCGATTTTATTTTAGGGGGACTGACGTTCTCGTTCTGATGCAGGGCTCGAGGGGCTTCGCGTCGAAGGTGGCCAAGCCCAGCGAGAAGAAGATCAAGGTACGTCGTTTCCCCTTGATTTGCCGTGATTGTAGTTGCAGAGTGGGATATGAGCGCACTATGTTTTCAATGACCGTTCCGTTGTGATTGACTATTCTGATCGATGTGATTATTGGGAACATTGAAATGTTGCAATTGTTTCTCCAATGTTATCCTGCCCATTGGGACATCGTACTAAATTTGGTTGTGACAATGTGATGTTTCTATTAGAAGATGCTATTGTGCCTACTTCCGTCACTTATTCTAGTCAGTAGTCACACACACGCTGTGTAGATCAGTGGATTACAATCTACAATATGTTGCTTAGTTGGGGGTTAGGGGCTTGGCACCTTATTACAATATACTATCTGCTGAGTGATTTATATTACTGATGGATGTAATTGTTGGGAACATTGACATCTTGTGATTGTTCTCCGTTGTTATCCTGCTCATTGGGAAACCTTAGTGCCTCGTTTAGTTTGTATGTGGATGCGATTCGACCTTTCTATTGAACGTTGTTGTGCGCACTCCCATCAATTATTGCTTAATAAGGACTCTACAATCTGCTCAGTGCATGAGACTTTGTTCACAATGGACTTAGCTTTATTGCTTAGTAGGGACTTTGTGGGCTACACAATGCGTGTCGTTGTTTCTGGTATGACTATATTTGCTTGTTCCATACTTTATGTGTAGTTTATAATATATGAACTGAGGCATCGGTAGTCCTTGATTTGAGTTTATTCATTAGGAAGCTTTAGCATGCTTCTGTCGCCCTTTGTTCTTATCATGTCACTATTTGTCTTATCATATATTTTCATTGTGTCGATAGGTTCCAGAAGCTCTCTATGGTGGCACAGGCAACTATGCTAGCGCGCTGTTCCTTACAGCCGCCAAAGCAAATGTGTTGGACAAAGTTGAATCTGAGATTAACACCATTGTAGAGGCATCCAAGCAGAGCCCGATGTTTTCTCAGTTCATCAAGGACTTGTCAGTTCCAAAGGAGACCAGGGTGAAGGCTATTACAGAAATCTTCGCTGAAGCTGGTTTTTCTGATGTCACAAAGAACTTCTTGGGTATGTCTTTTGCCCGCTCATCCTCATGTGCCTGAAATTATTATAGTATATATTTGGGAGTAACTGTTATGCGTTTGGTGCTAGTACTGAGGAAAACCACCTCAAATTAGTTTTGCCATTTCCAGTGATTTTGGTTCCGATATTATCTTCCATACCAATGGTTTCTTACCTGCTGTGACTCGTGACCAATCTTTTTGGGTCTTGATCTGCTATGATAATTTTGATATTGACAGTTGTAATCTTTGAAAGGCTGTTATGTTATATTGTCAATTATTTCCCTATAATACAAAGATAGGCAACTCTCCTGTGTGTTTGAGAAAAAAATGTTATATAGTCAATTATGTGCTTGTTAGCAAAATCTGTCAGTCGAAGGACTCCTCTTTAAATGTTGTATCTCTTTTTCCTGTACTCATTTTTTTTCAAGCAAACTGTACTATGTATCATTGAGAAATACATATATATTATTCCATACATGTTGGGTTATTTCTCAGTGCCTAATTTTTTCTGTTGTTACATCAAGCTGTCCTGGCGGATAATGGCAGGCTGAAATATATCGAACGCATTGCGGAGAGATTTGTTGATTTGACCAGGGCTCATAAGGGGGAGGTGAATGTTGTTGTCAGGACAGTTATTGTAAGTTGTTGTTTTGTGCTTTCTGTGCTCTTGCTATAGGAATTTACTGTCTGGTTGAATAACTTAATTACCTTTACATTTCAAAATAATGTGTGATGATGCATTTTCTTTCGTTGATTGAATAACAATATGAATTGACTTGTTGGTGATTCACTTTAAATCTGCAAATTTCTCGAAGTTTTTTTGTGTTTTTGAGTGTTCTGTTTTACTCTGTGCTGCAATCTTTCTTGTACCCCCCCCCCCCCCCCCCCCCCCTTTTTTTTGGCAACTTGTAGTTTGCTAGCTATAAATAGGTGCCTGCAGATTGTATGGGGACAATTACCAGACGTTGTCTCCGATTTATGTCCTTTGAACTTGTATAGTTACCAAGTATCTATTAGTTATGACTGCCAAACAAATGTTCTAGCATATATTGAATGGTCTGCGAAGCACTACTTGTAGTGCAGCCTTTTAAAACACACATTCTCCAATAGTGTGATTCAGCTTGAGAGGCTTTTTTTGAAATTATGTTGCAGCCTTTGACTACTACAATTGATACATTGCTTATATTAATTATGTACGTTTATGTCTATGAGATGTGGAGAAATAAACTTCTGGAACAAATCTTTTATACGTCAGTTTGTCAATAGCAATATGTGGACGTCTTCTAAGTACAGTTTTTTTCTTAGTTCCTTAATTTGCTAGCTGACATATGTGTGCTCCTTCCTGTTAGCCAATTCCTGAAAAGGAGGAGAAAGAACTCAAGGAGACCTTGCAAGATATTCTGGGTAAAGACAAAACTATTTTGATTGAACAGAAGGTAACTACTTGATACATGAGTCTCATATATATCCTCGAAAGTAATATTTGAAGGAGGATTACTCAGTTGTGCTTTCTTTCAGATTGACTACAGCATCATGGGAGGACTGGTGATTCAATTTGGACAGAAGGTGTTTGATATGTCGATCAAGACTAGGGCGAAGCAAATGGAGACGTTCTTGAGGCAACCCCTCGAGTTTTAACTTCCTTTTGGATCAAGAACAGCAGTTTCTTTGCTGACTCTTTCCTGATTTCTGTAACTTGATCTGGCCTGGCCTTTGAATAAAATGTTTCCTCTACAAGAGGACACTATTTATTTTGTCTGGTGGGCTAGAACCCTGCTGAACAATTTATTTTCGATTTCCTTCTTGATTGAAAAGCAAAGCAACCACTACCCACATTTTTGTTGCTTTTAAATGTGGATATATCTCTTGATGGCGTGTAACTGATTGATGTTTGTCAATCAGAAGCGTTTGATCCCATCTTGCTGTTTGCACACAATCATAGTAAAGCCGGCCGGTTTACTCATGTTTACATGTTAGATCAGAAAGGTATAAATTGCTGGTTAATTGAATATTATGTATCCTTGTGGTTAAACTTATATCACATCTGAAATTATCAGGTTGTCAGCTTTTTCAATTAGAAGCAGTCCTTAAACCGCATTTCTTCCCGCTTAGTGGTGGCCGTGTAGTTGTTAATTGTTATTTAGCAGATCGTTTAACCAGCACTAACACAATCGCTACTCCTTTGGCCAGTTTATTTTTGCATTGACAACACAACGAAATTACTGGATCGTTCACATAACATAGTTACATTGCACTCCCAAAAAAAAAAAAAGGTTTACACTGAACAAACGCCACTACGAATAAGTTACAATACAAACAACTAGGATTAGGCTTCTGTTTGGTCACAGTTTCACTATACAAAACGAGACTTATTTGCCAATTCCAAAGACACGATTACACCGAACATTTGACCCCAACAGCCAAAGCAAATGCTCCTACGCCAACAGCAGCAGACACATCCCCGATCTTGTCAACTTTCTTTCTGAATCTTGCCATGTCTTCAATAGTCCGCCTTCGCAGAAGATCATGGAAAAATAGGTACCACACCTGTGTTAGCACACTTCAAAAGAGTTAAACAAATTATTGGAATTATAAGTTAGGAGTACCTCATAATTTTTTCGAAGCCATCCCACTGTTCTTCGAACAACTTTATCTCTTTATCCCGTTCTGCCTCTAATATCTTAAACAGCCTAAGATGCTGTTCACCTAAAGATTTTGTTCGCTTTATCATATCTGCAAAATCCTGAAATGAATTGGGACCCTGCAATCCAACAATGAAAGAAGCAAAAACAATGTTAGAGCTAATGATTCATGCTAGCAACCAAAATTTCTAAAAGAGTATTTTGTCAAAGATATGCGCTAGTTAGGCTCAGCAGTCAATTTATCAAGCAATGGCGGCAGAGCTGCATCATAACTTGAGAAAAATAACTATCTAATATGATGCCAATGTTCTTGCAGTGACTAAAACAGGTCCCCATATCAAGGGTAGATTCCTGGAGTATTGCACATCACTCATCTATTTTGTGTTCAATTTCACTCAATACGTATGCTACTGAGGGACCTGCAAGTGACTAACAACGGATATGACAGAACTATTCACCAACTTGTACCCTACGTTTTTAGTATTGAATTCATTCTTTTTCAGGAGAAGACTGCCCCTACCAAGGATTTGTTTGTTTTTAATTTAATATAATGCAGCAATATTGTACCATGATGATCTACAAATTCATAGAGCTTGATTAAAGGGGGCATCTATATTTCTAGGGCAGCCCAAGCGTGCAATTGTAGCAGTTATCCCAGTCAGGCAGGTCGCAAATGTTTGCAAAGCCATGCCGTCTTAATTTTTATGCACCAAACGCCCAAGCCAATAGAAAAACTGCATAGCCATTACAATAGTAAAGGAAGATATCAGGAAAACAAAGTAGCGTTTAAATTTTGTATATGTTCCCCCAAACAACACAAAGCAATAAGTTGCATACGATTTGGTGGGAATGCAACATGCCAAGACATTTGAGAAATCAACAGGTGGCCCAGTCCTCAACAATAATTTGCAATGGATGCTGTTTTCCTATAAATTTGTAATCTTTGCAGTGGTTTTCTGCTAACTATCCATTCAAAAGCTGCCAGGCACAATACATAGTCGCGAATCCTAAAAATTGAGTAAACTTTTATCCAAAATTTAGATTTTTGTTTATCAAGGGGCAAGAGCCGGTGCGTGCAGCCACGGGAATCGGCCTGACGGTAGGAAATCCTAGGACCTAACCGCGAGGTTGAGCACTCAATCGGTAGATCCAGTGGGAAGATGGAGGCAGGGGAACGCACGCACCTGATTAGAGCTGTAGGAGAGACCTCGAGCGCCCGCGGCCGGCGACAGACTGGGGGCCGACGCCCTCCGGAGAGCCGGGAGGCCGACCTTGCTGGCAAGATGTCGCAGCGCCATGAGCCGGTCGGATCAATCAGAAGGAGGACGCGCGCGGTTGGGGTGGGGTGCGGCTAGGGCTCGTTTCCTCCCGCACTACCTCCTCCTTGGTTTGCCTTCTTGTCTTCTGCTGCTTCTCGGGTGAAAACGACGTTGGTTTGCCTTGCCCCTTTGGTCCGTCTGTTTTATGGAGAGGGAAGAAGAGGCGGCGGGGCACCACGCGCCCGGGAATCGGAATTGGCACCCGGAAACCGCATCGGAGGCCTCTAGCACCGCGGGCTGGGCCGGCAAGATTCGCGGGATCGTGGGCCTATGTCTCTATGATTTAATAATTACGTGTCCGACCGGGTTTGTTCGCCTCTGGGCGTTTCCCGCCCTTCGTTTTTCCTATAAAAGGAAATAGTATCATTTGGAGAAAATTAGAGTCAATTTGCTTCGCACAATTTCGTTCTGTTCTCAATTGTTTGTTCTTTTTCTTAAACAAGCTTTTCGTAGATACGTGCGGTGGTTTATGAACTGATTAGGTAACCAAGAATGCTGAAAACAGAACTGGCACTCCCATGGGAGGGAGAGAAATTGTCTCAACCGAGCAATCCATAAATGTTTGTATTACATATATCAAAACTGCATCTTCTACTTGAATCTTATCTAGTTTTCATTTTAGTTTTGGATGAGCAACCGCGACACATGCTTTTCTCATTCATGCCTACAGTCTATGTGTGGTGGTTATAGTAGTTGGAAATTCCATATAAAGTTTTTATTTCCACAATGGCTCGTGGATGGACATGAGCATGCTCTATTTTTTAGAAACAGAAAATTTATTTTAATATTCCAACCTATGCATCAACCAATACATTTAGTTATACATGAGCATGCTTTGGAGTGAAGTAATTTTTTTCTTTGAGACTTGGAGCGAAGTAATAGGTATAGTGAAAAATTGTAAGTTTCTGTGTCCAATTGGCAAGCTGGAAAAACTAGAAGAGTATTGCTCGACTGAAAGCTATGATAAAAATACTTGGCAGAATCAAGACAACTCAACAGAGGATGATAAAGGATTTAACGGTTTTGGGTTTTCAGCGGTAGGTGAAGTGACTATCGACAGCGAGACGTCAGTGGTGATTTCGTCAATCTTGAAAATTTACCGGCTCAGTCTTCGAAAATACTCATAAAAATAGGGTTGTGCACTCATAGAGGTGAGTGTTTAAGTTGTACTGTGATTTTTTTTAAAAAAAAGAGAATGTTCAAGGACATCACATCACCAGAGGATTTGGAGTTCGCATGGAACCTGATGCGCTGCACCAAATCAAAGGAGAGCTAGTGTGTTGTTGTGAATTCTCCGTATAAAACAATGTCATCGGTTCTTCTCGTAAAAAAAAAAATCTATCGTGTCATATGGTTCTGTCGTGTCACGTGTGGCTAGTTTGTGGCAGCCGGTAAATATTGATCTAACCGAAATCCATACCCGTTATTTACACGGATTTTTTTTTTTTAGAATTGGTTCAGTAGCATCGAAAGTTCGCCGGTTACGGAAAATACCACTGAAAGTTCAGAGTAACGAAAAATACCATTGAAAGGTGCAAGTCTACTCTGAAATTACCATCAGCCTATCTTATGGACAAAATGCCCTTACCCCTTCACACAACAGCAACATAACAGCTCAAATAAGCAACATAACGTGAAACAAACTCCTTCAACATCATAATTCACATAACATAGTTGAGAGTACACATGGCTGGACTATCAAAAGCATGGTTCGATGACACATGGTTCAGATTAGGTTCAACTTAAACAAACTAACAAAAACATGTTTCCATGACACAAAAGCATAGATTGCTGCTACACAGCACTAATTTATGATGAGCCTTCGAGCAATGCCTCCTGGTGAGATCGCCATTTCTGCTGCCTTTCTTCTAGTTACAGGCCCTGTAGTAGTTGGAGTAGAAGGAGAAGCTGTCTTGCTTCTTGTTGTTGGTCCCGGACTGACCGGTGGAGTAGAGGAAGAGAGCTTCGATGTCTTTCTTGATTTTGAAGGAGCTTGTGCTGCAGCATCGCTACAGCCCGAAGCAACATCTCCTCCCTTCCTCTTCCTGGTACAAGAAAACAAGAGAAAGAGAGGGAAAGAACAAAAGTCAAGAATAATAAAAAAAGAGAGACGACATCACAAGTAAAAATGCAAAAACAGATCAGATTAACATTACCTGGACTTGACACGCATAGAAGGTGGCAATTCAGCACCTAGTTCTGCTGGGGGCTCACTGCAAGTCTTCTCAATATGTCCAAACCCGAAGCATCTTTTGCATTGGTAAGGGCCTCTTTTTCCGGCCTCACTGCTACTCTTAATCCTCCGAACTCTTGACCTACCTGCAGGCCTCTCAAGCTTAGGAGGAACCATGACAAACCCAGGATCAGCTACAGGCCATTGTGTCTTGTCAACCATCGGGTTAATCTCAAATTGATAAGTAGCCTTAAAGCGCTCCACTGAGTAGTAGTCATGCACATAGTCCTCAATTTTAACTTATCTCAAAGAACCGATAAAAGCAATGACATGGGTGCATGGTTTCCCGGATATTTGCCATTGACCACAAGAACATGTCTTGGTATCAAGGTTCACTGCATGCCTCCAAGGAGTATTTTCCCTAGTGACCCCAGATATCTCAGCTTTAAGTCCACCACACCCTTTCACATCATAAGGCAAGTTTCTGCTCTTTGTGTTCAGCTCATGAATAACACTTGGAAGGATAGGCCCTACAAGTTTGGAGGCTATAAGTTGCCTGGTTGCTATCTTTTCCATGATCTTTCCTCTGATAGCATCCATAAGGGTATCTACAGGAAGAGCTTTGTAGTCCTTAATCCAATTATTAAAGCACTCAGAAATGTTGTTGTTAACATAATCAACCATGCATTCCCCTGAGAACTTAGCTCTTGACTAGATTAGTTTGTGGTTTGTTTGCAAATAAGTAATTGCTTCTGGACTGCTCTCTGCAATTTTGTCCCATAGGTATTGATGCCTTTGAGGTGTACATGCCCAAGCACAAGGCCACATGTACTTCAACACATCTCCTTGGAACCTCTTTCTGAAATTTTTCATGAGGTGCCTAAAACACTCTCTGTGCTCAGCTGCACCTTGGAAAACTTTATGGACTGCATTCCCAAGACCTTTACAAGCATCTGTATGAATAGTCAATCCAGGGGGCGTCCCAATTGCTCTTCTCAATTGTGTCATGAACCATGTCCAATTTGAATCATCTTCTTTGGAAAAAATGCCATAAGCAACGGGATACATCCAATTGTGGCCATCAATTGAAGTTGCTGCTGCTAACTGTCCCTTATATCTACCCGTGAGGTGGGTCGAGTCAACTCCAAGGTAAGGTCTACAACCAACAAGAAAACCATCCACACATGCTTTAATTGCTACAAACATTCTGCTGAAGTGAATTCGCCCTCCAATCTTCTTGCAATCAATCTCCACTATGCTTCCTGGGCATGTCACCTCTAGCTGAGCTTTGAAACTCCATAACATTCTGAAACTGTTCTCCCAAGTGCCATGGAGCTCTTTAAGTGTCATTTGCCTTCCTTCCCACACCTTGGTATAAGACAATTTAATTGGAAATTGTTGTTCCAGCTGCTGTTGTAGCTTCTTTGCTCCTATAATAGTATCAGCTCTTAGTGTATCTACTGCCCTGTTGGCTATCCAACCTTTTGTAGCCTCCTTGCCCTTCATCTTGCTTGTGCTAGCACATGTGTGTCCTTCTGAAATTGAAACAACCTGCAAAACAAGATGGTGCATTTGTCAAAAAAAATGTAACATCGGCTTATCAATAGTACAAAAATAAATGAATAATCACCATGAAAGTAGGACAGCCATGGAGTTTCTTAGCATAGATTTTCCATTCACAATCTGGCTTTAGACATTTTGCCCTGTATCTTGTCTTATCACTATGTTCTACATAGGTTTCAAACTCCTTCTTGATGGCATATTGCTTCATAATCATCAAGAAGGCTTCCTTGTCCACAAATGTTGAACCCTTATTTATTACAGGGTTGTCTCGGTCATACGTAGTTTGTTTAGCAATTGCATCATCTATCATAATGGCTTCATCGCTTGGTACAACATCAAGATCAAAATCAAGAGCTTTTAGCTCATTTTCTTTTCCTTTCTTCTTTGCAGGTTGTACTTTCTCAGTACTAGCTTCTTTAGCCCCATTTGCATCATCACCAGACGCCTTCTTCTTGAAATACCTTCATTCTTCATCAGCCCCAAGTGGATCATCTCCTTCTGCATCAAAACCAGGATCCATATAGTGCTCTTTCTCTTCCTCTTCTACTCTTTCAGAACCAGCTGTTGTAACTCCATGTTGTGGTTCCTCTGCCCATTCAAAATCAACAACTTCAACTAGTGGGTCCTCATTTCTGACTACGATTTGCATCTCACTCTCAGTTATTGGGGCAATCTGTAACTCATTCATCTCATGCACAATTGCCAAATTGTCATCACTCACATTCATTTCAGACCTACCAATTGTCATGATAAACTTCACAATTTTTGATGCTCGCAACAAAGCTAACAACTCTTGGTCAGTAGCAAGACGGACCATTTCACCATTGTCTCGATCATACCAGAAATTTGCCTCCTGGTTGCTTGCCCAGCTAAAATGTTGCAAGACATCTTTCTCCATATCGATTATGGAATACTCCTCTGAATCAACCCACCATTCCAACACTCTGCCCTTGTGATACACAGACCGACCATCCTCGACTGTCCGGAATGAGGTGACATCAATCTCTATTTTAGAAGTATTCTTCAAATCGATCCTGAAAGAGTAGCAGTACAGAAAAGTTAAAAATTGTACTGCTGCACGTTCAGATCAACCATTGAAGAAAAATACACACCCAATCACCACATTTCGGCCACAAATCGTTCACAAATCGTCCACATTTTCAGTCCCCCTCATCCAGATTCACTTCGAACAGAAATTGAATAGCTAGGGTTAGGGATTGAAGCTCACCCATCCGGGATTGGAGAGGGATTCGTCATGAACTTGAGCTGCATCAGTTCAGCAGTAGATTGACCTGTCATCGACTTGGTCGCGCCTGGGCTCGTCGTGGCTGGGCGACTCGTCGCCCCTGGTCGACTGCAGGGCCGCGCCTGGTCGACTGCAGGGGCACGCGACAGCTGCAGCTAGGAGCAGGGGCGGGCGCGGTTGAGGAAGGGAGCAGGGGCGGCGGCGTCTGAAGGAGGGAGTAGGGGCGGCGGCGGCTGAGGAGGAGAGCAGGTGCAACGGCCGGCAGCTGAGCAATGGCAGCAGCAGGCACATGAGGATCGAACAGAGTCGAGCAGAAGGAACGAGTCATTTTCCCCTTTGCAATTTGGCCTCAAGTGCATTATTGTCTTTTTCCTTAGTTGTTCTAAACAAAATGGTAATTTTAGAGTACAAATGCAACTTTCAATGCTAGATTCCGAAGCGACAAACTTTCGATGGTATTTTCCGTGAACGAGTAACTTTGGATGCTACTGAACCAATTTTCCTTTTTTTTTTTTCTGCAAACCGAGAAACCCAAGTCCCCGTCGATCCCAACCAAACTCCCACCACGGCTTCCCTGTTCCTCCCCTCCCCGCCGCCGCCGCCTCCGCTCCATCGCCGCCATTTCGCTCCCCCGTAACTGCGCCATCGCGATCCATGTGGTCTTCCCGCCCGCATCCTTGGCTCCCTCCTCAGTGTCCTCACAGCCGAGGAGGCCTCCCTCGCGCCGGGACCCTGTCCTCCTGCGGCGCGCCTGTGCCCGCGCTCCGCGTCCTTGGGGTTCCGTGGTCTCCATGACTGCATTGTTGTCGAGGATGCCGCCATGCCGTCTCCAGGACCACGGTCTTCGCGCAATTCAGGTAAAGATGTCAAATTTTCGTATATTGTTGGGCACTTCATGGGCTATCAACCTCATAATCTTTATGCATTATAGAACTATACAGAATTGCAAATTGTTGGTTATGCGTGCATGTGCATATGAGGATATCACCAACTGCTAGTGGAAGGCACCCGCTTAGTTACGAACTTCCTTATTTTTTGACTTTTGGAACCGGTATTCCCTATTTTGTTTTCTGAAAATGATGGCAGGAGAAGCAATGCCTATTGAATTTCGAGACCATTTGGATCAAATGATACAATACCGGTCTCAGGTTGAGTCACCGAGTTAACAAACACCAAAGAAAATCCAAAATTACTCATTTCCATTTGTCCAGCTGGAATTAACCTAGCTCGATACATAACCCAGAGGAAAATCAGCTGCCATCTGTTGAAAGCATCTAAGTATAGAGACTGCTGAGCTGCAAAAGAACCGAAAGAGAAAGCACTATGACCATAGGGAATAAACTAGATAACATACCACAGCATAAATATCATGGACGCTGGTCAATAGATCAAGCTTCTGTATCATCACCTTTGGCTGGCTGTCTTCTTCAGCTTGTGGATCTCCAGGGGTAGAAGGGAGAAGCAGAGGGGTAATGGCAATCAAATTATCAGAATCTCGTGCATGCCAATTGCTGAAGTACCCAAATCTTGTGCAGCTGCCTGAAGTAAGATTTCTGCACCTTGGATCAGCTCCTTCCTGGGCAGCTAATTAAGCTTCCTTTTTGAATTTATGCTAAGTAAATTTGTAATCATAAAAGTGGAATAACGTCTCAGTGAGTTACTTGATGAGCCTACTTTTTTTTCCTTCCTTCAAACTAGCTCTTTTATTTGCAGTCCAAGTGGATGAGCAAGTACTCCTTAGGGTAGTTATCTCCTAAACAGAGCCGAATTCATGCAAAGAAGAAAATATTGCATCTGGGTCTATCATGATTCTTTCGTCTTGGTGATATTTATGCCCAATTATTCTCTGTCTAGTTGCACAAGCACTTCTGTGTTAAAATTTTTGATAAGATCACCAGGCTAGAACGATGGTTACTGAATGGAGGAATATATTTTAAAGCTTAGGGAGCTGAAATCAACCTTCCAGCTTCAGCTGTCTAACCGACAAAGGAGACAAACAATATTTGATGTATCTTGCCATTTATTCATACCTATTTAAGCATTAGAAGAACTCACATGATAATTTTAATTGCACAAAATGATGTCACATCCTACGACGCCCTAAGTAATATACCACCTCTCTGGTTCCAAGATGTGTCTTCACCAATCTTCAGTTTGGCGTTGTAATTGTAGCTTCACCAGTATGGCATGCTATTAACTTTAGTCAAGTCCCTGGCTTCCCAATTGATTTTTTCCTTCTACTGACGCTTTGATGCTGAGCTCCTTCCCTTGCTGCAGAGAAGTAATAGCAGTTGAATTCCTTATATTGTATTAGTCCAGATTAACTGACATATCCCCAGATTGCAGAATTCGTTTAGTCATCTTATGGCAATTTGGAAAAAGTTAGAAGTATGAATTGGATGATAAGGTGGCTGTGGTAAATTTGTGAGAAAGAGGAATGACTGTGTGCTAAGGGTGCATAGCTATTTAGTCAAGTTGCAAGAGAGCACGTACTATATGGAAACTTACTTACGGTGCGAACAGAGACTGGGTAGGTTATGTGGTTAGCAGATGTTCAAAGGTACTGTGTTTGTTGATTGATGAGTTGCACGAGGGGAATTTGGTACAGATAGAGTGATCAGCTGAAAGAGCAGTGGCACTCTAAAATTCTTGGAATTTTCCAACTAAAGGAATGAACTCTAAAATGACTCTGTGCATTTAGTTTTGTTCTGAGTTATAATTGCTGTACGATGCCAATTCCCTAGATTATAATCATTTATTTTCTGCAATGCATCTCATATCTAATGCTATGACAAATAGTATGTCTTTCATCCTTTTAGGATGCATCAATATGGTGACGCATAATCTTAGTCTTAGGTAAAGATAACCTATCTACTGTTAACTGATGATCAATTTATCATAAGAGCTTTTACTTCAAATGTTGTTCACAGGACTTGACTTTAACATTTCTTGCTGTTAATAATGTATCATTTACTGTCACAGACTAAATATGTGAAAGAGTTCGATTTGACAGTTTGAGGCGTAAGAGCGATTGCAACAAAGTTAATTTGCAAGTCAGCTTGCTGTATATTTACTTTATTTTTCACACCACTTGAACACGTCTTATTTTCTTATTTGTTATTCGCAGCAAGTTCATGATGATTTACTAAACACGCTTATCTGTTCAGGTCGATGGGCATCCACCACTTCTTGCTTGGTTAGATGGTCGCTAACCTCAGACTCTTCTTGCTTTTGGTTACAATGTAGATGTTGTAACAGTATTTGAGAGTGTTGTTGCACGGCCACTTCAACACCTTATTAAGTTTCTTGGTGAGTTTGCAGGTCCTATTTGCTTCTAAGACGAAGACATCGTAGCCTGAGAACCTGTCATCCTTGTAATTCGCCCTTGTGCATTGTTGATAATGCATTGGCTCTGAACTTTGGTGGCAAACAGGATCAACGTGAAGCTGAATTAAATTCTGTGGACACGACAAAGAGTTTCGTGGAGGGTGCAAGAGGCCATCCTGGGGAGATCAAGCTTTAAAGCTGTTGAAGAAGTATCCATGGTCGCAGCAAAGGCTATAGTTTGGTTTAGTTTGATGAACAAGTATAGCTCACGTCCCGGCAATGTACATGTGTATACTTGAAACATGAACTGCAGCTGGCCTAGTCTATATAGGTTCTACTATTGAAAGTTTTGCACTTGTTGTCAACAACGAATTCAACTTGTATACTACTATTATTGAGAGTTTTGCGCTTGTTGCCCACAACAAATTCAACTTGTATAAAGAATGCAAGATATAATAATAATAAGCCCTGAATAACGAGGAAAACAGAAATTTGATAAACTCATGTTATTCCCTCATTTTAATCAGAGAACTATACTTACAATAAAGTAACACGGCGATAATACCATCGAGTCACTGTGGGACCTCTGCAATACTGCTCCTCTGTTGATCCCAAAAAAAAAAATACTGCTCCTCTGTTAACAGTAACTGACATGTAGGTCCGGTCCTACATGTCAGTCACTGCAAATAATCCAGGCCAAGTGACCAACTTCGGGTGGCAAATAAAAAATTATGCTGCAGCAGCAGAGTGCGCCGTGCTTATAAAAGCAGGGCGCCGGCGGAAGCTTTGGCCGGTGGCCGGAACGGAAGAGCAGAAGAGTGGGGTTTTCCAGAGGAAAGGCGGAGGGAGAGGAAAGGCGAAGGGGTCGGCGGAAGCAGAGGAAAGGGGCGTACCGGCGGGGAATCGAACTCAGAGCAGAGAGCCATGGCCGCTCGTTTGCTCCTTCGCGTTGGTGCTGCTGCGGCGAGATCGTCGACCGGCTACCGCTACCCTGCCGGCCAGGTCCCGCTTTCGCTCTCTGCACCGGCTCTCCGACGTCCTGGATTCGGCATCCCAGCCCCGCAGGTTTGTTCTTCCCGTTCCTGCATAACCCCTAAACCCCTTGCTCTCCTATGTGTAACTCCGCCCATTCCTTCGAGATTCGAGGACTTTTTCTGTTGGAATCAAAAGTTATAGAACAAGCTTCGGTTCACACCCCCAATCCACAATAATCTGGTAAAAAGGTGCGATTTTGCTTGGGCGCTAGCAAGATTTAAGCCGTTTTGCTTAAATTCTCGTGTGTTGCTTGTTATGGGTTAGAAGAACAAGCTTATGAAGCCATTTGTTGAGATTCGTTGAGAAAAAAAGGACCTTTTTTTTTTTGTTGTAATTAAACGCTGGAGAACAAGCTTTGATGCACCCCTCTGATCCACAATAATCTGGTTCAAAGGTGCGTTTTTTGTTTGGGCAAGTGCAAGATTTAAGCCATTTTGCTTAAATTTGCTTGAACCGCTTTGCCTAATCCGCAATAATCTGGTCCCAAGGCGTGTTCTTTAAGCCGTTTATGCCATTTTGATTGATATCGATCTGCACCTTAGAGAACAACCTGTGATGAACACCTTTGATCCATGATTTATCTCGGTCATTGCATAGCAGTAATGGGAGAATTATTTTCTTTTTGGCTTCTGTAAGAGCTAGATTTAAGCCATTTTTCTCAAAGCTTGTGCTGAATTGTCTCTTCATACTGAACTTTCGTCAGTTAAAGTGGAACAAAAACTCGAATTTGCATAATAAAAAATGTAACATTGCACGGTCTTTTGAAGTGCATCCACTGTTACTTCTGGCTTCAATCATACTAAAATTTTGTGATGAATGAGTCTGCTCTTCAATTTAGCCTGGCTGACCAAAATCTGGGGAAGTGAGGATCAATTGCTTTCAGCACAGGTTGAAAATAAGCAGGAAAAAGGAAGGAATGGACTCCTTGGTCATGCCAATGTGTTCATAGCTGAGCTCTTCGATTCCAAATAGTCTTCGATTACAATTCAGATTTTTGTTCGCGGGCCTGATCCAAGCCTAGATTTTTGTTTGTACTTGAACTGTTGAACCGAGAGATATTGGTGCAGGGTGTCCGGAGTTTTTAAATAGGAAATTTGCGTTTTGATCATGTAATTGTACATGTTGCTGCTTGTTCTGGCTACACTAAATGCTAATTTTCACTGCTGTTTGCTTCTCAGGCTAGGTACCTATCCGACAGGGTTACCAAGTTGGAGAATGATGTACATGAGCTGAAGGAGAAGCTCGCTGTATCTGAAAAGCTTGCTGAGTTGGCGGAGAGGCGCGCGAAGTTAGCAGAGCAGCGGGCCGAGATGGCAGAGGAGAGAATGCGGAGGGTGGAGGGGATCCTATCGCTGTTGCAGGCACGAATAGACTACCTGTTCAGGTTTACTTCCGATCAGTTTGCCTTTGTGATGCGCTTGCATGGAGAGATCTTGAAACAGCTTCAGACAATCTTTATGATCAATGCATTATCATATTGGAAGCTATCACAGAAGTTTGTGATGATGAGTAACCGCACCGCTGAGATAATATTTGGATTCCGGTAAGTGACAATTCCACTTGTAATACTGTTGCTTGTAGATTTCTAGCTCTGGTTGTGAATTTGTTGTCTCTGTTACAGAAAGGAGGTGCTGATGGCCCAGAACTCTGTCTCCGCAGCCTCTTGGAAAGTGGTAATGGTTTTACTGGGTGCGTTTGGAGCGATAACAATGTTTTATCTTCCTTACGTGATCAATGACACAAAAGCAGATATCATGAAGGAAGTTGTTAACACCTTCAAGGAGCTGATTCACCCAGTCCAAGAGGAAGTATCTCAGGTGAAGAAGGATCAGCAGAAGAGTCGCTGGTTGCCTTTCTGATCTTATCGCTGGTTCTGAGTCTTTCTGATCTTCTCACAACCCTGTCCAACAGGAAGTGACTCAGTGAAGAAGGATCAGAAGAAGAATTTTTATCTTCATTACCTCATCAATGTTTTATCTTATTTGTTTAAACATGCAAGCATGATTGTTATCCTTTGGCTGCGAATGTTTAATAATTTATGTTTGGAGTTCGGAATAAGATAATTATTACTATCCAATTTTTATTCTTCATTAAACATGGACCAGTGGAATGCATGAATACATGTAGACGCATGAGTTTCTAGAATGTTGCTCTTTTTTTTCGCGCTATAAGAAGAACCTAACTCCCGTAAATACATTCGACCGCTATTACTCTTTGATGCCGCTAAACAAGTGTCTCGGTCCCTCTACCTCTACAAAAATCAGGCTAGCAATTTCCATATAGGACTCTTCTGACGCCTAGCTCAATCAATGCAGAATACGCGAACAACATTTAACTACGCAAGAACATAAAGATAGGTTGATTAGTGGAGAGCAAAGCCACGGTACATTCACTAATCAACCACTGCTTCATTGTCCCTGCATGAAGAACCTATGCATGGTTTGGATGATAAAATTATGGGTAACACCCTCTTTATTACTGCACCACTTTAAAGTTCATACTAGAGACCTTTTTTTTTAAACAGTTCATACTAGAGACTTCAAGATCCATCATGCAATTAATATATAGTTGCCCTCCACATAAAAGGCAAGTGCCAAAGATAGTACAGATCCTCAACACAAAAACAATATCAAAATGCTCACTTCTCTCCTGTCAGACAACAATGTCAACCCGAAATGTGGTGTCCAACCACTATGACGCCTAATATGGAAACGCAAAATAAGTTCCTAACCCTCCTTAATTAGCATATTGACAGACATTGCCTAGTTCCTCAAGTTCGCACCTTCCAAAAGGGAAAAACAAAGAAAAGACTATATTAGGGAGACATATTTAGAATTAAAATTAGAGGAAGCTGACATTTGTAACACACTTATCATTACCTTATTTCCTTTGTCGAAGGAATCCAATTCTGTCCATCTTTGTTCTTCATCAAAATAAGAAAACATAAAATATATCATTGCTATCTTTGCTCTTCATCAAAACAAGAAAACAAATCTACAAACTATTTCAGTGATTCAATTCATTTCCTTCCATTTATGAACACAAATTGAGTTGTTTTCTTTTTATTGGTCTTTCTTAAAACTCTAAGGAAGAACAATAGATTTTTCAGTTACACGATTTACAGTAGATACTCGTAATTAGTTAAATTTAGTTGCTGGATTGTCAAGATACCAGGTTTGTGGATATGAATAATTCTTATTTCAAACATGTAATGATGAGGTACCAACTCTTATATATTGATTTGAATTGTGCATGCAAACATCAGTGCCCAAAAACTATGGAAAGTGACAGATTACACATGAAAATCCCAAGACAAGAAGGCATAACATTTAGAAGCCAATTGCGAACATATCTAAAAGAAACAAGACGAAGCCAACAAATACAGGTAACAAGGAGGAACCAAAAATACCTCATTGCTTTTACCCTATTCATTCAGTTAGCCTTTCTTATCGAGTCTCTACCCCTGAGTAGTGCTGTTATGAAAAATTGAAAAACCTTTTTACTCAAAACATGATAAAGATGCTGCAGTTTCCATAACTTCTTCTTAGGTTCAGAGTTGTTGCACGATAGCAGAAACCAATCTGAATTTGAAAAACTGAATGTGGGAGGTGCTACACATTTGGTTCAGACTTGTTGCATGATATGCAAGATAGCTCAAATTTAAGGAATTTTGTTTTAGAAGGTGCAATGCTATGTTTCATGCCTGCGAGGGGGATGATGCAGTAATTTAATATACATTTTTATTTTTTACGAACAGGTGTGTGATGGGTGCAACCCACAATTACATTACACAGCATCAATAATAATCCAGATATTTAATATTGCCACATCTTTATAAACTTTAACCCTACGGAGAATGATTCTCCCTCATATTTGATAGAGTAGTGTAATCAATGTCTAACTAATTGGACCCTATTATCGAAATATAATGAGTACCAAATGCTGCTGCTGGATTTAAGAATAGAAAAGGAAATGCAACACATTCTGTTGAAGTGGAAATACAAGTGCTGACAGCTCCAGTTGTATTCTTCATATCGTGCTCCCTTCCTACCTGAGCTCGACCTACACATGCCAAATTACATGTACCGGTACTACATCCAATTTCAGCACATTAGGAATATATGCTTAGGAGCATTTGTCAACCGTAAGGCACACTTGCCACCACTATATGCATATAAGTCCTTAACCACAGTTTCAATTGTTACGATCCATGGTTTTGTCGAGCTGTGTGTGTTGACAACACAAACGCACCTACAACTCTCAGCCATCAAACAAGGTCAATTTTAAATAAACTAACATTTTGTCTGAATACCAAGAACACTGTTTGTTTATTTGGCGTTGAATTCTGTCAACCTTGCAATCGTTTTCCTTTCTTTTTTGCTATAAATAAATGTCCTGGTCTTGCAGTGAGAGTTTCTTTCGGCAAACAGAGTTTTATTAAATGAACCTCCAGTCCTCCACGACTCGAACAAATGGTCAATGTAAGGAACTCGAGCCTACATCATGCACCGTATTATCAAAGTCCTCAAAATAAACTTTACCAGGACGAAAGGGTGAACCTTCGATAGCTTGCCCGCAGTAGTGGAGGCGGCGGCAGGCAGGCACCTAGCAAAGGAGTCGGCAACTTCGGTTAGCGACCGATGGCACACCCGGAAATGCAGCTTCATGATAATGTCGCAATCTTACCTTGCTCGAGTAGTGGCGGAGCAGAGAAGGGGACAGGAAGCGGCTCGCGCGTGGGCGCACCCTGGAGTCCGGCGGCAGCAACCTGCACACGGAAGGAAATGGAACCATTTTACAGCGATCATATCCATCCCCAAAGTTTAAATTAACAAATTAAGAGTTTGTGCTCTTGCCTTGGAGAGGGAGGAGAGCGGCCTCAATGATGGAGGCGGCGAAGGAGACGGACGGCAGCGGCGGAGGCGGCTATGGCCGCCAGTGCGGAGGCGCCGAGAAGGGGACCCTTCTTTCTTTTTCTTTTTTCCTCCCTCCCTCTCTCTCTCTCTCTCTCTCGCAGACACGTGAAGCGTACGACCCTGTTGCTGGTGAGCGGTGGCTTCCTTGAGACGCCAAGAGAAGAGAATGTGGCGAATCCCAGTCCCAGTTTCCCACTCCCCGACAGGTCAGGAGCCCATTCCGTTTCCTAGTCCAGATCCCTACTTCAAATCCCGACTCTTTGTGACGCCGGGAACGTGAAACACAGATTCCATATCGCCCTTCTGAAATGCCACGTGGTAGTTCACTCACGATGCTTCGCGAATAAGCCGCAGCATCAGCAGACGGATTGGATGCAAAAATCAAATAAGTTTGTTATCTTCCACAGGAATCCCTGTTCGTGGGTGCAATCTACTGTACTCACAATAACCAAACCCTGCTTTTTTTGAGATACAAATCAATAAAATGTCGAGGATTAGCAGGTTAAGGTTCAAGCCCTGTCAGGATCTCATAAACAACAACATCATAAAAGTAACACTTGAGCTCATCACAACAAAATGCACCTTTGGATCAGGATTCAGGCATAAAAATAGCTTACGCTTTGACAAATCCAACACGGAGTCAATCTGGAATGTTTTCAGCTGCAGCTCATACTGAACCTATCAGAGATTTAAGTAAACTGTAACTGAACCACCTTCTGAATGTTCTATATGGAGTCACACCAATACAAAAGCCAACATGATCGTCGACCAATGAACAATTCACCTGATGCTACTGCAGCACAAGTGTACTCCACTACTCCTAGCTTTCAGAGGGTGCAGTGGCTATGTCGTGCCTATGTTGGAATGGGACAGTGACAATCAATAACAGAGTATACGCGCGCCCCTGAAATATTTTAGTTCGCGGATGAATGTACGACCCGGCAAAACTAGCAGGCATGAAAAATTTGTTTTGCTTCTTGCGCCTCAGAGTTATGACAAATACTGCCCAGTGATCTTCTGCTAGAAATTTAATTCTACTATGTTACTGTCATGATTAACCCAATTCTTGTCTTGGACATGCTATTCAAGCAAATCACTAATGATCCTACCCTATAGAAGATGTGCTTCAAAAGCAGTCAAGTTCCTCCATCGTCAATGCATATCAGAGACAAGAAGTTGTGAGCGATACAGAAAATTGGCGGGAATCGTTAGGCTCAAGTTTTCTGCTAGTACTAAAATTGCCGTCCATGCTTATCTGTCCCAGCAGTAGTACAGATCATCCTCATCTTCCACATGACGCTCAGAAAACAGGGAACACCTAGGGTGTGATTGGTTTTCTTCTCGTCTGAACCAACCAGGATGAAGGGGGCCAGGCTCCCGCTGTCCAAGCAGCTCGCGAGCCAGGCTGAGCGGAAACGGAATTGAAATCCGTATCTCGCGAGCCAGGCTGAGCGGCACTGTTTGCACGAAGTGAGTTAAGAAGAGCCACCCACACAGGCAACCAATCAACCAGACTCGTATGCCGTGAGCCTGGCCGGCCGTCGATTCTGTCAACCAATCAACGTGGTGGTGCATGCAGTCAGCCTGGCCCACCTGATACCCCTAACCAATCGCACCCCTATTGATCGTGCGTTCTGCGTCGTTGCAGCATGCTATCCGCATGCCCCCCCCCCCCCCCCCCCCCCCCCACCCCCCCACCCCCCCACAAAAAAAAAAAAAAAAAGATGACCAACCTGCATGTCCATACGCCAATGCCAACGTCTAGCAGAACCGATCCATGGATGGTGCTGTCTTTGTCCGATCCATGACCATGGGATTCGTTCTCTGTATCAGGGGAATACAGGGTACGTGATGCGATGAACACGGCGGTTGGTCTGGATAAGATCCGTGAGGCGGCCAAGCTAAAACCTCTGCTGCCCAACAGCTAGCGGAACTCTTCGTCCCCGCCTGGCTCGTCGCGCGGGACGACGGTGGCAACTCGACGGCTGGGGGCAGCGAGATCCAGCCCCTTGCGACGAGAATGTGTCATGTGAGCTGTCCAACACGGAACAGAAGAACACTCTGTTTTCGCATTAACATTTGCTGCCTGCTCTGACGTGGCAGCACAGGCATATATGGGATTGTTTGGTGGTGCTTTTCTTCTTCGGAATTGCTTCGCGTACTTCTCGCTTGACGACTGTACTGTCCGATGTCGCTGCCGTTTGATCAACTTTGCATCCACCTGCATGCATCTTTCTAAGAGAAAATTTCCTGTATGACCTCAAAACAAATGAAGATTCCTTTCATGACCCTCTTGGATATGAAATTCCCTATAAGGACCAAAAGAAAATTTGGGTTCTCTTTGTGGCCTTCCATCACTTCTGCCGTGAAGAATCACACTGGAGCAATGCAAAATGACCAAATTACCCCTCGTCCCTCTCACTGTCTCCTCTATAACGCACGCAGATGCGCCTTCGGTCACCCGCGCCGCCTCGTCAGAGGTCGCCTGGGGCTGCGGCCTTGCGGAGGGCTGCTGCGGCAGGCTTACCCGAGCTTGTAGGCGAACATGGCTGCTGCATCCGGCGAGGAGACAGGCTGGCATGTAGGCAGCCTCGAGAACTCGGGGGTGGCATTTACACGCGTTCGTAGAGCTCGTATTAAGTAGCACGGGTCAATTGGGATGGCTACAGAGGTCGATTTGAGCGAAGGATGAACTCGATTGGACTGTACAAACTCAACTTTGGTGAGGCAACATCAATTTGATGAAGTTTCGAGTGACCCGGTCTTGATTTGGGGCACGCCAGCGAGCCCGCTCACTTGAGACAGGGCTTGTGAGCTCGCAAGTTCCTCGCGCGCCAAGGACGGCCATGACCTCACCCACGTTCGGCAATGCCCACGGCGACGACCAAGCCCGCAATGGTCATTGTGGACGATTCGTTCAACCAAATCCGCATCAACAAGAAGCGAACGCTTTGGATCCGAAGGTTGCGCGGGCGAGGTTGGCGTAGGCTGCAGCTGCCGCAAGGACCATCGTGGTGGCACTGGCGAGCCGATGGCGGAGCCGCCCTCCTCCATTCGCCTCCTCTCTCCTCGCTCAGTTTTTTTTTCCTTTTGAAATGTTCTGTATTGCGTGGTTGGGATGAGAAGCGAGAGGGCTCAGGGTAAAATTGACTTTTGCATTGCGTGAAAGGTATACTTCAGGGCAGAACTTGACAGAAGGCCACACAAGGAACTGAAAAATAAATTTGGTCCTAAAAAGGAAGTTCAAATCTAAGAAGCCATGGAAGGCAGCTTCATTTTTTATGATGCCATAGAAGGAATTTGCTCTCCTTCTAACCGCTTGAGGTGCAGTCGTACTAGGTCCACACAAGATCAGTGTGTCGTTATTAAATTCTTATGGTTTTTTTTTTTGTTGAATGCACAAACGTGGGACTAGTCCGGATGAAGAAAGTGATCAGTAACAGTACCACCGGAGCTAAAGAAGGTGGTGCTCAGTTTTCCCTATGAATCTTTTTAATGAGTCGTATCGATCATCCTAGAGTGGCACTATCATCTGAGCCATCCTATCATCTTAGATCCAAATCCAATGACCCTAGACTGCTGGTACCATGTGGTACCCTCCCTCAATGCGTAGTGGTAAAAACGGCTATCTCGGTCAGCTGTCGTGGAAAGATGACATTTTCTCCGTATCGATCCGCTTGGTGGCAACTAGCATGTACTAGATGCGTCTTCTGGTCCGCAGGCTGAGAGTCCCCGCTGACGCTGCTCTCCAAAAGGCGTCGGTGCCTGGCACGTCGCCGCCATTGGGCTCTTAATTGCTTTCCCTTGAGATTAACTATAGGGGTGGTTTTTGTAATTTACCCTTAACTATATACGGAGATAGTCGGAATGGATTTCTTCGCGAAGAGCGGGTGGAAATTTAATAATAGAATTTATTTTTAATTATTTTTCCTTGTGATCAGCGAGGGAAATGCTGTGTGAAAATGCAGAGGCAAGAAACTATTTTCTTTTTCTAAAATAACAGTAGCGGCATCTCCAATCTTCTCCACCTTTCTGAATCTTGCTAGGTCCTGCATATTCCGCCTTCCAACAGTAAAATGGAATACACATATAAGAACTTTCATGTGTCAGTTAGCACAATTCGACAGAGTTCAACAAAATATCTAAGTTACAGTTTAGTGGAGTATGTACCTCAGAACTTTTTCTAAGCTTTTCCACTTCCACGAACAATTTTATGTCTCTGTCCCGGTGTTCCTCTAACATCTGGAACACCCTACGTTGCTCTTCACCTCTATATTTCACTCGTTCGTTGTTAACCGCCGGCGACACGAGGGATGCCCGTCGGAGGGCGGAGACGTTGAGCTTCCCTGCCAGTTGGCGCAGCGCCATGGGGGCGTAAGCAGGCTCTGCTTTTCTTTGATCCGTACGTGTCGTGGTGAGAGCTGCTGCTTCTGCGTTGCGTACATGCATATATCTCTTGAAGTCTTGACCGAACTGTTTTGTTATGTTTAGGATACGGACACATAGCTGGTGTCCATCTCTAACTAGTACTGAAAACTGTGTTGGATATTTGAAGTCAACTTAGGACAACGATATCAGGTTTTTTTTTCCGTTTCTGAGTAGGAAAACAATCCGAAGGTGCCACTGATTCAATGGGTCAAGTCGTTTAAATATGAGCTGTAGCCTGTAGCTAAGCCAAGGAAGCACCTAACCCGTCGCAAGAAAGAAAGCAGCCAAGCCAGAAGAAACCCCAGGTCCAGAGCCTCCTCCAGCTCAGGTGGATGTGATGGCGCTGCGTCTTCTGGCCCGCAGGTTGAGGATCCCTGCCACCGCCGTCCTCGAGCCGGCGTCATCCGCCCATGTGGCGTCGGCGACTGGCTCTCTCACCTCCCGCTCCTCTTCAGGTGCGTTCCCCATTTTCTGATCTGGATGACTGGATGGATTTTAATTGTGTTACCAACATATTTGTTCATACTGATCTTTATTGAGTTTCAGAGTGGAGGTGCCAGGAATGGTATAAGAAATGGTCGACGGGGGCCGAAGAATTTGAGTAAACTGGAGAAACGTATTATGTAAGTGAACTGCATATATCTTGGGTTCCTAATTGATTTCACCGGATGGTTAACATGTGTGTGATTTCTGTATTTATTTTGGAAGGTTGGAAAGGGAGAAGAACAAGCAGATATTCAAGAAGCTATCAGAAGCTATCGACAACTTACCAAGGAATATTGCCCTGACTTGTGGTGGTGGTACCCTAGCTCTGACGTGCGCTTGGGCATACCTATGTGATGCTTTCCATAAGAGCAGGAAATACCCAGCTTAATTAATCCAGAATTGCTTTCTATTTATGTCATGTATTATCTGATTAACGGTGCTCAGGTTATGGTTGGATGAGTGGAACCGATCAGTACTAATTCATGAACCTCCTGCCTGCTGTGTCTGTCAAAATTTCTGTTAAGATTCCGTATGAAAATGCTCTTTTATGTCTTGGGAAGTTGCTCTTGCGTTCGTAACCAAGGCCCCAGTTTCCAAAAAGAAAGTCTCTGAGACGTTATGGATCAACCAATTAGAGAGCAGGGATGTGATGAATGAAGTCTTGCTTCTCGTTCTAGCATGGTGTAAAGTCTCTGATAGCATGCCACCTCTCCGTGCGTTTAGTGGCTGGTTTCTGACGCCGTCTTCTGAATTGAGAATGCACGATCTTGCACGCAGCAAATTTCCTAAGCACAAAACAAGGGACCTCATTTTTTTTTCCAATACGTCTTTAGTCTTTACTCTTACCTTGTGTCTGAAACTACCTAGTCATGTACTCAAGTTCGTCCACGAAAAACTCAAGTTCGTCATACTTGCAGTTGTTATTAGCTGGTTATTTGCCATTGTTAGCTATTGCAAAGTTTTTATTGACATTTCTCTTTGTCAAGCCAATACTCGGGCAGTTCAAGTGTTCAACAAACACTGTTCGAGAGAAAAAAAAAAAGGTGTTCAACAAACACACGTTATCCTCTTGCACGCTCCAATTCACTATTATGTGTTCGTCCTTGGCCCTGGAATTCAACAAGGAAAGAACGACCAAGTTAAAGCCAGAGCTAGTGATTCGCAAATCGCTGGGAGCAGAGCAGACTAGCCGTGTCCTTGTTTTTGAACAACACGTGTCGGATTGCTGCAATTGATTGGATCGAACCACAGCTGGAAATGGGAACGGCGCACACACTCACCTGAGAGCGTGGGCGCGGTGGGCGAGATGTCGAGAGCTTGCCGCCGGCGACACAAGGGATGCCCGCCGGAGAGCCGGGGCGTCGAGCTTTCTTGCCAGATTAATTGCGCAGCGCCATGGCCGATCGCGGAAGCAGGATCGCCAGTTTTCAAGGCCGGACGACGAACCAAATGTGTAGCTGTCTGGCCCGTCTGGGCTTACGATGCCGTTCCGTTTCAGCCACATTTTTGCCCAACGCAAACACGTTTCGAGATTGACAGTGCTACAGAAGTAGCGGCCAGTGCGGCTTTTGCTTTCCTCCGGTTGTAGGCTCGCGTCTGTGGGCCCAACCGAATGCAGCCTTCTTGGCGCAGATGTGTTGATTGATCCGTGGTGTTCCAAAATGCAAATCCTCTTCGGTTCCTTTTGTCTTTCTGACAGTTGGCTCAGGCAGCCAAACCCCAGGCCCTTGCCCTTTTTTCCTCCATGAACGTGCAAATTGGTTTCCTAGATCGTGCAAATTACGGTTTCCTGATTTCATAGTTGAATGCGTCTTGATTTCTGTAACTGTGATCTGGCCTTTGAATGAAATGCTTCCTCTACAAGAGAAGGGACACTGCATGATGTTTAGCTGCAAGGAAACGGCAGGTGGCCTAGCTATCACATGCATATTATTTCTTTGAAACTCCTAATTAGATCGGCTAAACAAGAAGTGCACACGTCTTCATCACCTCCATTTGGTTGGTGCAAATTAGTACTACAATTTACCGCCGTTTTCCGAAAGCCACATGAATTTAGAGGTGCAAGGGAACTGAATTTAGAGCTCCCTTTCTTTTTCTTCTTTTGTGCGTAGAAAAAGGCACATGTCTCGGTCGTCCTTGTTTGTGGTAACAAGGAGCACGAGACAAAACGGCAATGAAATTTTATGCTACTACTAGTACTAGTAATCTGTTCCCCCCGGAGCAGCAAATCTAATGAAAGTCGCTCATTTTCCTTGTGGTGTTGTGATGATCCGGGCAGATTTCGTCTAGGCAGGCGTTCGTTTGTCAACTTCACGTCTCTCTGGAGCAGTGGGTGCGGATGGGAAGTTGTGCTCGGCTACAGTAAAGTGATCCACATCGTCCCCGCGAAGATCCAGGAATTTAACGGCACCATCATGAATCGGTCACAGCTAGTAGGAGTAGTAGTACAACGGATGCAGTACGTATAGCAGGAGTAGCTACTCCAGTAAAACCACTGCTGCAGCGATGCGCATGCATATAATTACGTGATGAGATTGATGGACGCGTCACTGACTTATTCTAGCTAGTACCGAGGTGATGCAGGGCAAGAAATGCGGCACTTGAGCGTGAGACCGACGAGCGCCCTGTCCACCACCGACCGCACCACCACGTCGCCCACAGCAAAGTTCACTGCTCCTCCATCCGGTGCGGTGCATCGGTTTGTTTGTGGTGCTAGTAGCAGCGTAGCAGCAGCACTGTACTAATTAACGTGGCAGTCCCAAGCCCGTGGCGTGCGTTCCCGTTCCCGGCCTGCGTCTGGGACGAGGTGGTGGTGAAGTTTTAGCGTTGCCATGCCCCAGCAGAGGAATCTCTGTACATGTCCCATTCGGTGGTGCTACCAGTGGGGGCAACCGAAAGGTGGCGATCAAACAGGGGCTTCTTCCGTGAAAACCTTCGGCTGCAGCGAGTGATCTGATCCGGCCCCGCGACGAAGACATCTAGGGATGAAAACGGTCGGAAATGATCGGGAAATATCTTAAACCACTTTCACTCGTATATTATTCTCTCGGAGTCGGAATCGAAAACGGTAACATCGGAAACGGTTACGGCATCGGAAATAACGGAAACATCGAAAACGAAATAATCTGAGCGAAAACATATCGATATCGGTCAGAAAACGACAGTTCACATCGAACAAGGACATTGCTAATTAAGCGGCGAGCCTATGTTACAGACGGCGAGGAGACAAACAAGCGATACATTTTCCTATGTGTAGAGTGTAAACTTTAAGTATCATGTATGTTTACATTCGCATCCAGTGATAGTCTACACACATATATACGATCTACATGCATAGATAATAATAAAAAATATGAACATGATACTTGAACGAAAGTATGAAATGGTCAAATACTCGAATGCATCGAATGGAATGCTTCTAATAATAATCAATCCCACACATATATGCATAGTTATGATCGGATAAATACGGAAATTTTGGTTGTGATTGTCGGTAAATATGGCAATATGATAAAACGATCGGAAAAATGCCCAAATTATTTTTGAACCAGATTCCATATTTGTCACTCCAAATACCGTCCAATTTCCATAAATTTTTGAATAAAACGGAAATGATCGGGAAAAATATAAAAACGGCGTCGGTAGTTTCGAAAAATTACCATACCATTTTCATCCCTAAAGACATCATCCATCCATCTCTCTGTGGGTGCATTCGCATGCTTGTCTCGATTCATGTGTGGACCACGACAGTTGCTCCGCCACGAGTGTGTGTACCCATGTGACAATCCGAGGCGTACAAGAAGGAGAAAAGTCAAGCGAGCGAGCGAGAGCGAACCTGCCGAAAGCGACCGGAAGGAGTGGAGGAGGAGGCGGCCATGGCTGTCCGGCCGGCGGCAGCCTTCCGAATGGCGCGCGTGGGGAGGAGAGCCAGACGGGACGGCATCGCACGCAGGGTCCGGAGCGCCGCGGACGACTGACGGGCAGTTCCATGTACTCCATCCAACTGCTGGTTGGTTATGCCTTAAATGCTTTTGCACGATTCGTGAGCCAAGTGATCGACCGGTCCGTGCGTGACACTGTGACAGGGCGCTGGATGGGCGAAGATCACGGCACAAGGGAAGGAAAAGGGAGCAGAGAAAGGGCTCACTACAATGCCCTACGGATACAAGCTAGAGTCACAGAACATCGGTGCAGTGCATCGGTTTCGTTTCTTCAATAATGCAGATAGCAGCCGCCGGCCTCTGCGTATGGAGAGACACACAGCCGTCGATTATCCGCCTCCTCCTGAGCCTTCTCGCTCTCACACATACACGACAAGCGCGCACACATCCACTCTCTCCATCTCCGGTGATCGCGCCGGCGGCTGTCAAACAGATAGAGCAGGGTTCCGTCTCTCCAGCATGTGTTAGCTTTTTATATTGTTCTAGGCTTAGGGTTTAGATCTTCTCATGCCTGAATTATTCATTGACGGGGTTTTAGTTTCCCCTTCTTCTTTTTATCAAAGTTGGGCGTTGTTGGTTTCTTCGTTGAAGGCAACAACTCTTTTCTTGGCAAGGCGACATGAAGATATGTGTGCTCTGATGACAACAGGCGGAGACAACATTGTCGTCATGGAATAAGAGTCGAAGATCAAACAAGCGAACGGCCGAAGGTTCTCCGTCCTCCTCCTCGTTTGGTCATGGCTCGATCCGACCATGATGAAAGACTAATGAGATGAGAAACACGATGGATGTGGTCAATTCCAATTGCCGGAGATGTGGTCGCTTCCCGTTCATAGAACTAGATTCGTCCCGACAGGCGACAATGAGTCATAACACGACGCTTCTAATAAGAAGATAATTTCACACCTTTGCCGCTTGATCCAAGGATAAAAGGATTTGACTCCAGAAAAAAGACATGTATGGTGTGGCAAGCAATCGTCATAAGAGCAAGCCCAATAATAGTCTCGTAGTCGATGTGTGTCGGACTTTTCTCAAACTTTTCTGGGAAAAGGTAAGAGAGAGAGAGAGAGAGAGTAGTTTGTCTCCAGCGACGGTCGATTTGGTCAGACTTGTTCATATTGAGGCACTACTGGTGAGCCAGGCTTTAGATGTAGAGACAAGTTGATTTTATGAATTGTCTATTTGTTTGGCTACAAGATAAATGGTTGGCTCAACTATTACGCTTGCTTTATCGACATTTTTCAGAAAATATTTGATGTCCGCAGGCACCTATGTCATCCGATTTAACCATTAGATCTGTATTTTAACCCGTTGACACATTGCACCTCGAATTTTAAAGCACTATAGACTGAATTCGAGGGCGTGTAATGGAGAACAACAATTGCCACACAACTACGCGATGCAAAAAATTTTTTTGCGCTTAGGCGCTCGCTAGCAGCTGCCGCACCATAAAATCGAATCTTCCGGCAGACGCGCTTCTCCTCTCCTCTCGAAAGGTCTCCGCCCCTCTTCACTGTAGCAGCGGCTCCTTCCTTCAGATCTCGCCGGCCCCCTTCCTTCTTCTTCCTGGTGGTTGCCGGCGGCAAGGAGGGGGTCCCACCCTGTTGCTAGTAGCTAGTATTAGGTAGTAGCAGCTGTTCTATTTCTAGCTTGTTCTTCGTTGTTTTGTTCGTAGTTGGAGGTGCCGTTTATCGCCTTGCTCCTGCGGGTGATTTGTCTTCCACGACTCCTGTTTGTGTAGTTGTTTTGTGTTCCCATGTGGAAGGTAGGCGAGATGCCTTTTGATATCTCGTCGTATTCCTCCCCGGTGAGTGTATTCTCCCCCATTTTCTCGGCTTTGTTGCTCTGGTTGAGGTGCCAAGGAGGTGTGGCCTCTTCCCTTGTGTTATGAGGTTGCTGTTTCGCCATGGATGCTTGGAGTTCTCTGCTGGTTGATTGCCATTCGCTGTTGATCCCCATATTTGGCGAAGAACTCCAATCTTGGTCGAGCCCGGTGTTGCTTCCTATAAATCTACGGCTCCGACCTTTGCTACTTCAGGTGCAATCAGCAAGGCGACCGTCGAGTGGGTCGTCGACGTGTCAATTGCTTTGCACATCGAAGCCTCCTGTCCATTCGCATTGCGGTAAGGTTCGATGGCTTTGCGCCGTGCACACTGCCTGGGCCCAATGCGAATGGTGGCATCCGTGCGTGTTGCTGGTAATCTGAATCCGGGGAAGCTGTCTTTGCTGCCGTGCTGCAATGGCCGTCGGTGGTGCCGGAGTTGTCTTCATCGCCGTCGAGGTGTTTGTTTCTTAGAGGACCTCAATGTAATTTATATTTACCTTTTTGTCCTCTTTATTTGGCTGAAGGACCTGTTTATTATTTTGACATATGGTAAGGGTCCTTATGCCAATTTGACTCATGTACCTCTCTCTGAGTAATGAAGTTTCGAGACCCCTCGGGGTCGTCTGCCTTCCAAAAAGGAAAAAAAAAAAACGAATCTTCCCCACTCCACGCCTCCTCTCCACCTGCTCCTCCGCTCCGGAAAGAAATTCTCTGCGTACGGGTCGCAGAGAAACTCCCGTGCGGCACCGCCTCGATCGAGGCCACGTGTCCGCGTTAACCAATCTAGCGCCTGAGATCGAAACAAAGTGAGCCGAGTTCCCTGAGAGCGAAACGAATCGAGCCGAACGAGCCGCGGACGAGGGGAGTAGACATCTGCAATCGTCTTCCGCGGCATGGAAGAGGGACGCGCCGCTGCCGTCGTCATCGTCGGCAAGGAGATCGCTGTCGGGAAAGAGTATGATACCGGGCGTGGCCACCTGCGCCCGCGGCTCGAGCTTCGAGCCGCTCGCCTCGTTTCGCTCCAGGAGTCTTCGGCTGGCTTTGTCTAAATCACGGGCGACAGCGGCGGAGATTGATGAGGACGGACACGTGGCATCGATCGACACGGTGCCGCACGGGAGTTGGTTTGCGACCCGTACGCAGAGAATTTTTTTCCCTCCGCTCCCCTCCTCCCTTCTCCCCTCCCCGACTTCCTCCCATCCCCACCCTCGCAGAGGAAAACCCAAAAAGGACCGAGATATGATTCGTGCCCTCGCCGCCGCCGGCGGGAAGACGGGCCGGTCGGGCTCAATCGTCGCGGCTCTCCCTGCCGCCTGGCGCTTCTCTGCGCCGCAGCTTCCTGGCCTGGAGCTTGGGGCAAAGGGCGGCGGTCTCGCCTCGGCCGCGTCCAAGTACGTCCGTACGCCGAGCAAGACCACCGGCACGCTGGAGGTGGCTGCTGGCGTGGGCTCCTCTCGCGGCTCCGTCGCGTGGGTCGGGAGCGCCGCCGCGGCCATGGGGTTTTCTTGCCCCGCCGAGGAGATGCCCGGCGCGGCGGTTTCTGAGGCCCCGCGTGCCGGCCTGGGGAAGACGGAGTGCGCGCACATCGCCGCTCCGGCCGCCGCCGCTTGGGCTGCTGGGGGCGCCATCCCCGTCGTCTCGGGCCCCGCACTTGGCCTCGACGGCAAGTTGGCGGAGAAAGCTGAAGCCTTTCTGGGGATTCCACACGGCGGCGGGGTGAAGATGCAGCGGGGTGCAGCTGGTGCCGCCGCAGTGGCTGACCTGCAGGTGTACGCGGTGGCCTGGGCGACTCAGTTCCCGGCCGCGGCGAGGATGTTGTCCACGGCCGGAGAGGAAGCTGGCTCCGCCGCCGCGGCCGCCTGGGTTCCGGGTGCGGGCGCTGAAGAAGCTAGCTTCGCCGCCGCCGCCGCATGGGCTCCGAGTGCCGTCCCCATCACCTCCTGCCCTGCTCGTGCCCTGAACGGCCAGTTGGCGGCGGCGGAGGGCGGGTACATCATTGTTTTCGCCAAGCAGGAAGAAGAGCAAGCCAGCAGAGGAGCTGTGCTGGAGGCCGTCGAGACCAAGCTCGACACAAGTGGGACAGGATCAGCCGGCCGTGCAGGTGGCAGCGGCGGAGGAGGGCGTGATGGTGGGGGCGGCGGCGGAGGCTGGGGTGGCGGAGATGATGAAGATGGGAAGAAGAAGAGGTCCAGAAGAGGAAGGAAGACTAGTTTTTCGGAGGCTCAGTTGCTCGAGATCAAAAGGATCACGCTTCGCGTTGCCCGCAAGGTTGAGGCCTGCATTCTGCTCATCAACAGAAAGGCGTCTGAAATCACCAAATCTCATCGCCGACTCGCCAATGAGGTGATCTGTGTCCCATTTGTTCTCATTGGAGTGTATGTTGGGTTGATCGGCGTCGGCTACATCGCTATCAATGTTGGAGTCCCCTACATGATGAGGATCATCGCCGAGGAAATGGCCAAGTCCTTTGGGAATATAAGTATGCAAGACATTGATCTGTTCATAGATCATGTCATGAAGAAGATCGTTGACAGTATCTGGTCCTCCTTATCTCTGAAGAGGCTCATCTTCGGGTCCAAGAAGAAGTGAGCATGCATTCTGTAGAGCTTGGGCGTGTTGCAGTCAGTCCTGCTGGTCGTGATTTGCTTTGGCTGTAGTGACACTATTCTGCTGTTAGTAGTTTGTTTCGAATGTACTGATGATGGGAATGCTATTTCAGTAAGAGGTTTCCTTTAATGTCATTCTCCTGGTAATTTGCTTCAAATGAAATGATGCGAATGTTGTTCTCATTTATGAAATGCATCTGCTACTTTAAATGTTGTTTGCGTTCTTACACTCCTTTACCTGTTGTTTCCGTACGTACAGTAGTATGTACATAGTATGTCTCAATATTATACTGGTCTAGTAGTCCAGGATAGAGATGCCTGGGAAAGCTTCCAGCAGCGTGAATATGATCACCGGACGCCCGTGTCCGAGCGATCCTCCCCCATCTGGGAGCTGTAGGCTGACATGGGCGCACACCTCTGACCATTGTTGAGCAGCCGAATAGATGTGATACCTAGGCTATATAAAAGAATCCACAACATAGAGTTATCACCAAATCATGCCGAGTTCAAAGGGGTGTGCGTCAGATTCCTAGTTCAGCGATCGTAGCATATGTGGTCTTGATCAATCAGATTCTTTTTATTGCTGACAATGTTGCACCATCTTAGTAACATATTGCGTCATGAAACCTGGAACCTAGTCTCTTCGATTTGGTGGATAAATAGAAAACAAGACAGGAATCTAATCTTAGAATAATATTCCACTTGCTCTAACACATATAGAATGGAACACAACTGATTATTACAATAATTTGTAAATAAATGCTTTGCTTAGTGTCGTACAAAGATACTCCTGAACCTTTTCTTTTGCATTCAAACGAGCATCCTTTGGGCTCAGTGTACTGCGGATTTTACATGTAAGTAGCCAATAACTCCCAATACAGATCAACGTAGATGGTTTCTTGTGACACCCAGGTGTCTCATTTCTTATTTTCTATCCTGCCAGAATAATAAATGGAGTTCAATGTACAAAGGGATTAAATAATTATATAAGAGAAATGATGAAAAATTGAAAAGAAGGCAAATTTGGATGAAATTTACAGAAGAAGTTTCAATTTTGAGCTTCAAAAGAAGAAATTAAAAATTTATCAAAAAGTTTCTAGTAGAACAAAAATCTCCTAAAAATTCCAGAAACAGTTGCATTTGGGAACCCATTTAAATAAAAGAAGCAATCTTAAATTTTAACCAATTATTTGAATTTGAAAATCTCAGTTCCTAACAATGTACCTTAATTTTGGTTGAAAAATATGAAGTACAAATTGTTGGGAACCTACAGGAATAATTTGGAGTTCAATTGACTTAGCTTTGATCCTCATTTGGAATTTACAAAGGAGAAAGAAATTTAAATCGAAATTGGAAAAATAGTGGGACCCACGTGTCATAGACACATTCCCTTGATCTTTCTCCTCTGCTCGACTGAGAAGGCGTGCATGGACGCCACCGAGCAGCCTGCCTGCTTGCTACCTTCTCTGCGCGTGATCGAGATAAGAACGGGTCCACCGCAGCCTCTCTCACTCTCTCCAATCGCCGCCGCACCTCCTAGCTCTCGCTTTCTCGCTCAATCGAAGCAACCAGCCGCCATGGCCGCCGGATAGGGAGCTCGCGCTCGCCGCTGTCTCCGACCATTCCAGCTCCAACTCTAGGGTGCAAAAGAACCGCTACCCACTCCTCTTCCAATCCGCGCAGCATATTCACGTCGACCCCCAAGTCTCCTGGCCGGAATCGCGTTTCTTCTCCGACGAGCTCCACCAACCCTAGTTCACCCCTCGCCGGAATTCGTCAACCTCGGTGAGCCTCAGCTCAAATCCTTCCTCGCAGCACGTGTATCTCACCCTAGCGCACTTCCTAAAGTGACCTCGTCGTGGATTATACCTCGTGCAGCTCACAGAGACCTCGCCGCCGTCCGCCACCACTCCGACGCCCTAACCGCCGCCCTCGCACGGTGCTAGCACGCCACGGTGAGTCTCCCGCGTCACTGTCTCGAGCAGCGTGTAGCATAGGGTCCACTGATGGTGTAGCCACCACGTGTGCACGTCGATGTCCACTCATCGCCGTCGGCGAGCCGCGCCACGCCGTCGCCGCCGTGCGATCGAGCGCGCCGCGCGCCTCCCCTGTTTCAGAAGGGAATGGCGGTTTCGTAAATAGTCAGAACTTGCTCAAAATTTAGTCAAACTTCAAAAATCTATATCTGGAGTTCTAGGTATCCAAAAATTACAAACCAAATTTTGTTGGGCTCCTGTCACTGGTATCTAACCAGTGATGTCAGTGTTGAACATTGTTCATGAACAGTTTTTCCTGAATAATTTTTATAAGTTAAACCCTAGATAAATCATAGTAATTAATCTAGACATAGTAAAAATGCAAACTTAGGTTTGTTAGAACCTACTTGATGCCCTCTGTTCAGTAGTACAGACTATACCCCCTGGTTCTATACGAGAAATCTTTTATGAATTTTACAAGCTATACACTAAATAAATCATAGTAAATTAAATATAAATCAGAAGAATATGGACCACAGCTTCATCTTCTTCTTTTGAAATGCCCTATTCATAGAAATGAATTATGATAGTTGTTTCTGTAAGTAACTTCAAATACTAATTTCTCTTTGATAAACTTGTCATCTTTTCAATAATAAGTTAATTCAAATTTATAACAATGCTTCATGAGAGTCAATGAAGGAAATAACTCAAATTAATCCAAACCAGCAAATCAGAACTATATGTATCACTTTAAAGTGAAATCAAAATCGAATCATTCATGCATATCATGTTGACTACATTGTATGTTTATTTCAATTGGACATTTATGCATGCTTAGGTAACGAGCAAGTGGAAGTCGAGGAGGATATTCAACAGGATACTACCTCGCAGGTCCGCGAAGCCGAAGTAACTAACCTAGTGGTCGAAAACCAAGGCAAGCCCCGGGTCATACAACCTTTTTGAAAACTTTACTTTTCTAGAGATCATAATGTAGCGAGTCTAGTGTGATTGTGCACATAGGTCTATAGGAGTTGAATGGAAATCCATTTGCATGTCCCCAAATGACCTATGGTGAATAGTGTCTACACTAGTTCTCGGTAGAAAATGCTATGCTTAAAGTTATAGATAGTATCGAATAGGATTTGATGACAACTAAAAGATGATTCCCCTTCAAAGATAATGATGAAAATGCCTTTGAATGGTTGAGACCGGGCAGGATGGAACATGCATGTACAGGTTGTAGCAACACACGGAGGTGTTGGCTACTGTAGCCCTGCCTAGTCGATTAAGGACCGATTCGTGAATGGCCCCTTGATCAAGTATTGAACAGTACCGAGTGCATACTAGTAAATGGGAACTAGTAAACTTAGTAGCCTGTGCAGTGGCATCGTTGGTTGGTACCCAGTACACTGGTCGAAAGACACGCTGGGCGTAGTTGGGCAGGTTCAGGCTATGACGGTAGTGGGACGGCTGCCCAACTCGTGAGACTGGACCCTGCCTTGTTGTTTACTGTCTTGTGAAAGGCTGTCGTATATGACTTTTGTGCATATACGTCGTGTACCTCGGGTTTTTGCCAGCTGGTATAAATCGATTGCAGTCGCTGTCCCTCGCAGTAATGAGTACCCGCTTGTGATCCGCGCCATTACGTAGCACACATATAAGAATGATGAATATGGATGATGGTTATAGTGGTTGAGAGATAGTCTATTATGATATTTGGGTCCTGCTATATTACATCTTTTATTGATGCTTGAAAGTAGATATGCTCACTTATCTTCTTGTTTAATAATGAAGATAAAAAAGATGGCTAAAAGTGGATAGCAAGAATTAGCTATGCTTAAGTGCGAGTCCTTTAAAATGCAACCCTCCTATGTCAGCCTTGCATGTCTAGAGTTATTTGACGGTTAAGGGCGTGTTCGGCGTTTTAGAGTCTAAAATTTAGAGGGGTTTAAACACAAAGAATCTTGTCTTAAATAAAGTTTAATTACAAAACTAACTGCAGAACCCCCCCTCTAAATCGCGAGACGAATTTAACGAGGGTAGTTAAGCCGTGATTAGACGATATTTACTGTAGCATCACTGTAGCAAAACATAGATTAATTAGGCTCATTAGATTCGTCTCGTAAAGATGTACCCATCTGTAAAAAGGTTTTGTCATTAGACTTTATTTAATACTCCTAAATAATAAGATTCTCTTTAGAGTTAAATTTTAGAGGGGTCTAAACGGTGAAACGAACACACCCTAAGTCTTGCTGAGTAATTAGTACTCAGGCTTTGTGCCATTGTGTTTTTATTAGTACAGATGTTGAGCTTCCCGAGGGTGTACTCCCATGGGACGTGCAAGTCCCCGAAGGATGGTCTGCCCAGTGGGAGGCAGATGAGCCGCCGCAGTGAAGGTGTTGCTAAAGTGATAATCCGGACGGGCTCGGATTATCGATCTTGCTTATCGGGAGAGTTAAAACTTTGATGTATCAAACGTGTTTTGAACTTGTCGTTTATGCTTCCGCTCTTCTGTAATATGTCCGCTGCACTCTGAACCATTCTTGTAACATAAATAATGTAAAATATGCCGCAAGTGTTGGTATTATCTCGTGTCTGCTTAAACAGCACCGTGGGACAAAGATCCTGTGGATCGGACTGTTAGAGCTGGCATCAGAGCTGGTCCAAGATAATACGAACACTTTAACGCCGTATTTTGAAAACTATGACATACGGTGAGGAATACGTTAGTATTGCCCACATAAGGATGATTATTAGGTGGTGACAATGCTAACCCTGGGTTATGATTGTTTAAATTATGTATGCGCAACTACGGAAATGACCTTCAATGGGGTCTTGAGGTAAGAGATTGGCTCACTCGTGTTGGAGTTGTTACACGGGGCGATTCATTCCATGAATCGTAGTGTGCGAAAATGATTTTGGTGGGTGACTCACTCGTGTTTGAGTTGTGACACGGGGCGATTCTTTTCCATGAATCGTATAAAACTTTGGTTTTATTTTCTTCTTCTTGATTTGATGATTGTTTCTGAAATGAATATATTGTGTAAGTACACTAACGCCGTTAGTAATCACAATTAGACTAACTCGCGTGATGAGTGCGGGTCGTCACCGATAAACGTGCCGCTAAGTTCGGCAAAATATGCGTGTGTTGTGAGGAACGCAATTAGGTTACCTAACTTGTTGCATCATGGCATCCTTAAGTTCTGAACTAAAATTGCCTTACCTTGATCACTCACCTCTATATGAAGTTGAAATTCACAAATTTGGAAGCAATCAAATTTGAAATGATTCATATCAACTTTCCTTATACTAGGTCCTGTTCTGTCCAGAATCTGACCGCTGTTGACTCAACTTCAAAAAAAATTCATAACTCGAGTTTCATGGATCCAATGGAGGTGTTCAAATACTCGTTGGAAAGCCCTGCAAGTTATCTTTCACTTCCAGGTGGTTTCCAAAAGGTTTCGTACTTGGTGTGGTCCTTATGGCCAAATTACTAAGTACTTGGCATTCTGTCTTCCAGCAGGAAGCATTTCATTCGAAATTTCATAACTCTAGTTCTATCTGGAGTTTGGCCATGTTTAAATACAATCTGGAAATCTTATGAAACCCTCTGCCATATGCAAGTGGTTCCATATGATTTCAACTACTGGTGTGTCCAGAATGTCAGAAATACTAGCTCCCTGTCTATCTGTTCCATCTGTGGGGCGGGTGAATTTGAAAAGTTTATAACTTTTGATTTCCTACTCCAATGGAGGCAAGTAAGTACTTGCTGGAAAGCTCTGGAAATTGTCTTTCAATTCCAGGTAGTTCCATGTTATTTGGAGTCTTGCTGAGTTCTGCATGGTCGAATTAGTGAGCATCTGTCATGCTGTTTTTCTCAGCAGGAGGGTCAACTTTGAAAAATTATAAGTCTAGTTGTGCTAGGAGTTTGAGTGAGTTTAAACCCAAATTGGAAAGCTGGAGAAATTCTCTGTATCATAGTGTCAAGTCTCTGTTTTGGTCTTTGACCAAGATAGACGAAATCTGTGTATTTCCGGTTACTGTACAGTTCTGACTGCTGTGATTCAGCAGCATGTTACTGTTTTTGAGTTTCTCCTTGAAGCTGGAAAATATGAAATTACTTGATGTAATCTTACATACATGCTCTGCTGAGTAGCCTTATATATCTGTGGGAAAAGTTTTGACTTCTCAAATCTTCTCCCTGCAGATGGCTGCAGAAAACAACAACATGCTGGCCGCCCGTATTCGGGAATTGGAAGAGCAGCTAGTACACATGCAGCAACAACACGCAGAGCAAGTCCAGTTGTTAAATGATGAGAAGGAGGTTCTGCAACTCGAGCTAGATCAAGCTCGCAATGATGCTCAATTTCATCTTAACAATGCAAATGCGCTGGAACATCATCTCACTATGGCTCACAACTTTATCCATCAGTTGCAAAATCAACTGGATGTGGCCATACACGATAACCAGCAGCTGCTAGAACATCAAGCTGCTGTACAACCTCCTCCTATTGCTGCTAACCAACCTGAAGAGGAAGTTCAGGGTAATTCAGGAATGGACTATGAAGATCTTCCCACTCCAGAGCCGGAGCCCTCTCCTGTGGAGAGTTGTGCTTCGACGTCCAACCCTCAGAGGGCTATCCCTAATAATGAGGCCGCTCATCTCGCTGATGCCATGCGCGAGGCCTTCCAAAAGAGGGGCTACAGGGTTACGAGCATATATCCGCGAGTGGACTAGGGAGTTAGATGCTCAAGTTAACTTGTAATATAAGTAGTACCCTGTAGTAAGTGACTTAATGCAGTTCCAGATCTTTGTAAAATAGTTGGTGAGTAGTAGGTGACTCTTGTGCTGTAAAAACCACTTGTGAAATAGTGGTGGTGTCCACAAATGCTCGGTTGTTGTTGACATCGGTGGATGTGTGTAGAATATGTCTTAAGTTATCTATCACACAACCATGTAACCTTGTTATCTTGTGAACTTAATGGAAAGGGTTGTTGCCTCTTAAGACTATCTCGCAATGTTCTCCACTATTCTGCACTACTACTCTTAAAATTGTACCTATGGTATTGATCTTGAGAGGAAATTAACGTGCATGAAACTCTGACTTTGCAGAATGGTGAACACTCGTCGCAACGAGACTCCCGAGAGCTCACAGCACAGGAACAATGAGTCTCCCACTTTGGCTGAGGCTCTTGCTGCACTCTTTGCCACCCGGGCTGAAGAATCTGAACTTCTACGTCAGATTGTGCAAAATACATCCCGTCCTGGTGGACGTCAAGCTCCGCATGACCAGCCAAGGCAATGTTCATATATGGATTTTCTGGCAACTCATCCTCCCACATTTGAACGCGCCAGGGAACCACTGGATGCTGAAAATTGGTTAAGGGTCACTGAGAGTAAGTTTGGTCTGTTACAATGTACTGAACATCAGAAGACCCTTTTTGCTGCGCAACAACTGTTGGGGCCTGCTAGTTCTTGGTGGGCCAATTATGCAGCTACCTTCCCGGCTGACTATCAAGTGCCATGGAATGAGTTCAAGATTGCATTTCGTGCTCATTTCATTCCTGCCGGTCTTATGCAAAGGAAGTTCCAAGAGTTTCTAGATTTGAAACAAGGAGGGAGGGGTGTCCTCCAGTATGCGGAAATTTTCAATCAGCTATCTCAGTATGCCACTAGCTATATGGATACTGAAGAAAAGAAGCGGACTTCCTTCCTTCGTGGTATGAATGCTAAGCTGAAGGAACGTCTGACTTGGCAGACCACTGGTACTTTCAATGATCTTGTTAATGCTGCCATTATCCAAGAGGACGCTATGCGTCAAGTGGAGGATGAAGACCATAAAAGAAAAGCTCCTTCCACTATTTCATCGGGACCCTCACCCAAATACAGGCTAGTGTATACTTCACCCTCTGGACAGCGCTTCAGAGCGCCGCCGCAGCAGTTCAAGCGCCCTCCTTACCCACAGAATGTTCCCCGTGGGCCAAACCAGCAGCAGTACAATCAAGCTCCACGTGCCCAACCTGCTGCAAGACCAGGAAATAACACTTGTTTCAACTGTGGTCGCGTTGGACATTTTGCTCGAGATTGCAAGTTGCCTAAAGCTAATCTGCAACAAGGCCAACCATCTAATGCTCCAAAGAATCCAGCACCACGTAAAGCTCAAGTGAACTATACTGCGGTGGAAGATATTCCACAGGGAGAACCTGTGCTGACTGGTACGTTCTCGCTTTATGGTGAACATGTGCTTGTTCTTTTTGATTCTGGTGCTTCACATAACTTTGTGAGTCAGAAATGCATACAAAAACACCATCTTGCCACTTACACCAGTACGTCTCCCTATTTGGTTCACTCCCCTGGTGGTCCAATAGTGGCGAATCAAATAGTAAATAAAATTCCATTGGAAATGAATCACAAGATTTATCTTGCGGATTTCATCATGCTTAAAGACCAAAAGATAGATATGATTTTGGGCATGTTTTGGATGAAATTCCATGGAGCTATGTTGGACATTGCATCTCGCATTGTTCATTTGAATTCTCCAATCTATGGCTGTGACTCGATTTCTTTGTGTCCTGATTCCTCCAATAACCCTGTCATCCATCAATTGGAGAGAAAATCTTTGGAAGATATTCCTGTTGTCCGGGAATTTCAAGATGTGTTCCCAGACGATATATCTGGCCTACCCCCTGACCGGGAGGTTGAATTCAAAATAGAGTTGCAACCAGGTACTTCACCAATATCTCGTCGACCATACAAGATGGCGCCAAAAGAATTAGCTGAAATGAAAACCCAAATAAAAGAGCTACTTGAGAAGGGTTTCATTCGCCCAAGTACCTCACCATGGGGTTGCCCAGCTATTTTTGTGAAGAAGAAGGATAATACACTGCGTATGTGTATTGATTACCGGCCATTGAACGAAGTCACCATCAAGAATAAATATCCGCTGCCACGGATTGATATTCTTTTTGATCAATTGATTGGTGCTAAAGTCTTCTCCAAAATTGATCTTCGTTCGGGGTATCATCAAATAAAAATTCGAGCAGAAGATATTCCCAAGACCGCTTTCTCCACCAGATATGGTCTATTTGAATACCTGGTAATGTCATTTGGGCTGATGAACGCTCCTGCTCACTTCATGTATCTCATGAATTCAGTGTTCATGCCCGAGTTAGACAAGTTTGTGGTGGTCTTCATCGATGATATTCTGATCTATTCCAAATCGGAAGAAGAACATGCTGAGCATCTCCGTATTGTGCTTCAGCGTCTGCGAGATCACAAATTGTTCGCCAAATTCAGTAAATGTGAATTTTGGTTGGACAGTGTACCATTTCTTGGTCATGTGGTTTCAGCCAAAGGTATTTCTGTTGATCCCAGCAAAGTCCAGGATGTGGTGAATTGGAAGTCACCGAAGACAGTTTCTCAAGTCCGAAGCTTTTTAGGGCTTGCTGGTTATTATCGGCGGTTCATTCCAAACTTTTCTCAATTATCTAAGCCTATCACTAGGCTGCTGAAAAATGATGTAAAGTTTAAATGGGATGATCGCTGTGAAGAAGCTTTTCAGAAATTGAAGGAATTATTAACCACTGCTCCAGTTCTAGCTCAACCAGATACCACTAAACCTTTTGATGTTTATTGTGATGCTTCTGGAACAGGGCTCGGCTGTGTACTCATGCAAGATGGTCGAGTCATTGCTTATGCTTCACGGCAATTGCGAAAACACGAAGAGTATTATCCGACTCATGATCTGGAGTTAGCTGCAGTGGTGCTTGCACTGAAAATATGGCGTCATTACCTTCTTGGGAATTTGGTGCACATATATACAGATCATAAAAGCCTCAAATATATCTTTACTCAGTCTGATCTGAACATGAGGCAACGTAGATGGCTTGAATTAATTAAAGACTACGAGTTGGAAATTCATTACCATCCTGGTAAAGCCAATGTAGTCGCCGATGCACTGAGTCGTAAAGTGCATTGCAATAATTTGATGCTGGATTTTCCAGACAGCGCCACTGAAGAGCATGTTTCAGAACCAAGTCATCATGTTATGCCCATTCTTGTCATTCACAATTTGGTAATTCATTCTTCTCTTCATGATGAGATAATGGCTGCTCAAAAGAATGATTACCACATAGCCTGCATTAAGCAGAACATGAAAGTTGGCAAGAATAAATGTTTCCGACAGGATGACAACGGTATCCTCTGGTTTGACAACCGTCTGGTTGTGCTAAGGGACTTTAGTCTGCGTCGAAAAATTCTGGATGAAGCTCATCATTCCAAATTTTCCATCCATCCTGGTAGCAACAAAATGTACCAAGACCTGAAGAAGAATTTTTGGTGGATTAAAATGAAAAGAGAAGTGGCTCGTTATGTCAATGAGTGTGATACCTGTAAAAGAGTCAAAGCTGATCACTTAAGAAAAGCAGGCTTGCTCCAACCATTGAGTATTCCTTCTTGGAAATGGGAAGACATAAGTATGGACTTTATTGTAGGCCTTCCGCTCACTTCTCGTAAGCACGATTCAATTTGGGTTATTGTGGATAGGTGTAGCATCCCGCCTCAAAGCAATGAGGGGTTAGCTAACCAGGATCTTAATCGGGGAATACTTGGCGAAGCAAGTATGCATAGACCACACATATAAGCATAATTAAAATAATTTACATTAAGTTCAAAATATTACATTGGTTCCATAATTAACATAAGATTTCCATTTCGAAGTTCGATTTATTTTACATAACAGGAGTTCGAAATTCGATTACAAGCACGAGCGGAAGCGAAACACACGACGATACATATATACAATGAAACCATGTCCGGCCCGTAGACATGATCTCACTCACCTTGCTCCTGTCGGGGAGAAGAGGGAACCCACTCAATGGACCAATCCTTGGGCGGTTCTCCCTCCCACACTACTTTACCGCAACACCCGCAGAAGTTGCAATCAGGAATACCTGCAGTAAAGTTTAAACATCGAAACCCTGAGCAACTAATACTCAGCAAGTCTTACCCGTCAAATTGGCCATCTAAGACCGACTTCTATTATGCAGGGGGTTGACCAGGGGTTGAAATTTAATTGCAAAAACGGCGCTAATATTTGATCCTTATTTTCATGTTTTAGCCAAAATTAAAAGGGTTCTTGCATAAATATAAATATTAGCAATCTAACTAAGCAATACATGGTTGCAATACAATTAATTGAAGTACAACATCATATAAACATCATCATGTGCACTTCTTACTACGATGTGACACAGTGAACAAGTGGTACTCAATAACCGCGAGGGATGGCGATTCGAATCGATTTACACCTGCAGGCGAAACCCGAGATACACGACGTACGCTACTCGAAAGAGTCACGCACGGCAACCTTTTACAAGATACCATAAAGTCGAGCCGCTTAACACCTCTCCCGAGTACACGTCTCCCCACGCGATAGCCATGCCTGGTCTAACCGTGGTTCACCCGGGCACCCTCCCTTCAAACACGGTCCCAAATTCCACCATAACCATCTTCATCACCAAAAGAGAGGTGGGTTCACGTCCAACAATATAGCATCGAGCTACTAGGTTTACTAGTTCCCATTCTCCTAGCATGCATCCGGTACTGTTCAAACTTGCTCAGCGGTACCACAACGAACGGTCCTCAACCGACACAAACGGGGCTATGGCGAACAAGGCGAGCCTTGTCACCTCCACCTACACATGAACTTCCCCGTTCGGTCTCAAATTCATTAACATCATCATGTGAGAACATAAAGTAAAACCGACCCCAATTACCGAGTGGTCTCCATACCACTCGATATTCTACCGACGACACTACTTTATTAAGCATAGCAAACTAACGAGTGGTAGAACTTAAATCAACCAAACCCATAGGAATATCTGGAGATACATGCAACCAGGTTTTCAATCGAGTCCTATACGTAATGCACATTTCACGACTCGCAATACATGTGAGAAAGTATAAAACTTTGTAAATATGGGAGTGCACCGGGGCTTGCCTTGGGGCTGGTGGTTAGCACACTCAAGCACGTTCAGGTCAGCGCCGGTCTCCTCGGCCACGATCTCCAAGTCCTCGAGTCCGGCGTCGGTTCCTAAATGAATGCAACAAGATATACAAAATCAAAGATAGTTCACGGAACTTCCTTCACAAAATGACATGGTGAAGTTAAGATGCAAATGCAACATGCTGGCAGGGCTACTCATCAGGTTTTTGCAGTTTGGTCCTAAGTGATTTCCACCACTACTTTGGATTTAAGAAATTCCTTACGCGTAAAAGAGATCCTCTTCTAAAATTCATTAAAAAGGGTTCTGGAAGATCAAAAATTACATTTGTATTTTTATTTAGCATCTTCATCCTAGGTACAGTAACATACCCAAAATTTGGTGCAAAAAGGTGCAGGAATAAAATCAATAAAAAGATTTTCCTAGCAAATGCAAAATGCAATTACTCCTAAAAGAAGATGCATTTCAAGACGCCACTCGGTGGGATGTTCAGGGAACCTATTAGGAGTGTGCATGCCAAAATTCAGGATTTTTTTCACTTACAGATCTTTTTATAGAATTTATTTCCTGATTCTCTTCTTTGAATTTTATAAAATTAACTGAGAAGAATTCAGATGTTTATGTTGTACCACTGGATAGGTCTCATTTCAAGGATTCCAGAACAATTGAGTTTGCATTTTTACGATCTTTCTACGAATTTCTATCAAATTTAGAAGTTTGGCCAAAATCTGAGAAAATCAGATAAAAAGAAAAAGGGGAAACTGTGCCTTTGCCAGTGGTGTGCGCGACGCCGGCGATGGCAACGAGCGCGTTCCGGCTAAACGGCGGCGAGTCAAGGTGCACACCAAGCGCGACCTTGCTCAGGGCAACGAGGCGGCTCGGAATCACCTACACGGGCACGTGCGCGCGGCCGGGAAGGTGGTCGGCGGCGAGCGGCGGCGGCGGCGAGCGGCGGCGCTACGCGTTCCGGCGAGAGGAGGCAACGAGGTGAAAAGTTAGGGCGCGCACGAGCTTCACGGAGGGACGGAGGTGCTCACCGTAGCACGTGTGCACGTGGAGGGAGGCCGGAGATGGGACTTCGTCGGAGGGGCGGCGCGGTCCGGTGAACGGCGGCGGGGAAGAAGTGGATTCCGACGAGCACGCTGCGCCATTGACCAAAATGTCAAGCTCTGGAGGTGCGCGGAGAAGTGAGGGAGACTCGTGCGGGAGGAATCGAAGAATCGCTCACCGAGTTGGACAAATTCACCGGCGAGGTCGAGCTAGTTCATCCGACGGCCATGGCCGGTCTTCGCTTCGATTCTCTCTGCAGGGTGGCTGAACTCGAAGTTGGTGTTGGGGCTGCGGTTGAGGAGCTCCTAGCGCACCTTTTCTGTGTTGGGACCGAGCTCGGAGAGGGACGGGACGGCGGTGAGCTCGAGCTCAGCGGGGGGGGGGGGGGGGGGGGCGGCAATGGCGGCTCGTCGTGGCGGCTGTTTCTCTGCGTGTGAGCTGGCGGAGAGAGCGAGAGGGAGCGCGGCTGGAGTCCAGGGGGGTTGAACGAGTCCTTGGTGCTGTGCTGCGCTGACGGCGGCCACAGTCCCGGCGGGATGGGCAGAGGGAGAACGCGCGCGGCGGCGGCGACACCCGGCGCTACAGTTCGATTTTTGAATTTCCATTTGAATTTTGCACGTGCTGACTTGATTTGATTGAAACCCAACTTTACTGTGCTCCAAAAAATCTGATATTCTGTTCTGGACAGACTGAGCTCGACTCAGAAACTACCAAATTTCGTCAGGTTCCAGGATGAATCACAGAAAAAGTTACATACCAAACTTGTAGAGAATTCTGAGATCTTTCCATAGAGTGCTTAAACACGACAATTGGATTTAAAACGAAGGAGTTATGGCTTGTTGAAGTTGACTGGAAATTTCGATCGGCGGTAGATTTGGACTTGCTTCATTTGACTGTTTTCAAATTCGTTTGAATGGATTGTTTCATTACAATTTCCGATATTAACGAACACAACCAGGTTTCTTTGCATCTTAAGTTCATGAACATGCTAAATGCAAATGCAATGCAACCATTTTTATTAACCTAGTTTATTCGTTCCTCACCAAAAGAAAAGGGCGCCGTTATAGCGGCATTCGCGACTCGGTGACGAAATCGTCTCTCAACCGTGTTAGACTAGCAAATGGTGTGACCTCTAACATGGTTAGGATACCTGCAGAAGATCCACAAACAACGAAACGGCCATTAAGTCAAATGACTCATGCCTCAGCAAAACAACCAAAACGGTCATGCGATCAACGATCCATGCCTCACCATCAAAACAACAAAACGGCCATGCGGTCAACGACCCATGCCTCCACATACATTACCTTTTCATCTCGCCGACATTTCAGAAAAGAAATAGAAAGCAATCAAACCTATTCAATCAAGACTCGCTAATTGTCACCTTTAACCACTAACATCCTTATATAGGGCCGACTAAACCGTACCTCACCGTAAGCGTGGTTTTCGAAAATAATGCTCGTTAGTGTGGTACAACCCGACTTTGCTCTGGTACCAGCTGTAGCATCCCGCCTCAAAGCAATGAGGGGTTAGCTAACCAGGATCTTAATCGGGGAATACTTGGCGAAGCAAGTATGCATAGACCACACATATAAGCATAATTAAAATAATTTACATTAAGTTCAAAATATTACATTGGTTCCATAATTAACATAAGATTTCCATTTTGAAGTTCGATTTATTTTACATAACAGGAGTTCGAAATTCGATTACAAGCACGAGCGGAAGCGAAACACACGACGATACATATATACAATGAAACCATGTCCGGCCCGTAGACATGATCTCACTCACCTTGCTCCTGTCGGGGAGAAGAGGGAACCCACTCAATGGACCAATCCTTGGGCGGTTCTCCCTCCTACACTACTTTACCGCAACACCCGCAGAAGTTGCAATCAGGAATACCTGCAGTAAAGTTTAAACATCGAAACCCTGAGCAACTAATACTCAGCAAGTCTTACCCGTCAAATTGGCCATCTAAGACCGACTTCTATTATGCAGGGGGTTGACCAGGGGTTGAAATTTAATTGCAAAAACGGCGCTAATATTTGATCCTTATTTTCATGTTTTAGCCAAAATTAAAAGGGTTCTTGCATAAATATAAATATTAGCAATCTAACTAAGCAATACATGGTTGCAATACAATTAATTGAAGTACAACATCATATAAACATCATCATGTGCACTTCTTACTATGATGTGACACAGTGAACAAGTGGTACTCAATAACCGCGAGGGACGGCGATTCGAATCGATTTACACCTGCAGGCGAAACCCGAGATACACGACGTACGCTACTCGAAAGAGTCACGCACGGCAACCTTTTACAAGATACCATAAAGTCGAGCCGCTTAACACCTCTCCCGAGTACACATCTCCCCACGCGATAGCCATGCCTGGTCTAACCGTGGTTCACCCGGGCACCCTCCCTTCAAACACGGTCCCAAATTCCACCATAACCATCTTCATCACCAAAAGAGAGGTGGGTTCACGTCCAACAATATAGCATCGAGCTACTAGGTTTACTAGTTCCCATTCTCCTAGCATGCATCCGGTACTGTTCAAACTTGCTCAGCGGTACCACAACGAACGGTCCTCAACCGACACAAACGGGGCTATGGCGAACAAGGCGAGCCTTGTCACCTCCACCTACACATGAACTTCCCCGTTCGGTCTCAAATTCATTAACATCATCATGTGAGAACATAAAGTAAAACCGACCCCAATTACCGAGCGGTCTCCATACCACTCGATATTCTACCGACGACACTACTTTATTAAGCATAGCAAACTAGCGAGTGGTAGAACTTAAATCAACCAAACCCATAGGAATATCTGGAGATACATGCAACTAGGTTTTCAATCGAGTCCTATACGTAATGCACATTTCACGACTCGCAATACATGTGAGAAAGTATAAAACTTTGTAAATATGGGAGTGCACCGGGGCTTGCCTTGGGGCTGGTGGTTAGCACACTCAATCACATTCAGGTCAGCGCCGGTCTCCTCGGCCACGATCTCCAAGTCCTCGAGTCCGGCGTCGGTTCCTAAATGAATGCAACAAGATATACAAAATCAAAGATAGTTCACGGAACTTCCTTCACAAAATGACATGGTGAAGTTAAGATGCAAATGCAACATGCTGGCAGGGCTACTCATCAGGTTTTTGCAGTTTGGTCCTAAGTGATTTCCACCACTACTTTGGATTTAAGAAATTCCTTACGCGTAAAAGAGATCCTCTTCTAAAATTTGTTAAAAAGGGTTCTGGAAGATCAAAAATTACATTTGTATTTTTATTTAGCATCTTCATCCTAGGTACAGTAACATACCCAAAATTTGGTGCAAAAAGGTGCAGGAATAAAATCATTAAAAAGATTTTCCTAGCAACTGCAAAATGCAATTACTCCTAAAAGAAGATGCATTTCAAGACACCACTCGGTGGGATGTTCAGGGAACCTATTATGAGTGTGCATGCCAAAATTCAGGATTTTTTCACTTACAGATCTTTTTATAGAATTTATTTCCTGATTCTCTTCTTTGAATTTTATAAAATTAACTGAGAAGAATTCAGATGTTTATGTTGTACCACTGGATAGGTCTCATTTCAAGGATTCCAGAACAATTGAGTTTGCATTTTTACGATCTTTCTACGAATTTCTATCAAATTTAGAAGTTTGGCCAAAATCTGAGAAAATCAGATAAAAAGAAAAAGGGGAAACTGTGCCTTTGCCAGTGGTGTGCGCGACGCCGGCGATGGCAACGAGCGCGTTCCGGCTAAACGGCGGCGAGTCAAGGTGCACACCAAGCGCGACCTTGCTCAGGGCAACGAGGCGGCTCGGAATCACCTACACGGGCACGTGCGCGCGGCCGGGAAGGTGGTCGGCGGCGAGCGGCGGCGGCGGCGAGCGGCGGCGCTACGCGTTCCGGCGAGAGGAGGCAACGAGGTGAAAAGTTAGGGCGCGCACGAGCTTCACGGAGGGACGGAGGTGCTCACCGTAGCACGTGTGCACGTGGAGGGAGGCCGGAGATGGGACTTCGTCGGAGGGGCGGCGCGGTCCGGTGAACGGCGGCGGGGAAGAAGTGGATTCCGACGAGCACGCTGCGCCATTGACCAAAATGTCAAGCTCTGGAGGTGCGCGGAGAAGTGAGGGAGACTCGTGCGGGAGGAATCGAAGAATCGCTCACCGAGTTGGACAAATTCACCGGCGAGGTCGAGCTAGTTCATCCGACGGCCATGGCCGGTCTTCGCTTCGATTCTCTCTGCAGGGTGGCTGAACTCGAAGTTGGTGTTGGGGCTGCGGTTGAGGAGCTCCTAGCGCACCTTTTCTGTGTTGGGACCGAGCTCGGAGAGGGACGGGACGGCGGTGAGCTCGAGCTCAGCGGGGGGGGGGGGGGGGGGGGGGCGGCAATGGCGGCTCGTCGTGGCGGCTGTTTCTCTGCGTGTGAGCTGGCGGAGAGAGCGAGAGGGAGCGCGGCTGGAGTCCAGGGGGGTTGAACGAGTCCTTGGTGCTGTGCTGCGCTGACGGCGGCCACAGTCCCGGCGGGATGGGCAGAGGGAGAACGCGCGCGGCGGCGGCGACACCCGGCGCTACAGTTCGATTTTTGAATTTCCATTTGAATTTTGCACGTGCTGACTTGATTTGATTGAAACCCAACTTTACTGTGCTCCAAAAAATCTGATAATAAATTAGTTCTGGAAGGTTTCACTGAGATGAACATTTTTCCTTATTACAACTTTTGCTAATTCGAATTAGATTTTGAATTAAAATTCAATTAAGTCAGATTTTGAATAAAGAACTTTGATTTAATTGAGCCCATTTATTTTTGTAGAAAAATCCACAAAATTCTCCAAAAATTTCTCTTTGGCCATGGATGTCAAGGAAATTTTCAAATGGGCCCACTTGTATACAAAATTTTGAATTTGTAGTTCAAGTTCATATTTGACCATTTTCAAATGATTTGCTTTTAAAATCAAAATTTCCAAAGTGATCATTAGCATTTGTGATCAACATGAACTAATCACTAGATTGGGGTCTTCATTAGGGTGGGATGTTACAATAGGCTTACCAAGTCAGCACATTTTATACCCGTCAATACCCGCTATGGAGTTCGACGATATGCTGAGCTCTACATAGAGAGAATTCTATGTCTTCACGGTGTTCCTAAAACCATCATCTCAGATCGCGGATCTCAATTTGTTGCTCGTTTCTGGGAACAGCTTCATGCATCTTTGGATACTACGTTAATCCGTAGTTCTGCTTATCATCCTCCTACCGACGGACAAACTGAGCGTGTCAATCAAATATTGGAAGACATGCTCAGGGCTTGTGTTTTAACACATGGAGGTAATTGGGATGACTACTTGCCTCTCGCAGAATTTTGTTACAACAATAGCTATCAAGAGAGTATAAAGATGTCACCATATGAGGCATTGTACGGACGAAGTTGTAGAACTCCCCTCAACTGGTCCGAGTCCGGAGAAAGGGTGATATTCCGCCCTGATCTTGTAAAAGATGCTGAAGAGAAAGTCAGAACCATCCAAGCCAATCTTAAGGCTGCAAAGGGTCGTCAGGAAAAATATGCTAATCAAAGACGTCGACCTTTATCTTTTGAACAAGGTGATCATGTTTACCTCCGAGTTTCACCTATGAAAGGTGTTCAACGTTTTGGGGTTAAAGGAAAGTTAGCGCCACGGTACGTTGGTCCATTTGTGATTTTAGAGAAATGTGGGCCAGTGGCGTATAAGCTTCAGTTACCAGTTAATCTATCGGGAGTCCACGATGTCTTCCATGTGTCGCAGCTTAAGAAATGTCTCAAACCTCCTGTTGATGTTGTTCTGGAAGATATGGAGCCTCTCAAGTCAGATTTGACGTACTCCGAGTATCCAATTAAGGTTCTTGATGAAAAAGAGCGAGTTACTCGGAAAAGGACTCTCAAGTTCTTCAAAATCCAGTGGAGTCATCACTCGGAAGACGAATCAACCTGGGAGTCAAAAGAGTTTCTACGTACTAACTATCCAGAGTTTTGGTCATCACTTCCAGGTATCGACTTCGATGTCCTACCTTCCTCTAGTTTGCATTGTCCTTAATCTCGGGACGAGATTTCTTTAAGGAGGGAGGGTTGTGACACCCAGGTGTCTCATTTCTTATTTTCTATCCTGCCAGAATAATAAATGGAGTTCAATGTACAAAGGGATTAAATAATTATATAAGAGAAATGATGAAAAATTGAAAAGAAGGCAAATTTGGATGAAATTTACAGAAGAAGTTTCAATTTTGAGCTTCAAAAGAAGAAATTAAAAATTTATCAAAAAGTTTCTAGTAGAACAAAAATCTCCTAAAAATTCCAGAAACAGTTGCATTTGGGAACCCATTTAAATAAAAGAAGCAATCTTAAATTTTAACCAAATTATTTGAATTTGAAAATCTCAGTTCCTAACAATGTACCTTAATTTTGGTTGAAAAATATGAAGTACAAATTGTTGGGAACCTACAGGAATAATTTGGAGTTCAATTGACTTAGCTTTGATCCTCATTTGGAATTTACAAAGGAGAAAGAAATTTAAATCGAAATTGGAAAAATAGTGGGACCCACGTGTCATAGACACATTCCCTTGATCTTTCTCCTCGGCTCGACTGAGAAGGCGTGCATGGACGCCACCGAGCAGCCTGCCTGCTTGCTACCTTCTCTGCACGTGATCGAGATAAGAACGGGTCCACCGCAGCCTCTCTCACTCTCTCCAATCGCCGCCGCACCTCCTAGCTCTCGCTTTCTCGCTCAATCGAAGCAACCAGCCGCCATGTCCGCCGGATAGGGAGCTCGCGCTCGCCGCTGTCTCCGACCATTCCAGCTCCAACTCTAGGGTGCAAAAGAACCGCTACCCACTCCTCTTCCAATCCGCGCAGCATATTCACGTCGACCCCCAAGTCTCCTGGCCGGAATCGCGTTTCTTCTCCGACGAGCTCCGCCAACCCTAGTTCACCCCTCGCCGGAATTCGTCAACCTCGGTGAGCCTCAGCTCAAATCCTTCCTCGCAGCACGTGTATCTCACCCTAGCGCACTTCCTAAAGTGACCTCGTCGTGGATTATACCTCGTGCAGCTCACAGAGACCTCGCCGCCGTCCGCCACCACTCCGACGCCCTAACCGCCGCCCTCGCACGGTGCTAGCACGCCACGGTGAGTCTCCCGCGTCACTGTCTCGAGCAGCGTGTAGCATAGGGTCCACTGATGGTGTAGCCACCACGTGTGCACGTCGATGTCCACTCATCGCCGTTGGCGAGCCGCGCCACGCCGTCGCCGCCGTGCGCGTCGAGCGCGCCGCGCGCCTCCCCTGTTTCAGAAGGGAATGGCGGTTTCGTAAATAGTCAGAACTTGCTCAAAATTTAGTCAAACTTCAAAAATCTATATCTGGAGTTCTAGGTATCCAAAAATTACAAACCAAATTTTTTTGGGCTCCTCTCACTGGGGTCTAACCAGTGATGTCAGTGTTGAACATTGTTCATGAACAGTTTTTCCTGAATAATTTTTATAAGTTAAACCCTAGATAAATCATAGTAATTAATCTAGACATAATAAAAATGCAAACTTAGGTTTGTTAGAACCTACTTGATGCCCTCTGTTCAGTAGTACAGACTATACCCCCTGGTTCTATAAGAGAAATCTTTTATGAATTTTACAAGCTATACACTAAATAAATCATAGTAAATTAAATATAAATCAGAAGAATATGGACCACAGCTTCATCTTCTTCTTTTGAAATGCCCTATTCATAGAAATGAATTATGATAGTTGTTTCTGTAAGTAACTTCAAATACTAATTTCTCTTTGATAAACTTGTCATCTTTTCAATAATAAGTTAATTCAAATTTATAACAATGCTTCATGAGAGTCAATGAAGGAAATAACTCAAATTAATCCAAACCAGCAAATCAGAACTATATGTATCACTTTAAAGTGAAATCAAAATCGAATCATTCATGCATATCATGTTGACTACATTGTATGTTTATTTCAATTGGACATTTATGCATGCTTAGGTAACGAGTAAGTGGAAGTCGAGGAGGATATTCAACAGGATACTACCTCGCAGGACCGCGAAGCCGAAGTAACTAACCTAGTGGTCGAAAACCAAGGCAAGCCCCGGGTCATACAACCCTTTTGAAAACTTTACTTTTCTAGAGATCATAATGTAGCGAGTCTAGTGTGATTGTGCACATAGGTCTATAGGAGTTGAATGGAAATCCATTTGCATGTCCCCAAATGACCTATGGTGAATAGTGTCTACACTAGTTCTCGGTAGAAAATGCTATGCTTAAAGTTATAGATAGTATCGAATAGGATTTGATGACAACTAAAAGATGATTCCCCTTCAAAGATAATGATGAAAATGCCTTTGAATGGTTGAGACCGGGCAGGATGGAACATGCATGTACAGGTTGTAGCAACACACGGAGGTGTTGGCTACTGTAGCCCTGCCTAGTCGATTAAGGACCGATTCGTGAATGGCCCCTTGATCAAGTATTGAACAGTACCGAGTGCATACTAGTAAATGGGAACTAGTAAACTTAGTAGCCTGTGCAGTGGCATCGTTGGTTGGTACCCAGTACACTGGTCGAAAGACACGCTGGGCGTAGTTGGGCAGGTTCAGGCTATGACGGTAGTGGGACGGCTGCCCAACTCGTGAGACTGGACCCTGCCTTGTTGTTTACTGTCTTGTGAAAGGCTGTCGTATATGACTTTTGTGCATATACGTCGTGTACCTCGGGTTTTTGCCAGCTGGTATAAATCGATTGCAGTCGCTGTCCCTCGCAGTAATGAGTACCCGCTTGTGATCCGCGCCATTACGTAGCACACATATAAGAATGATGAATATGAATGATGGTTATAGTGGTTGAGAGATAGTCTATTATGATATTTGGATCATGCTATATTACATCTTTTATTGATGCTTGAAAGTAGATATGCTCACTTATCTTCTTGTTTAATAATGAAGATAAAAGATGGCTAAAAATGGATAGCAAGAATTAGCTATACTTAAGTGCGAGTCCTTTAAAATGCAACCCTCCTATGTCAGCCTTGCATGTCTAGAATTATTTGACGGTTAAGTCTTGCTGAGTAATTAGTACTCAGGCTTTGTGCCATTGTATTTTTATTAGTACAGATGTTGAGCTTCCCGAGGGTGTACTCCCATGGGACGTGCAAGTCCCCGAAGGATGGTCTGCCCAGTGGGAGGCAGATGAGCCGCCGCAGTGAAGGTGTTGCTAAAGTGATAATCCGGACGGGCTCGGATTATTGCTCTTGCTTATCGGGAGAGTTAAAACTTTGATGTATCAAACGTGTTTTGAACTTGTCGTTTATGCTTCCGCTCTTCTGTAATATGTCCGCTGCACTCTGAACCATTCTTGTAATATAAATAATGTAAAATATACCGCAAGTGTTGGTATTATCTCGTGTCTGCTTAAACAGCACCGTGAGACAAAGATCCTGTGGATCGGACTGTTAGATTTCTTTTGCATTCAAATATAAATTAACATGAAATTCACATCTGACATCTATGTCAGTGTACACCTTTTTAAACAGAACTGAGTGTTGCTCACTCTACATTACATAACCATACACTACATAAGGAAAGTCTTTCCATAATACATGCCACAGTCTCCTCCATCATAACACCTGACATAAAGGACACTATATCGATACATTGCAAACTGTTCGTTTTATATCAGACGCTCGTTGCTCCCCAATAAAGCACTAAATAAGTAGGCTGCAGCGCATGGCGCACCGATGATACCAAGAGCAGCAGACAGCAAGGACACCTTCCGCAACTTGTCAACAGCCCTTGATGCCGCCTCAACATCCCGCCTTCCACAAAAAGAAAACAGGACACAGCAAATATGTCAGGACCACACAATTCAAGAAATCATACAGGAGCATAAAAACAGTACACTTACATGGTCTCTTCGTGTGCTTTACCCAGATCCTTGATACCATTCATTGCTCTATTGGCTTCTTCATTCTGTAGTTAGATAATTAAAAAAAGGGAAGCTTGTCAAAATACAATCAAAGCTATTCAAGTAACAGTACATCTCAACCGTTCAAGCACAATTTTCACTCAAATTAGCCAACTGATCAACCATGAATGACCATCATTCTGGATGATTTAATCATTGTGTGCTAGCATTTGACAAAAATAATCAAGAGGGTAAACACTGCAGAAGGGAAGGAGAGATGTGTACTTCACCTTTTAAGTTCTGTACAATTTGAGTAGGGGAAAACACATTTTATACACACGTTATCCAAAACCTTTGGGTTCAACAGATATAATACTAGATTGAGCTTTAACTAATCTAAGCAAACAAACTTCTAGTTGTCAGCACCTAGCCAAAGATTTTCTAATTAGATAGCTTATGCAGTAAATGCCTCTTAAGTATATTCATGAAATCGGAGCACAATATGGCACATGAGAATACTCATAATTCCATCTTCCCTCGTTGTTTGATTTTTCACCGATTGAATATAAATGCATATAAAAAAATATTGATCAAAAGTGATTACATAAGGTATACAGACCCTTCTTTTAGGAAAAGAACTGATTCTATAATACACCATAAATTCCTACAGTGGGCTCAGAATTTGGATAGACTACAAAATAAAAACAGTTTTGTATCAAGGAGACAACGCTCGTAAAACGAGAGTCTCAAATTTCATCACCTATAGCCATCTTCCATAAAAAAACTGACGAATATAGTGATAAAGTCTATCAAGTTTAGTGCATTCATACACAGTTCAATGCCAACATTAATGCATACCCTCCCTCAGGATGCAAAATACCTAACGTTAGGACAGGACATGTGTTTTCGACCTCAAGTCAAACATTTACATACGGAGGAAGTGCATATTTTTCCCACTTGTTTGATGAGCAGGATCGTCCAATTCCGTATGATACAGAAAATAAACTTTAAGGAGTCTAAAGACAGTTCAAAAGAAAAGAAAAATACAACTAGAAATCATTAAGAGGACACGCGTTCCTTACACTTGATTAAAAAAGCGTACTTGATAAAAAAAAGCATGGAAATTCCTGCACCAACATGTATGTGCAATCAACACTCCCTAAACAGGGTCCGAACTGAACCACTTGATGGCAACAAATGTTTGCAGAGTCACATCACCCTAGTTCTGCTGAATATATATATATATATAGCAAATGATATTGATCACAGGCAAACCATAGGTATTTTACAGAATCTAGAATAATATGATAAGCTCATGCAAAACAAATGAATACAGAACACATACTTGCTATAGTTTGCAATTAATGGCTGTGACATGCACACAACATATATCAATTTCCAAAACTAATTTGGTTGTCGGGAAGGATCTGATGATGTGACTTTGGTCAGCGTTGATCATATACTGGTTCACACATATTAATTTGAAGCTTTATGATTATCATGCAGTGAAGGTTGCTCTGTTGTATGTGCGAGTCATCAGTTTCTTATCCAGGCCAGTCTGCAGTGAACAGTTAACACTTTTGCTTTTAACTCTTGCTAATGCGTGCTCTATTGTTGTGGACAATTTATTTTACACTAACATTCCAAATTTATCTCCTTTTAATTCTCTTCAGAAATTGATTATAGCGATCTACTTAAAAGTTTACACATCAATCATTTTGATGATGCAAGTTCCTTGCCGAGAGTTAAGAAAAAAAATAAAGGTAAATTTCCATGCCATCAAGCGTGTTTAATCTTTCTTATAGCCTTATACTGCGTGAAAAACTCTCCAGCAAGCAATTGGGCCACATAATTCTTCAGCACATGGACAATGGGCGGGCAATTAGTTGCATTTGAACCGGAACTGGAGGAAAAGTTTTAGGGTCACTAGGGAAAAGCTCCTATGTTCGCTTAGTCAGAACCTATTCCAAGTAGTAATTAGCTAGGTTTCAGTACAAAGGAACCCGAATCAACAGTTCTGACAGATCTGCTGCTGCGGATCCCCCACATTCTATTGCCCACCAAGTAAATCGATGATTCTACGAGACAACTGCTCGATCCATCGACCGGGAACAGGAAAGGGTAACGTACCTGAGAGGAGCGGGAGGTGAGAAGACGAGAACCCGCCGACGACGACACTCGGGGGGACGACGCCGTCTGGAGGGCGGCGGTGGCGGAGACCCTCAGCTTGCCGGCCAGACTGCGCAGCGCCATGGCAACGACCGGATCGGGAGGAGGCAGCAGCTAGGGTTTGCGGCTTGGAGGAGTCGTTTCCTCTTCTTCCCGAGACGGCGGTTGCGTTTGTTCTGGGCTTGCTACAGGCCCCTTCCTGCCTCGGCTCCCTTGATAATTTTGAGAGACGGGCCAGCCAAAGAAGCAGAACACGTGTCGGCCTCTCTGTTTCCTTTCGCCGCCCGGGCAAAATATTAAATATATGACGAAGAAGAATCCTAATATGTTTGGTTTAAGGCCCTAAGTGCAAACCAAATTCCGATCAGATAATTGGCCACATTTCGTTGGAAACCAAAAGTGGCCACTTGTAACAACAGCAGATTGATTTAGTAGTCAAGAACATTTAGCTTTTATCTCTAGGCTCCTATAATCATTATATCATTTATAAACATATTAACTACTCATAAACATATTTTCTCCTATGATTTCATTTTTGCATCCATTTGAAATACTTATTGTTCTAATAAAATAAAAACACCAAAAATTCATATTAGCTAATCATAAACATAGTTTTCCTTGCTTGTTTCCAGCCTTGTGATAAGGTGTCAAACATTTTATTGCATTTTAGCCACTGGGTTTGGGAACAAATTTTAGATTGGTATACACTTGTGGAGACATAAACCAAATAACGCCAAAATCAAAGCAGAGTCCTGCTAGTAATGCTCCACCTTCAGACCATCCAGTTTAAATACCTGATGTAATAATATTAAAAATCCTACTACCACCCTCGACCCAAAAATACGTGTCCTTCCAGGTTAAAATTTGTTGTAAAATATAAGCACCTCTCTGGTTTAAGTTTCCTAAACTTTATTGGATTTGAAAGGAGTACTTACATTGATTATTTTATTTATATAAACCATTGTCGTGATGCATGGGAAAGAGGTTTATAGCACTGTAGGCCAATTAATACTTCCATCCCATTTCAAATAATTGTCATTGTTGACTTTACATTTCAACTTTGACCATTGTTTTCTAGTTAATGTATATTTAAACTTGATTAAATATATTGTGTTGCCAAATTATTATCTATATCGAATATTTTAATCATATATTATTTTATATAACTAAAAATTTGAATTATTCCCTTCGCTATTTTTGAAGTACTATTAAACAGTCAAAATTTGAAGCAGAAGGGAAATAACATATTACAGACTTGCATGCTGAAATAATATAATATTATAGACATAGCCGGACCACATTGGCACGGAAGTGAAACTGGAGACCGACACGCGTCCTGCTTGGTTGGCTGCCCCTTCTTCTCGGTCTCTTCGCAGGACGTGGGGCCGAAACAAAACCCTAGCCGCCGCCGCCGCCTCCTCCGCCCCCCTTCACATCCGGCTGGTTCCATGGCACTGCGTGTGGTCCAGAAGCTGAGGGCCCCTGCCTCTGCCGCCCTCCAGCGGGCATCGTCGCCCCGTGCGTCGCTGGCGCCGGGTTCTCGACCTGTCACCCCCCTGTCCTCTGAGGTGCGTTCCCCGTTTCCTGCTACGGATTGATGATCGGGAAATTGTGTCTTAGAATCATCGATTTACGCCGTCGGCTATCGCATGCGGAGGATACGCAGCTGCAGATCCGTCAGAATTGTTGATTCGGGTTCCTCTTTATTGAAATCCTTATTGCTGCCTGCTTACTATTGCTTGCGAATTAGGCTCTAAATAAGCGGACATAGGGATTTCCTCGAATAAGGTAGAACCTTTCCTCCTGTTCGAGTTCAAATAGAACGAGCCCAACCCGGTGCAAGCCGCCAGTTTGCTCTTTAGGAGCCTTGTGTGCGAAACAACTAAGTGGGCCTGCCCGTTGCTTAGAGAGTTTTTTACCCTGTAATCACATGTTAGCGTGGAACTTTCGGCTTTTAAAAGTCAGATGAATGCAATTCCTGTCGTCAGAATGTGTGACAAGTTTCGTTTGAAGTCATCAAAGTCGATTTTCTGAATAGTTAGTTGAAAGTCTTTAGTTTATGAAGTCAGAAACAAAAATGAGAAAAAAAGCTTGCCAGGTGGAAAAAAAAAGAATTCAGGTTCTATGCGCTAATATTGACAGATGAATCCCTGAAGTTAAAGGTAGGGAGTTTGATTCTGGAAGGTTATGTGGCTAAAGATCATAGATAAGTCAGATGTTGAGAACTTTAACTTGATAATTATTACTCAAGTTTTCATTGTTTGCATGTTTTGGTCCATTGTTCAGAAGTGTTTGGTGTATTATGGAATCTTTGTTTGTTTTCTAGAGGAAGAGTCGGCTTTCTGTTACTTGCCTAGCTTTGCCTCTACAGTTTAAATGTGTCAATGTTAGGATTTTAGCACTGTACTACTTGAATAAGTAGTTGGAATTTCTTTTGAGCTTACTCTCTTAATTATCGAATTGCAGAACAGAAAAGCTATGGGAACAGTGAATGGTGCTAGAGATGTTCGATATCGACTTAAGGATTTGGCTAAATTAGGCAGAAAAGAGATGTAAGTGCACCTTACATGTTCCAGTTTGATATCATAAATTGGTATGATCCTAACATGGGGTTCTTTTTGGAAGATCGGATTTTGAGAAGGCATCAATAGCTCTGGATAACTTGCCAAAGCTCTGTGCGCTGGCTGCTTCTCTTGGTGTCGTCCTTGCCACCGGCACTTGGGCGCGCGTATGTGTTTGGTGCTTTCGATGGGAGCAGGAGGAAGTATTCAGCTTAACCTAGGGGCTCGTCAAGGTTTTGTGCATGTGTTATGTTGTCACACTCTGCTTGTGGCATGTATTATCTATCTATTTAGGGCGATGTTATGTAAAAGAAGATGTGCTGAGTCTCCGTAGCAGCACTGATGGCATTGTACCTTTGAATGTCATGTACTATCTAAGTCTAATCTATTTGGGACATGGTTATGCAAGATGAGATGAATGAGTCTTGGTAGCTTCCTTGTTGTCGTTGTATCTTTTGAACGGAAAAGGACCTATGTATCTCATTGTGCTCTGTAGGAGGCATAATTTGCCAGCAATAATTTGTTATATTGTCTATCCTCCGAGCTGTGTGTGTTTTGTTTTCTGTGTAAGCGTTTGGTGTTTCCAATTGGAGGCGAAGGAAATATCCACACTAAATAGCTGTGTGTGTGTTTTGTTTACTGCGTAAACGTTTGGTGTTTCCAATTGGAGCAGAACATATAATCACTTGGTCTCTTTGACGTACACAAGAGATAGAGCAGATAAACTTCAGTTTTGTAAGGGAGATGCTGTAATGCGGTGTTTGCTAACCATCACAAATGTATTGAGCCAGTTTATATAATTATGGTTAATCTTTCACATCAGAGTAGTTTCTTACCTGTCACTATAATTTTACTGTGATACAATATTTTTGGGTCTTGATCTGCTTTGAAAGATATGTTATGTGAGTTATATGCTTGTAAGCAAAATCATCAATCGAAGGATTTCTCTTTGAATTTTGTCTCTTTTTCCATGTTCTCTATTAAAAAGAAACATTATTTTATACATATCGGGCATCAATTCAGTTCCTTTTTTTGGTCGATCGCTGTCCTAGTGGACAATGGCAGGCTGAAACATATTGAACGCATTTCCGTTAGTTTGTTGATTTGACAATGGCTCACAAGGGGAGGTGAAGGTTGTTTGAGGACAGTTTTGTACTCTGTCCTCTTGCTATCACGAATCTAGTGACTGGTTGAATAACTTCTTATCTGCCATATTGCATTTTCCTAGCTGTATATAGGTATCCATCAACCACAGCGACGAAAATAAATCTTTTTGTTTGTGGAAAGTGTATGTTGTCTTCAACTTACGTCCTTTGAACTTTCACCGTGACTTATATATCTGAATCACTTATGATCGATTGGTATTGTTGAGTGTTCTGCTGTATAAGGTCTGAAGTACTACCTGTAGTACATGGCCTTTTCAGATTCACATTCTCAACCGTGCCAATCAGCTCGAGAGGCATATATATTTGACACTCTGATGCAGCATTTGGTTTCGAGTAACTAATAATGATTGCATTGATAATCATCAAACTGTTTCTATGTATCTCCTTTTCACGTCTACAAAACGTGGAGAAATAAACTTATGGAAAGATGAAATACTGTTGCCTCAGTTTGTGTATAGGGGGACGACAACGTTTTCTTTAGCTCCTTTGCTGCCTTGTGTTAGCCAATTGTTGAAACGGAGAAAGAAATCAACGAGACCTTGCAACAAATCCTGGAGAAAACAAAACTATTTCTGTTGACTCTACTTGATGCACAAGCTCCTTATGTAGTATCCTCTAAAGTAATATTTGGATGAGGATCCCTGAATTGTACTTTCTCTGCAGATTAGTTAACAGATCAGGACTAACACAAAGTCGCATCTCGCATTGCTTTTGCATTGACAATGGAACGTGGTGAGATATATTGCGCATGCGATACAAGGGCCTGGGCCGGACGCAAAGCCGGAGATCGGGGGTCCTGAACATTCGTGGTCAGATTGCGCCGCGCCATGCCGTGTTTCCGCTTCAGTCACACATGGCCCAACGCAAACACGTTTCGAGATTGAACTGGTCAAACGGGCTGCTGCTACAGGATAGAGAGGCCTGGGTCTTCCGGCAGTGGGACCGCACAGCTGTAGGCCCCGTCGCATGCTCGGCCCAACAAATACGTTGATTGATCCCGTGGTATTCCAAATTACACACGCTGCTCGGTTCCTTTTGTTTCCGTGACACTGATTTAGGCTTGAGTGCACCACGACGAGAGGCAGGCTGTTGCTGGGCTTATATATATTTTGCACGCGTACGATCCTCCTCATGTGATGTGCTCTGCAGTCTCTAGACTATAGGCCTGGGATAAGTGCTGAAACCTGGGGAGTTTAATGTCATGGAGCAGATACTAGTAGACGCTTGCGAGTTTGTGATGTTCCATTCCAGCTTGTGTACGTGTGCGGGACAATGTGCGAGGGTCCGTGTTGACTCCGTGCGCGACAAAACCATGGAAGAAGCTATCGCTGCAGCGAGGACCTCTCATATCTAACCAGCGAACCCCATGAAATAATGAACAAGAAGATCAATGAGCATATTTTTCCTGTGTTCAAAGTGACCAGATCAAAGTGCGGGGTGGCTTGGGTTTCAATGCCTCCTGGCATGGCCTGCACGAGCTTTCGACCGCGCGCGATGGGAAGTGGAAGCTAACGCATGCCAAGACATGAGATTCATCATGCGCCTGCGCCCACAAACACAAATACTAGAGCCGCACATGCAGCAGGTCCTGGTAGCAAAGCCAAACCAAAACCGGCGCTGTACCGTGTGATCTGTCTGGGTAACACACATGCGCCTCGATCGCCTGCGCTGGGCTCACTGTAGCTAGGATGATCCTACGGTGTTCGGCTCTGGAAGGTAGCGGAGACTCCAAGGAACAAAACGGTGGTGTGGGTTGGGTTCATCAATTCCGGAGAGACAGTGGGTGGTGGACCCGCTAAACAGTGCTTCATGGTCGTGCGCCAGTCAAAGGGATACCCAGCATTGTCTCATCTCCACAAACTGATTGTGTGGGACCAGCCAGATGTGGCGATGTGAAAAGACAATACTATTAACAAGAGATTTACAGGTCCATGATCATGATGTAGTGCTAGTAATACAGCTAGGAAGCCTCTGGTAGAAAGGGTTTGTTTTGTGGCTCTTTGAGCGGGAGTACTACTTTTCGGGTACAGGATATTTGTGCTGCTTCATCTATTCTCCCGAAAATTTCGAATTCGAGCGCACGGTTTTCTTTTCGAGCGCTCTTTCTTTTCTACTACTACACACAACGGCCCTAGTAACCAACCCGTCCCATTCGAGAGATTTCTGCAGCCTTTCCCCCCTACCCCACAACCCATTCCAAGGGCTGCGACTGCGAGCCAGCCTGCGCGGCCGAAAGGCTTCGCCTGCCCCTGGCATAAAGTGGCAGAGTGCGTCCAGAGCGCGTTGTCGGCTTGGACTTCTTGTTCTTGACGATCCGCTGCTGCACAAAGTCGACGAGATGATGAGCACATCAACATTACGGAACTGAAAGGATGCGTGCGGTGAATTAGGAGGCGCGTAAGCCGGAATTCAGAACCTTTGCGATACCATCCTGTTGTTTGTACACGATTGATCATGCGTAATTGCACCATCACTCGGTATCTGCACGATCTTGAGGACTGACTTTCATGGTCCGGTCGGGGCACGGCGGGAGACGCACCATCCCCAGCCATCACCGGCGCGCGCGCGCGTCCAGGAAAGGATGCAGGCAACTGCGATTTGGCCTACGTGTCTCCTCCCACCCCCCTTTGCGGGTGGGTGTGATTGGTTGGTTTCGTTGATCCTATCTCTTCTTTTCCTTGGCGGTCAAAAATCCCAAGTCTGACGCGATGCTTTTCAGTTTATTCGTTCGCTGCGGCTGCGACTGCAGAAAAATAACTGCAAATATTGTAACAGCTGCAGAAATACTGTAGCTGCTGTAGAAGAAATAACTGCGAACACTGTAGCTGCTGCGAGACAAACACGCTAGACTTTTCACTTTCTGTCAAAGTGCAACCCAACACGAGGAGAACAGGGATGAAGGGCATGGGACCGACCCGTTGCAGGAGTACTAGCCTGTTCTGTGCCCTGGCTCCAGTGGCTTTTGATCAGGGGCAGCAGCCTCCAGTCGAGAGGTTGCGTGTGCGGGTGAGCGGAAGATTGGGTGCAGCCTTGAGCTCGGATCGATGATCCCGTTCACTGTAACATTTTGCTGGTGCAAATCACTACTACAGTAATACGGGTACTAGTAGAATTTTAGTTTGAAAGCCACATGAAAAGCTAGCTGGAGGAAAAGTTAGGGGCAAGGAAATTGAAATTTTGAGAGCTTGCCATTTCTGCATGCACAAAAAGTCAGGTCTCGGCCAATCCTGTTTCAGCTAAATGCAAAAGGACCCAAGGAGACCAAATCTTATTACCCACACCCTAATTTTTGAGTAAATTTTAACTCGCACCATGGTAATCATGAATGAACCCTACGACCGCTCACAGCTACTCCTACTGGTTCTCGATGTGATGGATCAGCGTGTCGAGGAGTCCGTGCGGGGTGTGTTCGTTGTTTCAGCATTTAGATTTTAGACATGTCACATTAAAAAGAATTTTATTATTTAAGAGTATTAAATAAAATTTAATGACAAAACTTTTTTGCAGATAGGTACATCTTTACGAGACGAATCTAACGAACCTAATTAATCTATATTTTGTTAAAGTGATGCTACAGTAACCATCCTCTAATCACAGCTTACTTACTCTCGTTAGATTCGTCTCGCGATTTAGACCCGGGATTCTGCAGTTAGTTTTGTAATTAAATTTTATTTTATACTCGTAAATAACAAAATTCTTCCCTCTAAATTTTAGACCCTGTACAACGAACACCCTAGCTTGTTCTGATGATTTGTTGTTCCAGGGTACGGAGGTGCAGAGCTGCGAGAGCAGCGAGCACCAGCCCGCTGGTGCGGCACGTGAGCTGGAAACATAGGCATAGCGCGCCACGTGAGCCGGCAAGCTCGTGCCCGCCGTCCCGCCGCACCCGCGGCAAAAGTTGACGGTCCCTCTTCTTTGCTCTCCGCTTTGGCACGCCGGGTTTGAGGTTTGATCATGCAATCTGAGTTTTCGTGTGAGTGGATTATAATTCTTTCACTACGAAACGTGCTATAACAATATTACGCTGAATTAATGAAAATTTTGTTGCCGTTCAAATTCTTTGGAAATATTATTTTGCTCAGAAAGATCCTTGTAAAAACGCGAAGAAAATTCCCTATTCACGTGTTCCTCTCGCTAACGGGCCTTGAAACTCAATTCCGCGATACTAGGCCTGGCTCATCTCGGAAACACATACGACAAGGTGGTCGTCCCGGATCCTTTTGGTGCCAGCTTCTCAACTCATCGTCTTTTCCCATGCTACAGTTGAGAGGAGGCGACCGACGGACGATTTGGTTCCGGCGCCGATCTCCTCCGTTCTCATCCTCACTAGTGGCCATTCCGTGGAGAGAATGGGGAATAAGGAAAGGAAGCGCCCGGTGTACATATCCCTAGCCGGTTTGGTTAGTTTTGGGTTGGATTTACTCGCGGAGAAGTTTCTTCGTGAGTTGTTTTGCCTCCTGCTGATCTTTTTCTGCGAAGGCACGACAACTGGTGCTGTTGCTTGTGCTGCTTCCTGTCGGGGTCAACAGAGGAGTCTTTGACCTCAGATGGGCTTCGGCGATGGAAGAGTCAACAACGACGGTGGTGATGCGTTTTGCTCCATCTTTTTGCTAAGAAATCTACTATTCCCTTGTGTGGATTGTGGTCTCCTGTCGATCTGGATCTGCCGCGGAGGCGACAGGCGTCTGATCCCCATCGATAGGTTCAAGCTGCAGCCGATGGCCGCCTAGTATCCTGGGCGTTCATCGATATATGGCGTGACCATTGGGTCGTGCTAGTGATGGCTTCGTCAAAATTTCATGTTGTTTCGCTTGTTGGGGTTCCGGCTTTTAGCTCCTCCTTGATGCTTTTGTTCATCATCGGCGATGGAGACGAGAAGAGAAGAGGTGGTTCTGAGCGGCGGTGATGGCGATGAGCTTCTTTAGTGGTCTTCAATGTAATTTTCTTTTCGTTTAGGGGCTTTAGTACAAAGGGCTGGATGTAAATTTGCCTATTTATATTTAATAAAATTCAACCCTTTCTCAAAAAGGAAAAAGTTGGTCGCCCCCGATTGGCTGCGGCTCCCCGTTGCCCCTTGTTATGTGTCCATCGGTGTCTCCAACTCTCCATTCATCCAACGGCCCCACGAGGAGACCCGATCCTTATGTTGGGCCCACCTCATATGTTAAGCCTTTGTCTTCGTGTTCACGGAACTTTACTACAGAAGCGCAAGCTCCAGCAAACAGCAGCCGGAAAATGTGAATACTCAGTCACTAGGTTGATGCACAAATGGATTCCTCCATACTCGAGGACCCGTTTCGCTGACCTCGGATTTATTGACGCTAAGGCGAAACAACGGAATTGAAAATGTTGCTATTCAAATTGAAGTCACTCTGGAATTGATGCCATCGTCTTCGGCATCTAGCTCTCCAATGCCAAAGTCCAAGCTCAAGCAACCACAGCCCAACTCGAATTTTCGTTGCCGATCATGAGATCACCGCAACTCGAATCGCGTTTTGTGTCGCCCAAATCCACATATCCTGCTGGACTGATTTTTTGCCGAGACCATGGAGTTGGACTGGAGCGGAGTTGATCGAGAGATGGCCGGAGCCTTTTAAGTGGAGAAAATTCCCTGTACGGCTGTAGAAAAAATGAAGCTTCCTTCTATGACCCTTTCAGAACTGAAGTTCTTTATGAGGACCAAAATTATTTTTGCCTTCGTTTTATGGCCCTTCCGTTAGTTTGTGCAGATGGTAAAAGTACCATTTTACCCCTGTTTCCAAAATGACATCATTTATATTCAAAAAAATTATGTGAAAGTGAATATTAATTTACATGTGTATTTTTGTTTCAAAATGTTTATCTTGACTTGTTTTAATTCGAAATGAGCATTATTTTCATACTTTCATTTCGTAACTGGACAAAGAGGTTTCTATTCACACATGAGTTATTTGCATAATATGCATGAACACATCACAATCAGATTAACTTGACGAATGCAAAGTTTCACAAGTGGATAGGTTGACACATAAATACGGTGCACACACATATAGTGACGTACAACAACTATTCAACATGCAGTACATAGTACATAGGAGAGATGAAATCATGGTAGAATTTAGATGTTGAGTCTTCTTTTGCTTCTTGTGCTCAGGCTACCAGGAGCTCTTTTGCTTCTTGTACGCATTGAGGGGCTGTCAAGTGGGACTTTAGGATTTTTTGATGACTTCTTTGTGGGTTTGGCTCTTTTTCTTTGCTTCATCTTCTCAGGTTGTTATGTGTGTAATGGATGGTCAATGGAAAGAGGTTCAGGCTGATTTGAACCACTTCTTGACCTCTTTGATGCTCCAGAGTTGCTGCTAGTATGTTGGCTTTTTTTCTTACTTGAAACCTCCAAAGATCTGTTGTAAGTAATGAGAGGTAGTATATTAGTATTCATTCCAAAGTCTTTTCATGGTAACACAAAACAACAATAAAATTAGGATTAGCATGAATTACTTTTGAGATGGTTCCGGAGTAGACTCGACATGAATTACCTTTGAAATTAGGATTAGCAGGTCGGGGGCGCCAAGCTCCGCATCAGTTTCACCTGCAGGCTGCGCGGGCGACCCTGCCGCAGCCCGCCTCCGCCCCGGCGAGGCTGCCCCGGTGACTCCCCTGCGAGGCCGCCCCGGTGAGGTGGGCGCGGGTCGTCAGATCCCGGGCGAGCCCTGCCCTGTTGCCGAAGGCCACAGGCGCTGCAAGGTCCGAGGTGGCTGTGCCCGCGACGACTCCCGTTGAGGCTGCGCCGGTGATGCTGCATCTGGCGGGCGAGGCGATTTGGCCGCGGGTCGCTTCCCGGGCGAGTTCTGCCCTGCTGCCGAAGGCTGCGAGCGCGGCGAGGTCGGAGATGGCCGCGCCCGCGGCGACCGCCGTCGAGGGGGCGCGGGTGAGCCCGGGCCTGCGCCCGCCGCCCCGATGCTGCCGGCGGCGCCGTCCGCCATGTTGCGCAACTTTTTTTTTTCGAATCGGTTTTTTCCTTGCGATGGAGAGAAGAGAACCAAAAAAGGTGAGGGCATAATCGACAATTCGAGTCACTGTGAAGGGATTTTTGACGGTAGCAGTTACAGAAAACCTTGGAGGGAAGGAAAATTTTATGTTGGGTTTCAGAAGAAAGTTCAACCTTGACAAGGTCATAGGAGGAAGCTTCATTTTTTCTAGGGCCATACAGGGAATTTTCTCTTTTAAATGAGAGATGACCGGAGCGGTGGTGCTGCACTTCAGTGAACCGAAGGCGGCACGGTATACTTGGCGTTAAAGGCGATGGGAAACGAAAAATAGAGGGCGGGTCTTCAGTTTAAAGCCGTCGGATGCCTTCCACGTGGATCGAGACAGGTGGGCACACAGCAAGGGCGGAAGCCGCAGACCCCCCTCCCCCCCCCCCCCCCCGATTGGCCTCCGTGTCGTGACAAAAAGTTTGGATTTACGTGATGTGCGACGGCGAATTTTTCACCGCACACCTGCAATCAAACCGGGGTCCTCAAATACGAGTACTACTTCTCAAACGGGGCTATCAGTCACCACACCTTCGGCGAGAGCGAGAGGAGAGAGGGAGGGGGGAGGGACGAGGGGAGAGGAAAACCCTACTACCTACCAAGATGCTCCGAGCTCTCGCCGCCGCCGGCCGGAATGCGGGTCGCCGTGGCCCGTTCCCTGCCGGCATCCCAGGAGCTGGGCGTCTGCCGCTCGTTTCGCCGGCCGTTTCCATGGGGGTGCGCCACCCCGGGACCGTCGCGGCGGGCTCTGGGTGCATGAGCGCGGCCGCGGCCGCGACCGCGGACACGGTGGCCGTTGGGATGTCTCCGCTCACGGCGGCGGCAAGGAGGCTCGCCGCTGGCCGTGCGGAGTCTCCCATGGTCGCCGCCGCCGCGGCGTGGGCGCCGGGCGCTGCACACCGCCCCGGCACCGTCGCGGCGGGCTCTGGGGCCATGAGCGCCGCCGGGACCGCGGACACGGAGGCCGGCGGGACGTCGCCTCACACAGCGGGAACAACGAGCCTCGATGGCGATGGAGACGAGAAGAGAAGAGGCGGTTCTGAGCGGCGGAGATGGCGATGAGCTCCTTTAGTGGTCTTCAATGTAATTTTCTTTTCGTTCAGGGGCTTCAGTACAAAGGACTGGATGTGAATTTGCCTAATTATATTTAATAAAATTCAACCGTTTCTCAAAAAGGAATTGCTCCATGTAAGTCGACTTAGATTTTATATGCGTGTAAGTCGAATTTTGTAACCGTTAGATTTTGATCGGACGGTCGGCGTGTTTGTGTCCGTTTGTACTTTTGTAATTTTGTAGCCGTTAGATTTTGTATGCGTGTAAGTCAAATTCTAAGTTGAATTTTTTGTTCTATCTTGTCCGTTGGATCCAGATCAAACGGCTACAAAATTTAACTTACACGAATACAAAATCTAAGACTAACCGCAACAGGGCACTGCAAATGACCCGCTACCCTTAATTTACCGGATACCCAACCCGCAACCCACTGCAACAGTGTCCTGTAAAGGACCCGGTATTGTCCAGGGTCCGGTGGGCGACCGCCAAATCTGGGGGCGCGACCGCCGTCCGCCAAATCGCCGGCTCCGCCTCCCCGCTCGGTCGCGCCAGCTCCGCCTCCCCTACTCGTCGTGCCGGCTCCGTCTCCCCCGTCGCCGCCGTCTCCCCCGTCGCGCCGCCTCTGCCGTCGCGCCGTTTCCGCCTCCCTCAACGCGCCGCCGTCTCCGACCTCGACGCGCCGTCTCCGGCCTCCCTCCACGCGCCGTCTCCGGCCTCCCTCGACGCCGCGCCTCCCCTGCACATCGAAGGTACTTTTGCATCCGTGATCTGCTTCTTTGCTAATTGGCCCAACCCCGGCTTCATGATTGACGATTAGCTAGTGAACGTTCTTGAATGCTTTCATGAATCCTTGAATTGTGCCTGCTAGTGAACCTACTTGCTGAGTCCTATTAGTGGGAAAAAAGATCGGCACGCCTTGAGTTTCTTCCATGGTTCTCTTGATGAAAGTTTCAGTCTCCAATAGATGCTATGAAGCATTGGGTTGTCTGGTTAGGTGATATATTGGACACTGCAGTTACCAACCTGGAGACAATCTTTATGTGACCGAAAATTAAGATTGTTTCATTCGTATGGTGTCCCTAACCTAACTCCATGAGAAGTTGGGGCTCGACGTTTGTTTCTTTTTGTGATCTGCTCACCAAGAAAATGAGAAGAGTTTAATATGCAGATTATGGATTTCATGATAATTAGGGTACATAAGTTCTTTATTCAGATTTTTATCCAGTCATGGGCATCGGTTTAGTTTGAAACTGAACCAACAGGAGTCACACTCACAGTTCTGCATTTTCAACATATCGTGCCTCAAATTGAGGTACAACCATGCAGTTGTTGTCCTGTGTTTTTTCAGATAGAAAACAGAACTATAAGTAGAACTACCATTGTCTAGCTACTTCATTGTTCCAACTGGATATGTAACCTTTGTCATTCATTAGTTTGACCAAAAGTTTCTGTTTTATGATCTTTTTGTTGTGTAATAATTAACAAGGAAATATGACCCTATGACCACATTGTAGATTTTTCCAGTTCGGTACTGCTTGCCTGTGTACTCATATATGTGCAGCTTCAACAGCTATGTTCAGTCAACTGAATAAAATCTAGATGCATTTTTCCGATTGAAAACAATACATGTTTTTCAGTGACATGCTATAAAGATTTGTCTGATCAGCAACATTCCCTGATCTGTTCTTGCCTGAATAAAAGCTAGGTGCATTTTTCAGTGACAATACTCATTCAGTTATTTGTTAGTCTGATCAGTGACAATCCTCATTCAGTTATTTGTTTGCTTCCTTTTTGAATAACTCTGAATAAATTGATCTGAATCCATACTATTTTCTGTGTATGTTTTTAAGCCTCCAAACTAAGTCTATTATCTAAATTGCAGTAGATAATCGTGTATGTTTTTAAGCCTCCAAACTTGCTGGTCATTTCTTGCTCTATCTGTTTTTCTAAATGTTGACTATAAATGTTGACTGTGTTTTCTCTTCAACTATGTAGGATGGATGACTACATTGCTGCCCTCCATGATGCGTCCGTTGATCTATCTGGTGACAGCCTTGGTCACGCAGCAGCACAGAGTGTTGCAGGTGGCTCCGAGTCCTCAATGACTGGCCCATCCCCTGTGCGCCGCAAGGTGGCGACGACAAAGGTCAAGCAGCCCAACTTCTCAGCAGTTGAAGACAATGTGTTATGCAAAGCCTGGCTGGCGGTTAGCTGTGATCCTGCCGTCAACACTGGGCAGAGGAAGGAAGCTTTTTGGACTCGTGTGTGTGAAAGATACAACACCAAACGCGGCAGCAACTATCCAGAGAGGACTCAAAAATCAATTACGAGTCGTTGGGATCATATCAAGGCTGAAATAAGCAAGTTTTCTGGCTACATGGCCGACATGGTCCTCACCAATCCTAGTGGCCTGACGGATGCAGATTATTCTGTGGCTGCTGGTGCTAATTTTGCTGCCATAGAGAAGCATAATTTCAGCCTCTTGCACTGCTGGCAGATCTTGAAGGATGAGCCCAAATGGATGGAGCTCAAAAGGAAGATGGACAACCCTCAGAACAGTGCTTCTAGTAGGGACAATGACCTCACCAGTGAGCAGCACAACTTTCTGGATCTTGATCCTGAAGTTGCCTCACCAGCCAGAAAGCGTCCAGTGGGGAGGGATGCAGCAAAAGCTGCTAAGAAGAAAGCTGCCTCAGCCTCATCAGAGTACACGTCGAAGATGCATGATCTCTCTGTTCAGAAGATCGAGTTGTTCAAGGAAACTGAAGTGGAAAGGAAAGCTCAGCTTGATGCAATGCTTGCCCTAGAGAAGGTGAAGGCAAATGAGACTAGAGAGCACCGACAGAGTATGTTAGAGCTCGAGAATAAAAGGTTGGCTTTAGAGGAGAAGCGTCTACAGATGAAGGCTGAAAAGGAAGAGAAGCTCGAGGACGAGCGCATAATGGCTATTAACTTGGACACATGTCCATCTCTGAGACGGGCTTACTATCAACAGCTACAAGAAGATGTACTTTTGAAGTTGTCGCGTCGTCGTGGTCACTAGCTATATGAATAAGTTAGAAATATAGATGTTGGATCAATATTTAATTCCTCTGTAATTTATATCAAATGCTTGTTCCCTGTCAAGTACTTGATAGATGCTTGTGATCTATATGAATTTCTGTGTAACTGATCATCAAGTATATTCTGTCTATGAATTATTCTGTGTTAACTGATGCTATGTTGATGTTCATGTGTTAACTGCTGCAGTTACAAGTTCTAATTTACTGGTACTCTGGTCCCTGGTTTACGAGGTTTACGAGTTGGGCATTACAGCATCAGTACATTGCTGGTAGTATATGCAGATCAGTAGATTCAGGTTATTTTCTCATGTCCCCCATGATCTGAATTCTGGTCACTGCTCTGCAACCAGACATTGGCAAAGTTTTATCTCACACAACTGAACATTGCCAAGTTATGCTACACTTTCGACATGACACACAATATGAGAATATGTAAATATTCTTACTGCAATGATAAGATTGGGAAGTTAAGATGTCGACATTACACACAATCTGAGAAGTTAAGCTTTATTTAACTTGTACAACCTGAGAAGTTAATATCATTACACATATTGATCATTACACACATTGACCATGACTACAAATCCAGTACATACATCACTACGGTTGCAAGAAACATCTAGATTGAACCATATCGCATCCAGTTGTGCTCAATGAGATCCCTTTGAAGCTGGCGATGGACAGCTTGGTCACGCAACTTGTGATGTGCTGCCACAAATGCTTCCCTTTCGGCATCAGATCCCAATGATGGATTTGCCAAGGTACCAATGTTGTCGAAGTTGGTATTGGTGGCCTCATCCTTCTCATCCTCGACAATCATGTTATGCATGATAATACAGGCGGTCATAATATCAGAAAGACGCTCCCTGTCCCATCCATAAGCCGGCCCACGGATTACTGCCCACCTTGCTTGAAGCACTCCAAAAGCTCTCTCGATATCCTTGCGAGCACCCTCTTGCATAGCAGCAAATTGTTCAGTTTTTCTCTCCATGGGATGGCGAACAGACTTCACAAATGCAGGCCACTCAGGGTATATACCATCTGCAAGGTAGTATCCCATGTCATATGTCCGTCCATTGACAGTGAACTGAATAGGTGGTGTCTTTCCTCGAACATATGCTGAGAAAACGGGCGACCTTTGCAGCACGTTGATATCGTTGCAGCTGCCTGGAAGGCCAAAGTAGGCATGCCATATCCATAGATCTTGAGATGCTACAGCCTCCAAGATCATGGAGGGGTGCTTCCCGCGTCCAGTGAACATCCCCTTCCAAGCAGTAGGGCAGTTCCGCCAATCCCAGTGCATACAATCTATGCTGCCAAGCATACCTGGGAAACCACGACTCTGACCCACTTGCAGTAGACGAGCCACATCAGCAGGGGTCGGAGAACGGAGATATTCCTTCCCGAAGGCAGCTATAACAGCACTGCAGAAATGGTAAAGAGCTTCACGAGCAGTTGATTCGCCAATCTGCACATACTCATCAACGGCGTCTGCCGGCAAACCATACGCAAGTATGCGCATTGCGGCTACCACCTTCTGCAGAGGACTCAAACCTAACAACCCGGTACAGTTCTCACGTTGCTGGAAGTATCTGTCCACAGAATGAACTCCATTGAGAATGCGGATGAACACGTGTCGCTTCATACGGAACCTGCAAGTTCAAAAATGTAAGCAATATGCACATATTGACAGAAAAGACATATTTTTCACATGTCATGCTATATACCTTTTACGAAATATTTCAGGGGTGTACACGGGGTTGGCACCAAAGTAATGCCGCATGATCCTTGCCTCTCCATCAGCATGGTCTCTGGGGACAAGTCGTCTCACATGTATTGTGCGGTGGAAGGAGCTTTCTTCATCCATGGCTGCCATCATAGCATTAATCTCTTCGCTGTCATCAAGCAATTCATAATTCGGCTGATCCTCTTCGATCAAGTACCGAAGCAAGGTAGAATCATCATCTTCTTCTTCCAATGTTTGGCGCAGCCGTACCGATCTAGGTGAGATATCCATTGTGCACAAGATTCAAAAGATCGATAAGATCCGGCTCCACTACCACCACATGCAAGATTGGTGCCCTGCAAGCGAAACAAATTGAATCAGAGGCATGCGAAACAAACACAGTAAAAGTCTGGGGTGAGCTGTGCATGTAAAGTGCACTAGAACACACTACTAGCATCTCTTCAGTCGGTACACCACGCAGTGCATGGAGTCGTTGGAGCATTGTTCTATGTATGTACTCAGTGGCACCCTGAAGAAACTAAAGAGACCAGAGAGGCAGTTTGCTAGTATTTGTCATCGGCCTTAACTGAATGTTCACTGCAATAGACATATTCAGGATCGCTTTTGGTAACGTGCTTTGGTGATGATCACTCTCACATCTTGCCTCTGATTCGCATGTACCCTGAAAATTTTGAAACTCAAGGAACACGAGGACAACGCACAAACACAGTTCTGTAGTTGCACAAAGGATTGATTTTTTACTTGCACGAGCAGGATGAGGACGAGCAGCGGAGATGAACTCAAAGCGCAAGCAAGCAATCGAACCATCCAGCAAGCAATCTCACCGTTGCGAAGGAGGAAGAAGGCCAGGGGCGCCGCGCCGTCTGCCGGCGTGCCCAGCCCGGAGCAGAGGCGCCCCGCCGCCGTGACGTCCACCGGCGTGCGGAGGCGGGAGGCTGCGGCGACGGAGGCGGGAGGCCGCGGCGCCGGAGGCGACAAGCGCTGGAGGCGGGAGGCCGCGGCGCCGGAGCAGGGGCGCGCGGGAGGCGGGAGGCCGCGGCGCCGGAGCAGGGGCGCGGGAGGCAGCGGCGCGGCGGATGGAGGACGCGATCCCGGTCCACTGCTGCGACGATTTTGATTTTAGGGGGAAGAATCTTTTACAGGAGCCTGTGAATATTCTTTTAGAGGGAAAAGAATACCGGTCATTGTTGCGGTCAGTCTAAGTCGACTTACGTGGAGCAACTCCCTTCTCAAAAAGGAAAAAGTTGGTCGCCCCCGATTGGCTGCGGCTTCCCTGTGCCCCTTGTTATGTGTCCATCGGTGTCTCCATTTATCCAACGGCCCCAACCAGGAGACCCGGTCTCTATGTTGGGCCCACCTCATATGTTAAGCCTTCGTCTTCGTGTTCACGGAACTTTACTACAGAAGCGCAAGCTCCTGCAAACAGCAGCCGGAAAATGTGAATACTCAATCGCTAGGTTGATGCACAAATGGATTCCTCCATACTCGAGGACCCGTTTCGTTGACCTCGGATTTATTGACGCTAAGGCGAAACAACGGAATTGAAAATGTTGCTATTCAAATTGAACTCACTCTGGAATAGATGCCATCGTCTTCGGCATCTAGCTCTCCAATGCCAAAGTCCATGCTCAAGCAGCCACAGCCCAACTCGAACTTTCGTTGCCGATCATGAGATCGCCGCAACTTGAATCGCGTTTTGCGCCGCCCAAATCCACATATCCTGCTGGACTGATTTTTTGCCGAGACCGACAGGAGCGGAATTGATCGAGAGATGGCCGGAGCGTGTGAGAGATGGCCGGAGCGGGGCTGCTGCGCTTCAGTGAACCGAAGGCAATGGCACGGTTTACTTGGCGTTAAAGGCAAATGGGAAACAAAAAAATAGAGAGCGGGTCTTCAGTTTGGAGCCGTCAGATGATTTCCACGTGGATGGCGAGAGATGGCCACACCACCCCCACCACCCCCCCCCCCCCCCCCCCCCCCGATTGGCCTCCGAGTCGTGACAAAAAACTTGGATTTACGTGATGTGCGACGGCGAATTTCTCACCGCACACCTACAACCAAACCGGGGTCCTCAAATACGAGTACTACTTCTCAAACGGGGCTATCAGTCACCACACCTCCGGCGAGAGCGAGAGGAGAGAGGGAGGGGGGAGGGACGAGGGGAGAGGAAAACCCTACTACCTACCAAGATGCTCCGAGCTCTCGCCGCCGCCGGCCGGAATGCGGGTCGCCGTGGCCCGTTCCCTGCCGGCATCCCGGGAGCTGGGCGTCTGCCGCTCGTTTCGCCGGCCGTTTCCATGGGGGTGCGCCACCCCGGGACCGTCGCGGCGGGCTCTGGGTCCATGAGCGCGGCCGCGGCCGCGACCGCGGACACGGTGGCCGTTGGGATGTCTCCGCTCACGGCGGCGGCAAGGAGGCTCGCCGCTGGCCGTGCGGAGTCTCCCATGGTCGCCGCCGCCGCGGCGTGGGCGCCGGGCGCTGCACACCGCCCCGGCACCGTCGCGGCGGGCTCTGGGGCCATGAGCGGCGCCGGGACCACCGCGGACACGGTGGACGTCGGTACGTCTCCACCCACGGCGGCGGCCAGGAGCTTGGCCGCAGTCCGCGCGGAATCTAGCGTCAACGCCGCGGCCACCGCGTGGAGGGTACTTGCTGCAGGCCGTGCGGAGCCTGGCGTGGGCGTCGGCGCGGCGTGGCTTCAGGGCGCCGCCCTCCTTGGCCTGGAAGGCCAGTTCGCCGGGGCCGCCGCAGACTTCGTCGTCGTCGCCAAGCACATCAACCAGGGGGCGGACATGAACAAGGCTGCGGTGGCTGTGGGGTTCTCCCAACACGCCGCCCAGGTGAAGATGGTGGTGGTCTCGGGTGGCACCACCGCTGTCCCGGATCAGGCGCACGCCGGCGTCAGCTCGGCATCTCAGGCCCCTGGCGCGGCAAGGGTGGTGAAGGACATGGGCGGTGAGGAGGCTGGCCTTGCCGCCGTGACAGCTTGGGCTCCGGCCTCCGTGTTCCATGGCCTGGAGGGCCAGTTCGCCGAGATGTCGGACATGGCTGTCCTCGCCGACCCCGACCAAGCGGCGACCCGGAGGACGGCTACGCTTGCTGTGTTCAAGATGGAGCCGGGCGCGGGCGGCACTACCGCAGCTGCGGACGCCGGCATCTGGGTGCCTCAGCTCCCGGGCGCCGGAATGATGGTGGCGACCTTGGAGGGTGAGGCGACTGCCGCAGCTTGGGCTCCGCGCGCTTCCTTCGTCTGTGCTACAGGTATTGCTTCTCCGCTGCATCCTTTCTATCTTCTGGATGGCCTGTTAGGCGTGTGCGTGTAGGTCTTCCTTGTCGAGCGCGATCAGGTTGAGATAGTGGAGTTCGTACTTCGCGTTGTTGTGCTGATCAGTGTTTTGAATCGCTGAATTTCGGGCGAAATTTTTTTCACTGGTGCTGATGCGCATTCCAAATGCTACAGGATTCGCGATGGCTGTCAACGCCGAGCGCCCCTGGGTTGGCGTCCTCGCCGACCCCGACCAAGCGGCGACCCGGAGGATGGCTGTGGTCAAGATGGAGCCGGGTGCAGGCGGCACCACCGCAGCTGCGGACGCCGGCGTCTCGGTGCCTCAGATCCCTGGGGCGGCAGACATGGTGGCAGCGTTGGAGAGCAAGGTGACTGGCATCGCCGTCGCCGCCGCTTGGCCTCCGCGCGCCTCCTTCACGCTTCCAGGTACGTACGACTTCTTTGCTGCATCCTTTCCTTTGTCTTCTGAATGGCCGGTTAGGCGTGTAGGTCTTCCTTGTCGAGCACGAGCACGACCGGGTTGAGATCGTGGAGTTCTTGCCGTTGTGCTGATGCGGGTCACGAATGCTGCAGGTTTCCCGATCGGTCGCGCCGCCGGTGCTGTTCTGGGCCTGGCCGGCCGAGCGCGAGGCTACGCCACTGGGGCTAGCGAGCCTGCTGGTGGAGATGATGATGCCAAGGCCGGAGCGGCTGGCGGCGGCGGCGACAAGGGCGGCGGCAGCGACAAAGGTGGCAGGAAGGTCCGGCGCCGGCGAACCCCAAGGAAGCGGCCGAGCGTGGCAGCAGAACTAAGGATGCTCCATAAGCTTACAAAGAGGAATCAGAAAGCCATAGCTGATCTCGCAGCATCTTTGAAGAAAATTTGGTACGTAACTACTCTTGTATGGTTCTTTTTTTATTTTGCGTGGCGAATTTACTCTATAAATCTAAGCGGTTTTTGTATGTGTGCAAATGTTTCTAACCGTGTGGATCCCGATGCATTTTTGCAGGAAAGACGCGAAGGTTCTCCTGGCTGCAATGATAACTCTTCCTCTTTGCACGTTGACCATCTTGGCTTACTACTTGGTATCCTTCTTTTTTGACTTGGTTTCGGATGGCATTCCGTATGCGCTTGGGATGATGTCAGCGGAAGCCATGAGTCTTGTACAAGAGGTTTTATCCAAGCTAGAAGCCTCAGGAATTGATGAAGCTTTCATGAAGGCAACAGTGGATTATGCAATCATGAGGTTAAAGGAAACAGCAATTGAAGTTGCCAAGGACATGACTTGGGAGTCGATCAAGGAGAAAGCCAAATTCTGGAAATGGCTTTGAGGGCTGATCCTCAACCAGATGCAGTCTTCTCTTTTTGTCTTTGCCTAAGAATAGTCTTGAACTCAGTGGCCGTTTGCCTAAAACTCTGTTATGCTGTTTACATGTTAATATGGTCTATCTGCTTGGTTGCTAAACTATGATAATGCTGTTTATCTGAATGTTATGATTTACTTTTCTGCCTTAATTTTGAGAGGGTTATGGACTGTCGCTGTGTCTCTTAGTTCACAAAATTTGGTTATTAATGGATAGAAACAGATCATGAAATATTTTGTGTTTATCTTGCTTGCTGGACACCGCAGCAGCCATGTTTGCTTGATTTTTTTTGAAAGACATGTTTGCTTGATTGCTGGACACCGCAGCTTGATTTCTTGTTTGCGCCCTGCTCGTGGTGCTGCTTGCTTCGTGGACGGCCACAGCTTGCTTGCGTCCTGCAGCTGCTGCTGCTTGCTCGGCGCGGAGGAAGGCCCGCGAGGATGGCGTTCATGGCGTGTGGTGCAAGGCCCGCGAGGAGGCGCGCGCTGTCCGTCGTGGTGCTCCACGCGGCCTCGCTTTTCGCGGACGCATCCGCGCCGCGCGCCGCTCAGCGCGACCTGGTGCGCGCCATGAGGAAGAAGGACACCGGCGCGGCCGTGGACCTTCGCCTCCTCCTCGCCTTCATCCAGCTCCCGCCTGCCCTGCGTCGCGTGCTGCCGCGCCGCCCACGCCTCGACCGCGCCCCCGCGGCCACGCGCCGCCACGGCCACCGCCCCCAAAGTCCGGCGTTCGCGCGCCCCCGCTGCTCGGGGCGCCGCCGCATCCCGTCGCGTCCCGCGCCCCCGCCGCACTCCACCGCCATCGCCGTCGCGCCGGGCTGCCGCACCACAGCGCCCCATCGCCGCACACAACCTGCGCCTGCTCCGGACGCTCCGCCGCCAAGGCCTCGGCCTGGGCGGCGACCGGCTCTGGTTCGGCGAGCGCGAGTTCTCCATCGACGAGACGCCGGCGTTCCGGTTCCGCATCCCATGCATCGCGCCGTGGATTCCCGAAATTACCTCTCCTCAGCAGGCCTCGCGCCCACCCCCGCCCTCCACTGCGCCGCCCCATTCGACGCCGTCAGACCTCGGTTCAGTGGCGGAAAATTTCGATTTGGTGGCCATCGGGGCTGGGGGAAGAAGCCATGCGCCCTCTCGTCCCTTCTTTCATGCTACGCCGCGCCCGCTCGCCCATTCTTCCGACGCGCCGGCAGTTGACGTGCCTGACGAGCGTGACGTCGGTGGAGCAGCAGAGGCGCAGCGACAACGAGCAGGTGGTGGCAGCGCAGGTCGCGGCGGAGGCGAAGTGGCTGGTGCGGCTCGCCGGGCGTGCACGGCGGAGCGGGCGCGGCCGCAGAGCGAGCACGCGCGCCAAGGCAAGCGAGCAGGTGCGGCGAGCAGAATGCGTTCGAGGAGAGAGGCCGTGCATTTTTGCAGCTGTAAGCAAACGGTTCTGCTCAACTGTACGTGACCGATTCTATAGGATCTTAGCTGATCTTTAGGTGAGCAGAATGCGTCAAGGTTTGCTGCCTTCTCCAACGACTTCGCCGCCATGAGCAATTCCTCCTCTTCTTCCTCCACTCCGGCGAGTTCGCCGCCCGGCTCTCCTAGAGTCGTCACCAACCCACCCCCCTCTTCCCAAATCCAACTGATCAACATCAAATCGCACATCCCCACTATCCTTGATCTACAGGAGGCCAACTACGGACTGTGGCGACAGATGTTCATGGTCGTTCTCACCAAGTTCGGCCTCATGGACCACATCGACGGCGCGGCACACGGCGACTCCGACTGGGTTCAGAACGACTTCGCCATTGTCTCGTGGATCTACCTCACCATCTCCACTGAGATCTTGCGCATCGTTCAAACCCGGAAGGACACGGCGTACTCCCTATGGCGCGCCGTCCGATGCGTCTTCCTTGACAATGCCGAAGCACGCTCTGTCTACATCAGCGCCGAGTTCCGAAACATGTACCAAGGCGACATGACAGCCCTCGCCTACTGCACCAAGATGAAGGAGCTCGCCAACATCCTCGGCGATCTCGGCGCGCCGGTCCAGGAACGTGACCTGGTCTTGAACATCCTTCGCGGCCTCAACCCTCGGCTTCACGGCATCATCCTGACGATCACCATGCACCCACCTCTACCTGATTACATCAAGGTTCGTTCTGATCTGCAGATAGAAGAACATCGCTTGGCGCAGGCCGAGCGTCTTGCCCGTCATGCTGCGTTCATGGCCCAACGCTCCGGCCTAAAAATTTGCTGTCGGTTCGCTTAACTCGTGAAAATCTCATACTGGTCGTACATACATTCCTACATTTGTTCATCCTTTGTTCTTGTCTCATGTGCTAGTTGCTCCTGATCTCATTAAAAATTTGCTGTCGGTTCGCTTAACTCGTGAAAATTCAGTCTCTTTTGAGTTTGATCCGTAAGGCAAGAAGAGTATAAAAACTAGAGATGTTAGTCAGGGATCCAAACAAGTACCCTCTAAAATTAATTGGCTAAAAAATTAGCTAGCCAATGTTTTAGTTGGCTAAAATTAGCCGGCCAGAGGATCCAAATAGGGTCATAGTTTATTAAGAGCATGTCTAACAACTCCTAAAATCCATTCCCAAGCCTGATTTTGGGCATGATCAACAAAATAAACCAGTCCTCCAATGGTTCTGAAAAAAAAGGTTTATAAATTTATGCTCGGCTGTTTTTTTTCCCTAAATCGTGGCCAGATGTAGCGAAACTATTGCACTCCCGAAATCCATCCATTCCCGCTCTTCCCGAAGAAATTCGTCCGCGCGCGGTATGAGCTGCCTCATCATTGCGGGTGCCACCGTCAGCGGCGCCCCATCTCAGGACAACCCGTCGTGAATCGCTGCCTCTCCGCCCTCTCCCCACCTTGGTGCACCTTGTGCGAAGCCCAATGCCGCCTCCCGTCACCGTAAGCCGCCCTACGGACACCCCCGCAAGCTTGACCTAAAGGCAAGCTGTCGCCCATCACCGCAGGCCAGCCTCCTCTGTTTGTCTCCTGGAAGGGCATCTCCCTTGTGCAGCATGACTGAATTTTGCTGATCTTGAGTCTTGAGGGCGATTGCAGCCTCGCAGTTTTTCTGTATGCTTCAAATTGTTCAATAATTTGGGATTCGTCGGTTGTTTCACCAACTCGCTGGCCATGTTTTACAAAAACATGGATGCTTGTTTGACAAAAATAATGGCCATGTTACATGGATTCATACATGAATACTAATTCAGGCGTGCTATTGATGTGATCGCATAAGAAATTTGCAGAAACATGAGAGCCGCGCCATGCTGAAACTGTTATCATCTCAGCTACCGTGGCGGGTCTGGCGAGCGGCCATATCAGAGAATCGACCGCATGCTGTCGTGGGATCGAATTTTTGCTAATCCAGCGGCTGTGAACAAAGCAATTGAACAGACACCGCGCCGCGATCTAATGGGCGTACCAGGCGAAGATGCAAGTAAATGGCTGTAGTCTTCTTGGAAACGAGATCGCCACACCAGGACTACAGCCGTCGTCCTCGTCCGCAGTCATCCGGGGCACCTGATCGCGAACTCGTATGCCGGTAACTCCATGATCCTGTACGCCAGCAAGGGCAACCAAATCGCGAACGCAATTCGATCACCCTCCCATAACGCGTTCGGCAGGAAAATCCAAGTCAACTAACAAACTGAGAGAGCCCACAAAATATTAAATCCTTGAGATTGACGAAGTCACCACTAGTGCCTCGCTGTTGAGGACCACGTCGCCTACCGCTGAAAGCATAACGCCGTTAAATCCTAAAAAATTCACTCCTACAGGGAGTCAAACTTAGGACCACAGGTGCTACTGAGGCTTTTGTAACCACTGGGCTACAAGCCCTTTTGCTGGAAGAGGCATGTTTTTTTTACTACCAATACAGATTTAGAAACTCCCTAAACTAAGGTTTAGGGACTTTTTTTTTACATAATTGTTGGAGATTACCGAGTATCAACTAGGGTTGCCTAATTTCCTTGGTAGTATCTCAGTAATTCAAGTCGTGGCTATGCTAAGAAAATTCATGTTGGAGGCATCTGTGCTCCACGTGCAGTAATGTTTAGGACTTTTTTTAAGAACTTTGATACTGTTTTATAATTGATGAAATAAAATAAGAGTCACGTAAAAGTGGTTTTTCCATTATGAAAACATTGGCATTTTACAGACGGATTTATTCAGCAAGCAGCAGGCAACATATTCAACACAGGGCAATTCAGATGGATTTCTTCAGCAATCACGCAATATGCACAATATTCGACACAGATAATTACATGAGTCAGCACCCGTGGCCGGGGGCACTATCACATTGTCCTATGCTATACCAAACCCTAGCCCACCTAATTCTACTTTTTCTTCGAGAACATAGAATCTACAAAGCAGAACACTCCGACGTTAACACCAGTATAAAAACCAAATGCGAAAGTAAGCAGTCCGAAGCCAAGACTACAAGTTTTCAAAGACCGCCTGTATTGCATCTTCAGATTTCGTATTGACTTCTCGTTCGCCTCTCTATTAAGAAAAAAAAAACACGAGAAGAATGTAATTGGGACGATTTTGATTGAAGCAAAATTTGATAGAGAATATCAGGAGCACAAGATAATATTGGTGAACATCAAACTCTTCAGATCTAGTAATGACACAAGAGGGAGTGGGAATTCTTCATCGTCCTACTTGAACAATTTTTTCCCAGCCCCCATGTGCCGAAGATGAAGTATCTGAGTTGCTCGCAAGTATAGTCTTTATGTTCTAATAGTTTCTCTTTATGTTCTAATAGTTTCTCGACCAAATATAAGGATAATAATAAAGTACAGAGCCTTCACCTTGCGGCTTCAGCTACATCTTCATCTATCTTCTTTCCCACCACCTCTAAATTCTCCGCGAACAATTGATCGAAGTCCTTCTGAACTTCAGCTCCGTAGTTGTCTCCACCCTAAAAAAAACCGTATGCGGATGAGTTGGCAATGCATAAGTACGATCTAGTTGGAGGTCATAAAATCGAGTCATTCGAGCATAGCTAACAAATTGAGATACATAAATTTGTTTATTACAGGTATAAGGAAAAAGTGGCACCAAGAATATTTTTGTTTTTGATGACTTGCGGAAAGTTAAAGCTTCGCATACATGTGTAGCGCCGATATCACAGTTGGGGAAGTGATAATCGGATCGATCAGTTTCGATATGCAAGCATGGTTGATCAATGGATCGAGACGACTTGGAGTGGAAGCGCACACGCACCTGAGAGGTGAGAGGGCGAGAACCCGACATGACAGGAAGATTCTTGACGGCGGCGATATCTGGTGGAGGAGGCACGGTGCAAGGTGGGAGTCGTAGGTGCGGCTAGTTAGGGTTTATTGGGTGTTAGAGTGGTATTGTACTCGGTTTATATATTATTGTGTATTGTGACCTTGCGCCCACGTCTGTGGTTTCCTGGTTGAGTCATAAAGCGGCCCGTAATCCTCCCCTATAGGTCATAAAGCGGCCGGCCTATATCTTCTCCTAATAATATCTAATAATCTTCTATATATCTTCTCTACTCCTATAAAAAGGCTGAGGGGATCTTTCGTCACTCATCAGCACTATTAGCGACTAGCGAGTCCGCTCGCCAGAACGTATTCGTTTACGTGCGTTCGTGTTAGTCTCTGACGTCATGACGGATTCCTTTATGGGGTGTTCGTGTTCGGGACGGACTCCCTCCTGGCAGACCGGCCGTGTTCCATTCTTTTATGTGCGTTCGTGTTCGGGAAGCACGGCAGGGGCAGGGGCAGGGGCAGCGCTTCCTCCGACGTCGATATCCGCGCGCTGCGTTGAGCATCGACATTCAGCAGCACATCAACGAGCTCGAACATGCGCCGGAGCTAGCTCCATCCACCGGCCCAGAAGCGACAAGTCGATCGCGGGGCACCACTCGGCACTCGGAAGCGTCGCTGACAACGAGGGGTCAATTGGAATTCGGAGAAGCGACGCTTGTAGCTGCGCCGTGCACGTTCGTCGCAGGTTGTAGTATTTGCGCGTCATGAGGGGCGAGATGGTAAAGTTGCAGCGCTGGCGACGGCGGCGGCCTTGTGTGCCCGTGCATCCCAATGTGGCACCGCCCTCGCCCTTGGCCATGAGCTCGTCATGCGGGCACATCTTTAACACGGCGCCACAGTGCAGGACGGGCGACGAGGTCGGCAATCACCAAGGTGGTGCGACCAATCATGAAGCAGTCGAGCACCTCCCGCGCCAGGTTCTCAGAGGAGGAGTTGAACCCGCTGGTGTCCACGTCCGCCGTCCAGGATTCTTGAGCATGGTGCGTGCGATGGCGATGTGCTGCTTCTGATTGCTCACCATTGTCACCAACCTGCATGCAGTCCATCTTGACTCGTTAGCATTGTCATGAACTAATAATCATCATATATTCCATTCATCTCTAAATTGCATTATTAGTATCTATTCATCATTTCTTCCACCCGTTGATCACCTACGAACCTTCAGTTAAATCTTTCATGGCCATAGTTTTAGTCAAAACACGTACGAGATCACATGACAAAGTAGGATGCAGAGCATTTCATATTCAGTACTTTGTAATTGATGAATGTATGTAATTTTTTTTTGTCAATTTTCATTGATGTTACCTCCCACTTTGTTCTAATATGCAATGTTATTACTTGATGAATATATAACTTTTGTTAATTTTGCTTTAACATTCACATGCACTAATTAATATCAGCACCCATCCAAGTCAAAGATGGAGAAGGAAAGCACAGATTTAATGCATGGAGATGGAAGAAGCAGGAGAATGGGATCAGGCAGCTGTACGTGGTGGATCCTGGCAAGCTCTATAGAAGCAGGCCCGGAAATTGTTCATGCCAATTTTTGACTCCATTGCCCGGGCTCGCATTAAAATGGGTCAGGAAGGGCGTTCAGCTGCTGCAACGAAGTGCCAGGTGGAAACTGATGAATGGCAGCTCCAATTTTTCAGTCAATCGAACCATTTTCTACTACCATCTTTAAGGGAGAAGGTACATACTAATTGATATGAGAATTTTTCTCTTTGTGCAACGGTATAGCAATAGTTTTGCAATGCTTCTTAATCAAATGGGTTTTCAAAATATTTGGAGATATATATGTTGTTGTAATGTGACACATAATTAACCATATATATGTACACCTCTTCAACCTGATTAATGTCAGGTGCATTTGAAGCTGCGTCACTCAGAACTGAAGAATTTGTTGTGTTTGAAGTAGAGCCAGGTTCCATAACCAAGTGTAAGGGAACATCTTGCCCTTGTGCCCTGTAGAAAACTGCAGTAGAGCCAGAACCTCTCAAAGATATAACATCTTGTTCATTTGCAGGGTGTTGAGGTACTTGATTGCCTGCAGGTTGCTGTACAGCTTCTTGTTCAGGTACAGGGTTAACATTATCATTAGGTTGCTCCTCGTCCCAATTAGCCCAGTCATCATTGCCCTGTACATGCATATTTGCATTGTTCTGCTGATTCTGTTCATTGGCTATTGGGATGCCTTCATTCTGACCATTATTTGCTTCTGCCATCCAACATGGAATATGACCACCCATCTGATGTTGCCAGTGATGTGGCATAGGGTGGGGGTTACCATTATGTGGTACTGGGTCCTCGTCATCCGGAAAAGCATCAGGAAATTCGCCATCAAGTATATAAACAGGGACTGACCATGAGCGTCCATTGCCTCCCAACATTACCAGAACCCGTGACACAACTAAACTTCTAGGGATTTCTGTCTGGAGCCAGTACCAGAACACGAGCAAGAATTCTCGACTTGTTGTAATCTGTGCTATCCCAGTAACAGGCGACCAAAAGGGGCTACTGCAGCCTTAATCATATCCATAGACTGATAATCCAAAGGGAAAGCAAGGAACATAACAGTGCATTCTCTAGAGTAGTTGCAAGCTCTAAGGTTTAAGCCACGATCATGCTGAACAAACCATTTTCTACCATCTTTAAGGGACAAGGTACATAATTGATATGAGAATTTTTCTCTTTGTGCAATGTCATAGCAATAGTTGTGCAATGCTTCTTAATCAAATGGGTTTTCAAAATATTTGGAGATATATGTTGTTGTAATGTGAGTCGTGACGCATAATTAACCATATATGTACACGCAATCAATATATATGCCTGCACATATATACGATTAGTACACATTTACCCAGTATGTACGTACAACTGAAGCAGCAGTATTATACGTAGAGTAGAACGCAATCTCTGTACACCCGTCGCGTGTGTCTGCAGTCACGTATCAGAACGGCCGTACGTACGCTGCACCGTGCCTATCGGAGCGAGACGTGCCCGTCCGCTAGCTAACCTGAGCCGTTGTCTCCGGCTCTCTGTATACAACGCCGTGCAACAGCGAGTGAGCTAGCCATGGATGCGGATCATATCTCACAGAACAGGAAAAGGACGCGGTGGACAAGCGCGCCAACACGAGATCTTCTCCATCCTCGAGAGCAAGTTCCTCTTCGGCCGCGGCGTCGCCTCCAGTCTCGCGGCCCTCTCCGTCGACGGCGGCGCGCGCCCGGTCGACGGGCTCCTAGTCCTCGCCGCCGTTGCCGGGCTGGTGCCTGGTGCGTCTCGACGCCGCGTTGCGGCGGAGCAGGGAGGCGGCAAGCAGCAGGACACGCGGCTCGCCGACTTCTTCGACGTGGCCGCGGGCTCGTCTCCTCGCCGCCGGTCGGGCTCCTCCTCCGCCGCGGCTGCTGGTCCGCGGCGTTCGGCCACCTCATGTTAGTTCGGGCGCACGACAAGTGGCACCGGAGACGAGGAAATTGACGACCAGTCCGGTCAACCCGTGCGCGAATCCGGATCGCACGTGTTCAATCGGATGGCGGCCAGCAACCCAAGGGGGGTCGCTATTCGAAATGATGACCAATCGGTCGCTATTCCAAATAGCGACCGCCCCCGAGCCTGGGCAGGGGCTGGATCGTCTGCTTGCTGCCTTGCGCAGCCGCGTTCCCGCTGTTGCCCGCCATCATCCGGGGCTCCGGGCTTCTGATGCATGCCGCTCATACGGACCACACGGAAGCACAAGAGCGGGCAACGCGCAACCCAGGACGTCTTCTCGTCGACACAACGATCGACGACTACGATGCGGAAACGCTTCACGTCAACAAGGAGACGACGAGTCGCGGTGATCAGCTTGATCGCCGCTCTCCTGCCCAGCCCGCTGACATTGTTGCCCGCCACTGCTGATGGTTCTGAACACTTACAGCGACGCAACGATTTTTATCATTCCCATTTCACATATTGCAAGCACCGAGCATGCCAAACACGCAATAAGGAATTCTAAAACCAAACACGCAATAAACGGTGCCGTGCATGCCAAAAGACTATGACCCGAGAGTGATCATGCATACATCTGTCCACCTATGGTCTACGTCATGTAAAAAGTCGCTCTGTTATCAAGTATATGACCCAATTTGAAATCGAATACGAGTCTGAACCAGGTGTCGAGTTTGTTTCCGGCCCGTAGCCGGTGCACCCGTTCCACCCACCCCTATTATTTAAGTCCACAGCGGCAAGACACCACCACCGCATCGCGTCTGAGAACTACTTGTGGTTCGGCACATCTCGAGCTCCTGCTCCCCGCCAAGCTCCCAAATCCGGCGATGGACGTCGAGTTCCTCAAGGCGTGGGCGCTGGCGCTCGCGGCGGCGGGCCTCCTCGTCGCCGCCATATTGGGTATGAGCCTAGATCCACACCATACTGGCCACATTCTGTTATGTGGTGCTTGATCTCCATGCTTCCCGAGTCTCTTGCAGACAGCGTACGCCTGAACATTTGCATCAAGATCCGCAAGAAGGGGCAAGCTAAGGATGCCAAGAAGAAAGCACAATAATGTTTTATAGTGACGTCTCTACTTGTTGAGTGCATGTCTTCTTCTGGAGAATATTTCTAAATTTTGTACACCACTTCACT